>CM061139.1:122963403-123345335 GCA_030789695.1 Scilla litardierei | reverse complement strand
ATAGTTGGGATAGACTCTTCATCCCCTATAAATATATCTTTGTATTTCTGGATAAGACATAATTTTTTCCTATTTCTCCAATTTCATTCTTTGAGAGCAAGTATATACACAACTAAGTGTTTTCATTAGTTTAAGTGTTTGTATCGATAGTATGCATGTAAAATTGATTTTTGGTGGGTTGGCGTTGTATCTCGAGAGTAAAAAAATACAAAAATATGGGCATCGAGAGGGACTTTATCTACTCTAAGCGAAACGGTTTTGATATGCCTCCCGATCCAAACCACATCTAGCTCATAATAGTTTTTTTGTTAATTTTTGCATGATTGATTTGCCGTAATTAATTGCTTCAATTATGTTTAAGACTAAATTGGTATCAACAGTGATTTGGCTGATGTGGAATCCTTTGTTAAGATACATCCTTGTCAGTTGCTTGAAGTGGGACCCTCGGTTGGTAGAACTGGGATCGACGAAAGTTGGGTTTAGAGTGTGGGGGAAACTCGATCGATCTCGCGGTCGAACTTCCGACCGTTCGACCTTCCTATTGGGTCGAGCCTCGAACAACGATCGATTGGGACGATCGTTCGACCGATTTGCTGTGTCGAGCCTTGATTTTTCTGCACCACAAATAAACGTCAGAGGGTCGAATATGGATTCCGACCTAAATTTCGTCCGATGCTTAAGTTAGAACGGACTTAAGATGAAGACTTGTGGCTATCGAGATCGATCTAAGGGGATTCGTCCCGAGTTAGTCAGCGCAAGCATTTGGAGAAATAAATATGTGAGTGGAAAGAGATAAGTTATCAGAGTACATAGGGTTTCGTATCTCTAGAATCTGAACCCCTCTTCTGTTGTTCTTTCACTTATTTATAGTTGTCAATCATCCTTGTTAATGCAAACGACTCTTCAATTACTGTGGCGGGATCTTCTCCGGGACTGCTGATTTCGGGTGCCCATTTACTCGGTCTAATTAACCAATCCCACAGAATCAGTAGGACTCCAACGGGCGGATGAGCTGTTTCTTTGACTAAGTATCAGCTCATCCTCGCTGGCGGGCTCTTGGGTATTGGGTCGTGGTTTACTCACTTTAATGGGCTTCACATTTATCTCCCGGCTTCGTGGGCCGTTCCTGTGTTTCAATAATGGCCCTCGTCATTCGTGCTCAAAAGAGGCATTGATTGAGACTGAATGATGTGAAACCACATTAAATGGGCATGACAGTCGAAGTGGGCACGTTTGGTTTTTGTCGCCAAAACCCTTCATGTATGTTTTAATCTTCGCCTTATCTTGAGATTTGAAACTTCAGCCCCTTCAGATTTAGACACGTGTCGTTCATTAGGTGGCCAAACTTGGTTTGGGTCTGGTTTTCCGATATAAAGAAGAAAAGAGAAAATGAAGAAACTAATTTGCTTCGTCTCCAAACTTTGGAAAACATGCACTTGCCTTTGATTCCTTCGGCTCTCATCAGATCTTGCTAAGGTAGTTTCCCTTTTCCATTTGGGCTCTTTTTAGTTCCTTCGACTATGTGGCGTCCTTTGAAGATCAGAGTGCTATCTCCATCTGAGATCTTGCGACGTCTTCGATCTTCCCTGTACATCTTGGTTCCTGGAAAAGGGAAGAGACTTCTCATGGAAATCATATTCGTTGGTTCAGTGATTCGCCCACCTCGCCCATCCTATTCGTCGTTTCAATGATTCGCCCACCTCACCCATCCTATTCGTCATTTCAATGATTCGCCCACCTCGCCTGATTCGCCCACCTCTCCCCAAGAGATTCTGGGCATGGTGTTGGAGCTTTCTTTCAATTTGACCACCAAGATCTGGTTAGATTATCTTTCTCCTCCTTATAGGCTTAGGATTCCAGATTTGAATGAGAGAATTTGCTTTCCTCGAAAAGACGAAGTTAGAGTATATTTGAAAATTTTCCTCTTTGGTCTTTGCTTTCCTCTTCATCCTTTTGTTGTAGAGATTTTGAGTTTTCTCAGAATTTTCCCTCTGTCGACTTGCACCTCTTGATATTGCCCCTATAGTCTGCTTTACTATACTTTGCGAGCTTTGTGGAGTGAAGACACACATTCGGTTGTTGAGGCACTTCTTTCAGGTAGAGATCGACTCCCGAGTGATATGGTATCACATCGTGGCACGTAAAGTAAAAGAGCTTATTTGCGATCTACTTAGGTTCGACCATAATTGGGAGGATACTTTCGTATCCATTTTCCCGCAAAACGCGGGAATGTTCCTCACCAATTGGAGTATTCCTAGTTCTGACATTTTCAAAGAGTTGAGAATGTCTTTTGGTGAGGCTAAGGCAGCCAAAATTTTGTTGAGTCAACCGTTAAGTGAGAGGTCGACAGCCTTTCTGTTGGATGATTATCGGATGAAGATTGTTTTGTGGAATCCGGGTAATGCATACTGCTTCAATGCTCCCTATACAACCACTTACATTAATTGTATTTCTCATTTGCAGAAATGACTGGAGGGAACCTCGAGAAACTACCCCGAGAGATGCGTAAGCTTCATCAGGAACAATGAAGGAAGAGGGGGGATGATAACGCAGCTTCTTGAGCTTCCTCCGTTAATAGCCAGAGCTCTTCAATGAAGGAAGAGAAATTGGGATGACTTCTGGGACGTCAATTTGTCCTTCCTTGCTATCGACTGTCAGCCCAATCATTGTTAGCGTAGACCAACCCACGTCTTTGGTCCAAGCCCCAGAGGTTCCTGTTTCGATCGTCCTTCCGGCTACTATGGACCCAAAACCTTTTGAGTCTTTACTCAAGAAGAAGAGTCCCACCGTAGCCGACAAGGGGAATTTTGAAAAGAAAAGTAAGGTCGAAGGTGTTGCCTCTCTGACTTCTGCTTTGGACAAGGGTATTGCACCCCTCGTCCACCGTAATTCAGACGCAATGTACAGTTTCTGAAGATTTTCTGACCATGTCTGTGCCTCCTCCGATTCGTCCCAAGGATAGATGGCCATGGGGTGGGGTCAACCCGCTAACTCCCTTGACGGGTCCCATACCCTCAGAATACTATAGGGCTTTATTGTTGAACCAGCATCCTCCGGCCTCACAAGAGATGATCAGGGGGAGCATTACCAACCTGAATTTATCGTTTGGCGAGAGGAATCTGCCTGTTTGGATTTTGGGACGACTACTTGTCTAGTGGAGAATTACATCCTTCCTCGCGACTGTGCGGTCCTTTGGGGAATGGATTATGAAAGATTAGTCAACTTCGTTGTGGGTTGTGGCTACCAGGTTAGTCACTGATTCTTTCATTTCTTCTGTTGGAAGCAACGAACTAGGATCTTGGTTTGATGATGACAAACGCGTCGTTATATCTGACGTGTGTGCTTAGTGTGTTTCAGGATTGAGGAAACGTTATATTTGGAGGAGTTGCTATTCATATAGCTATTTGGGTGAGAGAGAGAGCTTTGGCTAAAGCAAGTTGGACTTGGTCCTATATGGGATGAGATGGATGCGGTCAAATCAATTAGCAATGATGGAATAAGATTTGCAATGATCTTTTTATTCCATATCCAATTTGAATTGCTATCAAATCCCATTGCATATCTTTGCAAATCTTCATATCCAATTAGCAATTCATATTCGAACTACCAAATCCAAATCAAATCTCATATTCATATCCATATTCAAAAGAAACACTTGTCCTATATATACCCATCTTCTTCTAGGGTTGAAAGTGTGCAGCTGATACAAAAAAATTGAAGGCGGCCAAAAAGAAACCCCCTAGTGCATTTTTCCCTAGCCGCAAGAAAACCATAAACATTACTATCATCATCATGCGGCTGTCAAACAAAAAAAACTCTAAAAAGCCCTCCTCAAAGCTATAGTCTCTTCTTCATCCAATCACACGGAATCTCCATTGGCACACGTTTTTGAAACTCCAAAGCAATAACAGATCTCTTCAACTCACGGGATCCTACAAGCAGCATCTCCAAGCATCTATCTTGTAAAAGATTGCTCCAAGGGTTCAAAGCTTCATCCTGATGTCGGAGTACGTCGAGTCGTCGTCGTAGAGATCAAGGATCTCGTCGAGTCGAAGAAGAAGAAGACGACGTCGAGGTCACCGTTCACCATCTCTTCCAGTTGTCCTCGCCGTCTGAATCTTGGTACCATCGAAGCCCGTGCGGTCTGTGCCACATCGTCGCCGGATATCTGTACGTAGTCAGAGACATCGAAGTCCGCTGTCATCGCCGTTGAGGAGAAGAAGAAGCCCACCGGAGCTCCCGAAGTCGAAGGATCTCTACTGCCCACAGAGTTCGCCGAAGCCGGAGATCCCTCGTCGCCAAACAGATCACGTCACCGGAGCTACTACACGATCGCCGAAGAAGTCACCGTTTAAGGAGCTGCAGGTGAAGCTGAGATCGCCGTCGCCACGAGCCACCGTCGAAGCAGTCCGCCGTCGAAGCAGTTCGCCGTCGGAGTCAAGCGTCGCAGTCGAAGCACCAACGAAGAAGCGACGTGTTGCTGCATGCCCTAGTTCAGATTGATCGGAGTTTAGCCGTGCTGATGTGTGAGATCCCACGTGAAGGTGAAAACGGAGTTAGAGGCGATTGCGTGAATTGTTTGCTGACGTGGCTGGCGCGTTCATTAAAGGAAGTTGCTCTGCGCACAGTCCTCTTAACTATTTGATTTGAGCTGAGTTACTCTGCGCACAGACCGCTTGATTTAAAAGGAGTTGCTGAGCTTACAGACCAACTACATTTGGGATTTGAACTGCAATTGCTTTACGCACAGACCAGTGCACAACTTGACATCCAGGAGTCGGATTGAGACACCATTTGCGTCAGATTGGAGCTGACGACGTGCTGATTGACAGAGACGCCTACACGGACACAAACTGAGCATTTCTAAACCCTTAAACTCTTTTATTTGTGTCTTAGTGTAACGTTCTCTGTAGGGGAAACTTTACCATATTTTGGGACTATTTTGGGACTTGTCTGGTTGGGGCTAGACAAGTGGGACCAAGCTAGTTTGGGACTAGCTGGTAGAAAGCATTACTAGGATTGATAGTGAGAGGAAATACTGTGTGTGGGGGTACTGAGAGCCTGGCGAGTGTAGAGACGTAGAGGGTGCTCTGAGCGTGCTCTAACTTATGGTTTTGTACCTATTGCATTATTCAATACTAGTATCTGCTTTGGGGGCTGGAGTAGGTCGAAGGGTCGACCGAACCAGGGTAAATTTGTTGTGTACTCTGTGTCTGCTTTTTATCTACTATGTTGCTGCTATAACTGCGTCTGCTTATTCGTGGGTTGCACGAATTATTTTTATAAGCCTATTCACCCCCTCTAGGCTAGGATCCAGATCCAACATCTTCTTCATGTCATCTGATTGTCTGACTCATGTTTTGCTCAGCTGTCCGCATTTGGGGCGGAGCTTCGTTATCGGACCGCGGAGACGACCAAAGCGAAAGCTCAACTCGATTTTGAACGTCGCAGATTGGGTGCAGTTAAGAAAAGAGCCTCAGAACTTGAAGCTATGAATAAAAAGCTGGAGGATGATTTAGACAAAACACGTGTTGCTAAAGCAAAAGCTGAACGTGCACTGTCCGAGTCTAGGGACAATGTTACCTCGTTATCCGACACAAATAAAGCTAATGAGGCTAGATACAAAGCCGCTGAGGCTCAATGGGAGAAGGAAAAATCCGAGTTACATGCTCGTATTGCGGATTTGGAACGCTCGGCAGCTTTGGACGGGGCCCTACGAGCCAAACTTTCACATGCTTTGAAGGATTTCCTCGCCCCAAAGGGCGGTAGCTCCTCATAGTTTGTAAAACTTTAATGTTTAATAAAGTTTTGATATAATTACCGATTTTCCATGTGATGTCTTCTTTTAAAAACCATGATCTGAGCCTGTTATTTTTCATATTCCCCGCGTATATGCACCCTCAACGATCTCACGCTTAGCTCGGAAAAATAGCTAAGATTGAATCACTGAATATTAAGCGTAATGTATTCGGTTTAGTCGTAACGATTCCGTATAGCGCTGCTTGTTTGTAGGGGTGAGAAGTTCGAGTGCATAGTCTCTCGACTTCTATTCAAATAGAAAGGCGAGTCGTTCAATTGCGAGGGGCAAGGTCCCTTCACCTTACGGACAACGACTAGGTAGGTCGTTCGATTGCGAGGGGCGTGGCTCATTCGACTTACGGCCGACGACGGAGGGTCGTTCGGTTGCGAGGGGCGTTGCCTTTTCGGATTACAGCCGACGTTGTGGGTCGTTCAGTTGTGAGGGGCGTAGCCCCTTTGGCTTACGACCGACGACTAGGTAGGTCGTTCGGTTGCGAGGGGTGTGGCCCCTTCGGCTTACGGTCGACGACGAGGTATGTCTATTTAGAAAAATGATAGTTAACCTCGTATCTATGACGCATTCATAAGCTCAGAAAGAACAAATGCGAATAATAATTGATACAACTCATTATCTTTACTTGTATGATCATTGATAATACTTTTGCAAATACTCGGTATTTCAGGGATGAGGAAGCTCTCTATCCTCCATTGTAGAGAGTCAATAAGTGATTGGGCCGAGGATATCAATCACTTTGTAGGGGCTCTCCCATTTCGCGACGAGCTTTCCTTGTTTAATGATCTCGGTGGAGAAAATAGCTTTTCGTAGCATGAGATCGCCTATGTAGAAGCTCTGCCCTTCAACTTTGGTGTTGTAGTAGCGGGCCAAATGTCCCTTATGCTCGATAAGGGCAGCAAGAGCTCGTTCTCTGAACTGGTCGAGTAATTGCAAGTTGAGCTCAAACCCTTCTGAGTTTCTTTCTTCGTCGAAATACCGGAGGCGGATAGGTTGTTCGCTCACCTCAACTGGAACGACTGCTTCACACACATAGGTAAGCATGAAAGGGGTCTCTCCCGTCGAGACTTTATGAGTCGTTCTGTACGACCATAATATGCCAGCGAGCTCTTTTGGCCATGCGCCTTTGGCCTCTCTCACCTTCTTTTGCAAGGGCTCGGGGATGCACTTGTTAGCTGCCTCTGTCAGACCATTGGACGAGGATGGACCACTAAAGCGAAGTGTAACTTGGTCTTCAACTCGGAACAAAATTTCCTGAAGCCAGTGCTGCCAAATTGCGTCACATTGTCTATTAAGATGGAACAAGGAATGTCGAATCGACAGACGATCGACTTCCACACAAAGCTTTTAACCTCCTTCCAAGTGATGCAGGCCAGGGGCTCTGCATCGATCCACTTGGTAAAGTAGTTGACTACTACTATCAAGAATTTCCGTTGCTCACTTGCTGGTGTGAACAGACCAAGGATGTCCAATCCCCATCTTGCAAAAGGGATTGGACTGATAATGGGGACTAGGTCGGTCGGTGGAGCTGAGCTATGTTTTGCGAACTTCTGGTAAGTGGGACACTTCTTCACATACTCGGTCGCCTCCTTGAACATGGTTGGCCAAAAGTAGCCTTGCCTGATGGCTTTCAAGGCTAACGCCTTCCCTTCACAATGATTTCCGCAATCACCTACGTGAATCTCTTAAATCACATAGCGTGCTTCCTGCGGAGTCAAGCATTTGAGGTAAGAAAATGTGTCATATGTGGTCTATCGCCTTTTGTACAACGATACTTCGAGCATGATGAACTGGTAGGCCTTTTGTTCCAGCTTTCATGCCTATGCTGGGTCGGTTGGTTTCTCCCTAGTATTGAGATATTTGACTATGGGGGTCCATCCATTTGACTCCTTGATCAACACACAACAGCTCCATTTCAGGTGCACTTGGGGTGTTGGAGATGCTGCACGTATACAATTCGCACTAACCCTGCTGGTGACGACAAGGAAAGTTTCGATAAGGCATTGGCTCGATGGTTCTTCGACCTTGGTATATGATGGATTTCCACTCGCTTAAACTTGGTTAGCTCTGCTCTCGCGATCTGCTTGTAGTTCTGCATTGTCTCTTCTCGAGCATCGTAACCTCCATTCAGCTGGTGGACTATCAAGTTGGAGTCGCTATGGAGGTGAACCACCTTTGCCCCCAGCGCTCGAGCCAACCTGAGCCTATTGATGGCAGCTTCATACTCTGTCCCATTGTTTGCGATTTGGAAGTTGAACCGTAGAGCATACTCGAGTATATGGCCCTTTGGTGTTTGGACGATTATACCCGCTCCGCTTCCGATTCGTGTTGTTGAGCCATCTACTTACACGATTCATGCCCCATCCTCTCCCCACGCGACTGTTGAGGAGCCAATACCCGTCGAGAAGAAGCTGGAAGATTGAGTTGTAAGTTAACAACTTCTACTTTTGTTGGTGGGTCGTCGTCACATGTGAGTTCGACGATGAAGTCAGCTATGGCTTGTCCTTTGATGGCAGTCTTAGGCTTGTATTGGATGTCGAATTCACTCAGCTCGACTCCCCACTTGGTCATTCTCCCTGATCGATTAAGCATCTTCAAAGTTTGCTCTAGGGGGTGTCAGTGAGCACCAGAATGATGTGCGCTTGAAAATAGGGTCGAAGCCTTCTTGCTGACTGGACCAGAGCAAACACTAGCTTCTCTATTCTGGAGTAGTTGGCTTCAGCACCTCGGAGGACCTGACTCACATAGTAGATTGGTTGTTGTATTCCTGAATCTTCCTTGACGAGGGCCGAGCTTATAGCCTCCATGGCGGCGGCTAAATAGATGATCATCTGGTCACCTTCATCGGGCTTAGTTAGTAGTGGTGGACTGCGGATGTATTCTTTAAGCTCAGAGAAAGCCTTCTTGCAATTCCAGTTGATGGTCTTTTTGTCCTTCGAGGTTGATGCTATCGCTTTCTTTTTTGTCCTTTGAGGTTGAGCTATCACTTTCTTCAACACCCTGAAGAAAGGTAACGACCATTCGATCGATTTTAACAGAAATCGACCGAGGGCTGCTAGCCTTCCATTCAATCTTTGAATCTCTCTGATGATGGTGGGCTCCTTCATCCCTACGACCGCCGTGACTTTGTCAGGGTTGGCCTCGATACCTCGGGTTGTCAACATGAACCCGATGTACTACCTAGATCGAACCCAAAAGTACACTTTACGGGATTTAATCGGAGGTTGTACTGACAAATCTCTGCAAAAGTCTCTTGGAGATCTGGGATATGATCTGTTGGCTTCTTTGACTTGATCATCATATCATCAATGTAAACCTCCAAGTTCCGTCCAATTTGAGCTTTGAAGACCTTGTTTATCATTCGTTGATACGTTGCCCCTGCATTCTTCAAACCAAATGGCATTTTCCTATAACAAAAAATATCTTAATCTATGATGAAGGAAGTATTTTCTTTGTCCTCATGCGCTATTTGGATCTGGTTGTATCCCGAGAAAGCATCCATGAAGCTCAAAAGCTCATAGCCAGAGGCATTATCGACCAGATGGTCGATCCGAGGTAAAGGATAGCTACCCTTCGAGCATGCTTTTTTGAAGTTGGTGAAGTCGACGCACATCCTCCATTTGTCGTTGGCTTTCTTCAACATTACCATATTGGACAGACACTCGGGATATTGGACATCCCGAATGAAAACAGCTGCAAGAAGCCGACCTACTTCTTCGATGGCGGCCTTCATCTTGTCGCCCCATATATTCCTCGCGGGCTGGGAAGTCGAGTCAACGTTCAACTTGTGAGAGATCACTTAAGGGTCGATGACATGCATGTCATCGGCGACCAAGCAAAAACGTCGGCATTCTCCCTTAGGAGGGTGATTAACAATACCCGTAGGTCAAAAGGGAGCATCGACCCAATGGAAACAGTTTTTCCTTCTTCCTCAAAGATTTTGATGCTCTCCATTTCTTCGACCGCTATGGGGACGTCGGTCCTCATGATTGCCCTTGTTGCCGCTGAGATCATTTGGATCTGCTTGATTTACACTTCTAATGAGGTGGATAAAAGATAACATGATCGGGCTTGCATCTGATTCCCTTTCACCTTTCCCACTTCCTTCGAAGTCTGGAACTTGATCATCTGATGGAAAGTCAGACCATCGCCTCCACTGAGTTGAGAAGTGGTCTGTCGATGATTTCGTTATATGCGGAATTGATCTTCACCACGATGAAGTTGGTCAGACGGGTGACGTGTCGAGGAGAGTTTCCGAGGGTCACCGGTAACATGATGATGCCCGCTACCGGAGCAGAATGTCCTGTGAAACCCACAAGTGGTCTTGGGCATTTCCTCAGTTCCGACGAAGTCAATATCATCCTTTCCAACGTGGTGAAGAAAAGCACATCACACGAACTCCCGGTGTCGATGAGTAATCTCTTCACCGCCACCATGTTGATGGTGGCACCGATGACACCGACATCGTCATGCGACAGCTCCACACCCTCCAAATCCTCATCTGAGAAGGATATTGGGGGTGTTGAGTATCTAGGGTGCTTCTTTCCCACCGAGATTGTCATCAACCTCCCAGCATAAGAACTTTGGAAGGAGGTCGATAACTCTGGATGTGAAGGACCTCCCAATATCATATCCAGGACATTGGTTTTGGGAGATGCCATTCTATCTTCATCGGTTGTTGTTGGGCGAGTCGACATTATCAAAACGAGTGGATGACAGGGATGTCGACTCAGTTTTCCTACAGACGTCGCCAACTGTTAAAGACCAAATTAGTATCAACGGTGATTTGGGCTAATGTGGACTCCTTTGTTGAGATGGATCATTGTCAACTGCTTGAAGTGGGACCCTCGGTTGGTAGAACCGGAAACGATGAAAGCTGGGCTAAGAGTGTGTGGGAAGCTCGATCGATCTCGCGGTTGAGCTTCCGACCGTTCCACCTTCCTATTGGGTCGAGTCTCGAACAATGATTGATTGGGACGATTGTTCGATCGATTTGCTGGGTCGAGCCTCGATGTTCCTGCACCATAAATGAATGTCAGGAGTGTCGGATCTGGGTTCCGACCCAACTCCCCTCCGATGCTTAAGTTAAAACGGACTTAATATGAAGACTTAAGGCTGTCGAGATCGATCCAAGGGGATTCGTCCTAAGTCAGTCACCACAAGCGTTTGGCGGAAGAAATATGTGAGTGGAAATAGATAATTTATCAGAGTACCTAGGGTTTCGTACCTGTGGAATCTGAACACCTCTTATGTTGTTCTTTCACCTATTTATAGTTGTCGATCATATTTGTTAATGCAAAATAGCTCTTCAATTACTGTGGTGGGATCTTCTTCGGGATTGCTGATAACGGCTACCCATTTACTCGGTCTAGTTAACCAATCACACATAATCAGTGGGATTCCAACGTGTGGATGAGCTATTTCTTTGACTAAGTATCAGCTTATCCTCGCTGGCGGGCTCTTGGGTTATTGGGCCGTGGTTTACTCTCTTTAATGGGCTTCACATTTATCTTACCGCTTCGTGGGCCGTTCCCGTAAATTATTTTTAAAAAATTTTGATAGCCTTTGCTTTGTCAATTATTTAGGTATAAAATTATTGGGTTTCCTTAGTTTTCATCTGTTTATTTTGTCAAAGATTAAATCTTTTTGTCAGGTTTGTTTTTGAAATCATCGACTTGCATTAGAATGTTAAAATTATTTTGTTACTTTTTTTATTTTAAAAACATTTTAAAGATTAATTCCATGCTTGGAAATTAAATTATTTGTAATGGAGAAAGAAGATAAGCATGTTTCTTCAAACAAAATACAAAAATTAGTTCTAAAGAAAGACAAATGTAGTGTTTTTTGGGGGTTTTGGCTTAGGGCTTACATCTGCATGCTCTGTGATTAAGTGATTTTGAAGGAAGATCGTATGTTGTAGATTTTCTCCATATTTCAGATTAAATTATATTAACTTAATGATCACAAGTGCTGATTTTTTATTTAAATTTTTGAAAATTCATTCATAATTGTATAGATGTCCCATCATAATTTTTGAAAGAACCTATTGTTAATTCTATAAATTTTCCAAGAGAAATCATTCTTAATTACGAAGAAAACACATCATTATTTTTAATTCCACGAAGTTTCAAGTTAAATTTTTAATTAGATTACATAAAATGGTTTCAATGAAAAACCAAGATGCATTAAAATATACTCAACCAAAATAAAACGGCAAGAGATGGAAATATTAACTCCATTCTCTGATGTAATTTGATTATGTAATGAAATGCTTACGGAGTTATGAATGTCAGTGGAATGAAGAAGAAGAGAATAAAAAGGGGAGAGAGAAAAATTAAAGAATTGTTGTGAAAGGTGGCGGCTACTGAACCTGTAGCCATTTATAAAAATATGGAAAAAGTTTACATAATGGGTGGATACCCTACCCCTACGTGGGCTTCCCATGGGCTTACAAAAAGCACATTTATAACACTTCCACTTATCCATCCATCATTGTAAGCTTGGTATATGAATACTTCATGATTCATAGAGCTTAACTGATCATGGGATTTGGATTCTGCTGGATCCTAAGTTAGGAGGTCTTGCCTCGTTAAAACCTTTGGCTATGAAAAACTCAATGGAAAAAAACCAATAGCTAAGGAAAAAGAATACAAGTCTCCTTAACTTTCCCTGATCGGTATCACTAGGGGTGGATACTTCTAGATCCAGAGTTAATATGGTTGTCTCGTTAAAACCTTTGGCTATGGAAAACCCAGTGGGAAAACCCAACAGCTAAGGAAAAAGAGTACAACTCAACATTTAACTCTCCTTGTTGTGTACAAGCTTCAGGCTTGTAAGTCTCTCAGCTGTCTCATCCCAATCCATTTTACAAGATTCCTAAAAGTACATCGAGGTAGTGCTTTAGTAAACAGATCTGCCAAGTTGCAAGACTGGATTTGCTGAATTCGATCTGTTTGTCCTCTTGTAGTTCGTGCATCCAGAAGAGCTTAGGGGAGATATGCTTCGTCATGTCACCCTTGATGTAGCCACTTCGTAGTTGAGCTATGCAGGCTGCATTGTCTTCGAATATGGTGGTTGGTTCAAGGTCGCCCGTCTTTAGGCCGGTCGTCACTAGGATGTGGTGAATGACTGAACGTAGCCAAAAACATTCTCTGTTAGCTTCATGGATCGCAATGCGTTCAGAGTGATTGGATTAGGTTGCTGTCGTGGTCTGCTTCACAGATCTTCATGAAATGGTTGTCCCACCGTAGGTGAACATGAACTCAGTCTGTGACTTTTCGGTGTGGGGTCTGACCTGTAACATACATCTGCATAACCAATTAAGTTAGGGGATACACCTTTCTGGTAATATAATCCCAGATCAATTGACACTTGGAGGTAGCGTAGAAGGTGTTTAACTCCGTTCCAATGGCGCTTTGTGGGCGCTGCACTGTATCTGACTAGTAGGTTTACTGCGAACGCTATATCGGGACACGTGCAGTTTTCTAGATAAAGGAGTGCTCCAATGGCACTTAGGTAAGTTACTTCAGGACCAAGTGTTTCATCCTCCTCTACTAGTAGACGGAAGGTGTATTTATTTATATCCAATGATCTGACGACCATTGGTGTACTCAGCGGATGACATTTGTTCATATGGAAATTTTCAGCAACTTCCGTGTATAAGTGGATTGATATAACATGATTCCATCGCTGAGGTGTTATATTTGTAAGCCAAGACAGTATTTGGATTTGCCTATGTCTTTTATCTCAAAAGTCTTTGTAAGTCTTTTAGATATCTTAGATATCTCTTCAGGAGATACTATGAGATTTAAATCGTCTATGTAGACGGCAATTATTACAAATCATGCTCCTTTTGCTCTTATGAAGATGCAAGGGCGGACTTCATTATTGGTGAATCATTATTGTACAAGGAATTCACCGAGTCTGTTATACCACATTCTTCTCGATTGTTTTAGACCATACAATGATCTTTGTAGCTTAACAGAGTAGACATCCCGAGGTCTATCTTTCATTTCTGTTGGTAATTTATATCCATCAAGAATTTTCCTATAGATATCTTTATCTATATTACTGTATATGTATGCAGTCACAACGTCCATGAGCTGCATATCTAGGCCTTTCGTAGCTGTTAAGCTTATTATGAATTGAAAAGTGATCGCATCCATAACCGGGGAATATGTCTCTTCATAATATATTCCCAGTCGTTGGGAAAAAACCTGTGCTAGAAGGCGTGCTTTGTAGCGTACGATCTGATTATTCTCATTTCTCTTTCTTTTGAATACACATTTATATCCCACAGAGTTTACACCTTTTGGTGTTGGAACTACTGGTCCAAATACTTTGTGTTTCAAGAGCGAGTCCAGCTCTACCCCTATTGCCTCGTTCCATTTTGGCTAATCCTCGTTGCGTTTACATTCTGCTAGAGAGTGTGGATCGATATCACCGTCGTATTCAGAGACCTGAATGGCAATATCGAACGCAAAGTTGTCATTGATGACAGTGCTTTTTCTGTCCAATACATCCCCAGTACGTACATAGTTTAATGATATTTCTCCTATGTTTTCCTCTTCTGGGGAATGTAGGAGAGGAGAGGTACTTGGGCTGAGCTCAGCATCCTGTGGTGGTATCGTTATATTTTCTCCAGGAGTTTCTCTTTCGAGGAAACTTATCCTTGGAGCCTGGGGTGGACCTCTCTTTTGTTGAGGTATGGCCGCTTCTGCTGCAGGTGGATTGCATCCATCTTTAGATATGTCAATCCTAGCTGGCGTGTTATAGCATGGACATGTTATCTGGCAATCTTTTTGTTGTCAGTGAATTTGGCTGGTACTGTGTGAACTATGTTCTGTATTTGGAGGATCTTACAGATCTCATCTTCACATTGGTTTGTACTCGGATCAAAGTGGGACAAAGTCTTGGTGTCCCATGAAATTGTCTCTGAAGCTTCAGGCTACTTAGAATTTAAGCCTAGTTTGAGAAAAGTATTTTCGTCAAACTCGGTCTTCTAGACGTGTCTTAAAAGCCTCCCCCATTAAGGGTTTCAGGTATCTAATTATCGAGGGTGAGTCAACCCCTACGTAGATACCTAGACGACGTTGAGGACCCATCTTTGTCCTCTGTTGTGGTGCAATAGGGATATAGACTGCGCATCCAAATATCCTCAAGTGAGAGATATTTGATGGAGTTCCATATGCGTGTTGCATTAGAGAATATATTTGACTTCCAGATGGTCTTATCCTTATTAATGATGCAGCATGCAAAATTGCATGTTCTCATGCAGTCATAGGCAACTGAGATTGCGTTAGCAATGGACGAGCGATCTATTGTAGTCTCTTTATAAGATATTCAGCTAACCCGTTCTGGGTGTGAACATGAGCTACAAGATGTTCAACTTCAATGCCAGTTGCTTGACAGTAGTCTTGAAAGTCTTGTAATGTAAATTCCTCAGCATTTTCCAGACGTATTTTTCAATCTGGTTGTCTAGAAAATGTGCCCGCAACTTAATGATTTGTGCCAGTAGCTTTGCAAAAGCTAAGTTGCAGGTGGACAGTAGGCACACAAATGACCATTTAGAAAATACGTCTATTAGTACCATAAAGTACCGAAATGGGTCTGGGGTGAATATGCCCACAAATGTCTTCATGCATTTTTTCCAGAAAGCTAGGAGACTCCAAGTCCACTTTAAGTTAGTATGGTCTCGTAATCATTTTTCCTTTGTAACAAGGAGGACAAGGAAAATCACCCTTTGAAGGATCTTCATGTTCTTCAAATTGTGTCCACGGGATTGAGATATGATGTGGTGCATCATTACCGATCCGGAGTGTCCGCGTCTGTTATGCCAAAGTAAGAACTCTGGTTGATTTTTGCACTTTTGGTGCTCAATTAGATTAGTTTCCATTGCTCGGATTTTGTATGGTAGAGATCCGATGGGAGTCCATTGAAACGCTCAATGATGGTTTTAGCATCGTCTTTTAGAGCCGTTACATACAAGTATTCATTATTATTTATGTCCACTGTTTCTGGGCGGTATCTGTTATGGCGGATGTCCTTGAAACTTAGTAAGTTTCTATTCGAGCTTGGAGAGAATAGAGCATCTTTTATTGAAATTTGTGTATTATTGGGGGAGCAAAATATTTACTTCCCCTGATCCTTCATTATACTTGATGGTCCAGAAATAGCATTTACGTTGCCATCGTAATTTATTAATGCTTTGAAAAAAGCTATTGTCGCAAAGGATCGTGTGCGTAGAAGCACTGTTCACTAGGCACTTATTATCCATCTATAGCAAGAAAAATTTGTAGCATAATGCGGCACAATAAACTAATTTATTTATGACATATTCTGGAAATAACATCATGCTAGCAAAAAGCAAACATACAGGAAAAGAAATTGTTTTCAACTACATTCAATTTGCTAAAAGAGATAAAATGATAGCATCAAAAGAGATAAAAAGGAGCATTAGTCTAGGAGGTCATCGTTCGAGAAATCCTCGGCAGTGAACCGAGGTGGAGCCATGTCATTATTTTCCACCAGGTTTGTTTCAGCATTAGGCTTCTGGCTAGCTTGGTACAAATCATGGAGGTGGCGTGGAGTACGACAATTTTTGGACCAGTGTCCAGTGATGCCTCTTCTGTGGCATTTGTCTTCCCAGTCTTTCTTGGGGGCAGATGTCTGGCCGGTGTTGTTGTTCCACGCAGCTTTCTTTTTCTCCTTATTGTTGTTCTGTTGTGGGGGCATCTGGCTTGCTTCTTCATTGCATTTCCCTTTGGGGGTTTGCCTTTGTGTTTGTTCTTCTTCTTGGAAGAAACAGTATGTGCCTCAGGTGCAGGAGCAGTGCCAACAGGGAGCAGGTCATGGGTGGTCAGCAAAAGATCTCTGTTCTGTTCTGCCATCAGAAGACATGGGAGAAGCTCTGAGTATTTCGTGAATTTTTGTTCACGATACTGTTGCATGAGGATGACATCCTTCTCATGGAAGAATGTGTAAGTTTTCTCCAATATGCGTTTCTCTGTGACTTTTTCACCACGCAACATCAGGCGTGAGGTGATACTGAATAATACCGAGCTGTACTGGGCTATGGACTTGAAGTCCTGTAGTCGGAGATTCTCCCATTCATAGCGTGCTCGAGGGAGGATAACAACTTTCTGATGTTTGTATTGCGCCTCAAGTGCAGACTAACTCGTACGAGTCTTCCATTGTTAGATATTCTGCCTTTAGGGTCCGATCAATGTGGCGTCTGATGTAGATAATGGTTTTCGCATTATCTATATCAGACACCTTATCTCTAGCAGCGATGGATTGACTCAAGCCTTGTGAGCATAGATGAAATTTAATATCCAGCTGCCAGCTCAGGTAATTCTTACCAGTGACGTCCAAAACATCGAAGTTGACGCTCGCTATCTTTGCAATTTATCTAAGCATGTAAATTAGCAACAATTAAATATTTGAAAAATAAATAATCATGCAGTCCAGACATAGATACTTGTTGCGTGGACCGGCTAGTCACCATTTACAAATTACAAACCAACGTCTATATACAGTCCCATTAAAAGAAAAAGAAAAGTACAACTTGGGAACCCATAAGGGCCCCATCTTCTAAAGTTGGTCTTATTCTCCATGGGACGTGCGCCAGTCTTGGATATATACAAATTAATCCTCACTACAATTTCTCTCAAAAATGAAAAAAAATAATGCGAGGAAAATAAAATGGTGACAAATTGCCAATCCAAAACCACAACAAAGTATAGAATATGCATCACAAAACATAGAATATGCAGCAGACATATAATTTCATCACAGGCATGTAGTTGTGCACCAGGCATTAAAAATATCAAAAGATTTAGCATGCTACATTCATTTAAATGGTTTCATCGCAGATATATAATTATGCCACAGGCATTTAAAATATATCAAGAATATTTAGCATGCGCCAGGCATTTAAAAGACACTTCGTATTAAAGGCATGTATGGACCAATAAAGATGAAAATTGGATTAAAAATTTATAGTGCCCCGATAAAATTTTCGGTGTTCAAATTTGTCCCAAACCCCCCAATTAGGGTTTGATATGTTTTTCGTGAATCATCGGTCGTCAGGGCCGCGAAAAATAGTTTTTGCATAAGCACGTCTGTGGCCTGCGGGTCGCAGAGATTACCGTTTTAGGGTTTTGGCCTCCTAGGCCCTTTTCCACAAAAAACGTGGCAACGTAGCCGTCTCCACGAAAAACGTGGTGACAGGGGGGACTGCCGGCCCCACCCATTGAACGTCGTGGGGGTGTCGGCCCCCCTTTATCGCCGTGGGGGGCTGCCGGCCCCCATTACGTCGCTGTGGGGGGGGTGTGCACCCCTGTTGTGCGGTTGATATGGCGGCGGGGGGTTTGGCCCCGCTCTTTTTGTGGTTGTTTATGGCAGCGAGTGGCGAGGGTTTTGGCCCCTTTAGGGTTCGCGACGGCGGAGATTTCAATGACGGGTAGCGGAAAAAACATAGATCCAACAAAAGATCGCCTTTTTCACATTAAAAACTAATTTTTAGTAAAAAAATTGATTTTTATTATTGAAAGCAATGTTTTCATCATAAAAATTTGATTTTTATTGTTTAAACATCGATTTTGGTCCAAAAATAAGCAGATCTAAACATATTCTACGAAAAAAATAGGTTTAGATCGAGATTATGTTTGATTACCTCTAAATCCATCCTCCAGATCTAGCGATGTTTGACGAAGCCTACGCGTGGAAGGTGACGCCCGCGTGTGGTGGATCTACATTTCTCCTCGTCGCCCCCGCAAGGTCGGATCTTCGGAAATTTTCAGAGAATCGTGCTGATAACGTGTTGTGAATGTGGCGGCTACTGAACCTATAGCAATATATTTATAGGAAAAGTTTACATAATGTATGGATAACCTAGCCCTACTTGGGCTTCACATAGGCCTACAAAAACCCATTCATAACAAGAATACAAAATTTTCAGTATCTAATTCGAGAGATTTTTGGTTTCTATCAAATTTGAAAATTTTCCATCTTTAACCGTCGGCTAACATGTAGACTTATCTGTATCTCAAATATATAAATAAACTACAAATAATCTGTGCACATAGTGCATAGTGACCCAAGAAAAAACCCACACGCAGGATACGTGCACACTCGCAACCGGCAAAAAAACGAGAACAGGTTGTGTGTTGGTATTGTGAGAAGGAGGCGTGACCTGCGCGCAACCGAAAAAGAGAGAGAAGTGTTGGTGTGTGTGGGTATCGTCGGGGGTAAAAGTGGTTAAGTCGCGAAAAAACTTTGGGAGGGCAAAGCGCATAAATCCAAACACAAAACTGTGGGGGGTAAAATGGGGAAAACACAGAGGGGTCAAAGTGAAAAAAGTCCAATAGCAACCCTCGTAAATACGTGAAAATGGTGTGTGCATTTGGGTTTTATGAAAAAACAATGGCAAGCTTGCAAATAATGACAATGAGTGAGGGCTTTTGTTTGTGTTCCCCACAACCTCACCCCAAACTCCACACACAACCTCTCACCCTCCACCAAATAGTGCCCAACATGCCTATGTGGCACAGCCTAGGCCATACCCTTATCCTAGTGGGATAAAGGTGGGGCCCACTTTTTTGTCCCATGGGGACATGGCCGTGTGGAACATTCCCCACTTGTATAAAGGATAAAAGAAAAAGTTTTGCTTTTTCAAATCCATGGTTATATGAACCTTACGTGTAAATTGGGTGGATAAAAATTTCTACATGTTTGTTTTTGTGCCTATAATTTTCATTCATGGACGATCAAAAGTTCATTTTATAGACATTTTTTTTCGTGTAACAATTTAAATTTTATTTCACAAATTAACCCGCTAATGTCTAGTCACGAGGCCGTGCATTAGAGCCAGCCATGGGTTTAAATGATGTTCCATAAACAACAGTTCTATCAGAATTTAACCAGATTTTCCGGTTTAAATCTAATTTAACCAGATTTAATAGCCTAATTCACGCAGTTCATCATTAATAATATATACTTTTCTCAGTTCAGCAGTTGTGGTTATTGTGACCATGAATTAACCACGCAAAGAATTTTTTTCCCAATAGTGAGTTAACAAATTGTATATGTATTTCTATTGCAGAGCTTGTTGTCAGCAGGCACAGACACCTCATCGGACACAATGGAATGGGCAATGGCGTTGCTACTCAACAATCCAGACAAGCTGAAGAAAGCCCAGGCAGAGATCGACGAACGAGTAGGGAACGGGCGGTTGCTGCAGGAATCCGACCTCTCCAACCTCGCATATCTCCAATGCGTCGTCGCGGAGACTCTTCGCCTGTACCCCGCAGGCCCATTGCTGGTCCCCCACGAGTCATCACAAGAATGCGTCGTGGGTGGCTACAACGTCCCCAGCGGAACGATGCTGCTGGTCAATGCGTACCTGATCCACAGAGACCCGAAGGCTTGGCCTGAGCCGACAAAGTTCGAGCCCGAGAGGTTTCGAGATGCAATGGCGGAGGGAATCAGGATGATCCCGTTCGGACTGGGGAGGAGACGGTGCCCGGGCGAAGGGCTCGCGAATCGATTGGTGGGGTTGGTCCTGGGGACGATGATTCAGTGCTTCGATTGGGAAAGAGTTGGCAAGGAGCCCGTGGACATGGCCGAAGGTTCGGGGCTTACTCTGCCCAAACTCGTGCCTCTCGAGGCCATGTATCGGCCGCGAGGGGCCATGATCGGCGTCATGTCGGAGCTCTGATGGATTCGATACTTGTTCACTTGCGATTCATCGGTTGTATGTATAATTTCTTATGCATATCCCCGCTTACTGAACGGATATATGTGGTAAGCATAGTAATTGCATGTACAAGCTACGAACACAGAGCAATACAAAAATGGTATCAAATTTGTAACACAATCTCCGTGCTGGACTATATGCAAAGCCACCTTGCTATCATCTACGGAACAAATGCAAGTGGTGATGTCTCAAAAGACAAACATATGAGCACTAAGGATAGGCCAAGATAGCATACGTCTTCACATTTAATACAAATTGGGGCTCACTAAACGTCTCCTATTGCTTGATGTGTTTGATCAGACTTAACGTCTCTGTCCTCAACGCAGATATTTATCATGAGTCTGAACTTGGCCGTCAGCGTCACGTTACATGGGCTTCACAATGCAACCAAAAACCAAAGGAAGTTAAAACAAGGCATTATAAACATAAGATAGATGCTACATAATTTGCAATTTGCAACTAATCCATTGCTATTTCAAATTTAATGGACTGCATGCTCTCCTACATCATCTTCTCCCTCTCCCTCCTGCTCCTAGCCAAACTTGTCATCGCCTTATCTTGCAATAACAAGAACAGGAACAAGAACCTTCCGCCAAGCCCTCCCTCTCTTCCGATCATCGGCCACCTCCACCTAATCAAGACTCCACGGCACCGGTCCCTCTCTCTCATATCGTCCCGGCACGGCCCTATAGTCCTCCTACGCTTCGGCCTCCGCAGAGTCCTCCTCGTGTCCTCCTCGTCCCTTGCCGAAGAATGCTTCACCAAGAACGACGTCGTCTTTGCAAGCCGTCCCCGCCTCCCCTCGGCCCGCCACCTCTCATACAACCACACCAGTCTCAGCTCGGCCCCCTACGGTCCCCACTGGCGCAACCTTCGCCGTGTCGCCAACCTCGAGATCTTCTCGCATGCACGAATCCATTCTTTCTCTGCCAACCGAGCCTTGGAAGTGAGATCGCTTGTCCGGCAACTGTTCCACGGTTCCCAGAGATCTCCCAAGGTTGAGATGAAGTCGATGCTGTTTGGATTGATGCTTAATGTGATGATGGGAATGATTGCAGGGAAAAGGTACTACGGAGAAAAGGCAGGCGATGCCCACGAGGCTAGAAAGTTCAAAGAGATCATAGAGGAAGGGTTCGCGCTGGCTGGGTCCTCGACTCTCGGAGATTTCATTCCGTGGCTTTGGTGGGCAGATTTTCATGGACTTGAGAAGAAAATGTCGAGCGTAAAGGAGAGATGGGACAGTTTCTTGCAGGCTCTGATTGAGGAAGTAAGAAACAAAGAGGGCAATGATTCTGCTAGAGAAGGAGACGGGAATCAAAGGAAGAGTTTGCTTGGTGTTCTGTTGTCGCTACAGGAGGCCGATCCTGATTATTACACGGACGAGGTCATCAAAAGCATAATGTCTGTAAGTAGACCTGCATTATTCATCAATTCTACAATCTAAAAGCTATTGAGAAACAGAAAAACTAAATCTGGATCGTTGCAATGACTTACTCAATTGTTGGGGGTGGGAAAGACACTCCTGTTTGCAGGAACAGATACTTCCGCGGCAACAACTGAATGGGCCATGTCACTTCTCCTCAACAATCCTCGAACGCTCAAGAAAGCGCATGATGAAATCGAGGCGCAAGTTGAACAGGGCCGGCTGCTCGAAGAGTTGGACCTGCCAAAGCTTACGTATCTCAATCGTATCATCAACGAGACCCTCCGACTGTACCCTGCAGGGCCGCTTCTGCTGCCCCATGAATCATCTGAAGGCTGCACTGTCGGTGGCTTCGACGTTCCCAGTGGTACGATGCTGCTTGTCAATGCATGGGCTATTCATAGGGACCCGAATTTTTGGGAACAGCCCAATGAATTCAAGCCTGAGAGATTCGAGGCTGGCGGAGGGGAGGGGTTCAAGATGATGATACCCTTTGGGATGGGAAGAAGGCGGTGCCCTGGCGAAGGGCTGGCACTGAGAATGGTGGGATTGGCGTTGGGGTCCATGATTCAGTGTTTCGAATGGGAGAGGATTGGCGAAGAAGTGGACATGACAGAAGGAGCCGGTCTGACCTTGCCGAAGGCCAAGCCATTAGAGGCCTTGTGTAGGCCTCGGCAAGCAATGATCGATGTTCTTTCTCGACTCTAAGAATCATATGCATAATGCTTTGAAAAGATCGAGCGATCCTCCAAAGAGTAATATCAACATCTTCAGGAAATTGCCGGATGCATAGATTCTGGCATCAGCACACATCAGTGCTCCTTTGTTCCAAAAAGGGCGTCCCCTGTGGCAGCAAAGGAATTGAAGCTTGCATCAGTATTATATTGTGTCAAAAGAATTTGTTTTTAACTTGATGTTATTATGGTTGCTAAAACTCTGGTGCCTTGCATATATGTTTAAAAAAACTACCTCTCTTGGCACAAAGCATGTGCAACTAAAAAAAGGCATAGAAATTATCATTGTGCATATTGTATGTGTTCCATCTTTCAATAAAAACCAGAAAGCTTACAACAAAGGTTTTTAGTTATCAATAATTATATCAAGAACAGTCAAAAGAAAAAAAAAAGAAAAGAGTGAGAACATTCGTGGAACCACTAAAGTGGAGTCACACAGAAAATTTTTACTTTATTTTCTCACGACGAGTCATATTAAAAATAAAGGTACCCTTTTTTTCATCCAGAACAAGCTTGACTTGAAGATTGGGAAAAATTGCAGCAGCAACAGCGGTGGCAACAGATTATCCATTGGCATTTGTTGTTTTAAGATTGATATTAGATTTTTCACTTGACCACATTCTCTCCTATAATCTTTTCTCAAAAGTCTTAACCTGTTTCTACACTACATACCACAGTTATCTAATAGTCAATTACCTAGATTGTATATGATGTCCAGTAGAAATTCCACCTTTTCTTCATTCGAAAATCAAAGTCAGGGTGTCAAAGCTTTTTCAAGACTGTGAATATTCTCATATCTACATTTTATATCATAACAAAAGAGTCTCCTCGTATTTTTGCTCTGGATGTCAGAGTAGACTAAATCTCTTGAAGAAAACAAGCACAGCTCTATCTGCAGACAGAGAGATCCCAAATATGTCACTATATTTAGTTCATCCACCTATGCTTATAACATTCTTTATTCTTAGGACATTGGCCAGTCCGTTTGTTCATAGATTGCATCGAAGTAGCTCATGGATTCCATCCATTGCATCCGTTGAGGGAGTTCATATCAAGTGCTTTCACATCTTTAAGAACCAAGGGTGTACCATTGTTTGTCTCCAAGCACACATCTCCCATGCCAATGGCTTTGGCTAAACCATTATTTCCATCTTCACATTTCCAAAATCACCGGATGTATATGATGTAAAGAAGTCCTTTCGAGATGTAGCATGAATGGAAGCACCAATATCAATCATCCAACTCGTCTCATGGCATGCAAGATTGACATCATCATCATCATACACAATAAGGAAGTCATCTGTGATAGTAGCTATGTTATCATCATCGTGACTATCATCATTTACTTGTTCCTTACCCTTTTTCTTTTTGTTGTCTCTCTTCACCTGACGACAAAATCTCTTTATATGCCCTTTTTCATGACAATAATAACACTCAACATTGGCAACCCTGTTGGACTTACTTTTGGATTTGTCTCTATTCTTCGGACATCTGCTCTTACTTCTTCCCCTTTTTCTGTGACTAAGACATATGACTGTGAAGAACCATGTGACTTTCTTCTTACCTCTTCATTCAGAATACTACCTTAGCCAAGTCCATGGTCATGACACCATTTGGGGCTGAGTTAGACAAAGACATCCTGAATGTTTCCAATGAGTCCAGTAGTGTCCCAAGTAGCCACAATCATTATACCTCATCTTCAAGTTTGATACCCATTCCAGCTTACTGGTTTATAACTCTTTGGAATGCATTCAAATGAGCTGTCAAAGGATATCCATCTTGATATTTCAACGCCATCATTTGCTTGATTAGAAACAATTTGTTGTTTCTAGTCTTTCTAGCATACAACTCCTCAAGCTTGTTCCATAAAGTGCGTGCATGTGTTTGTGCATGTGTTTCTCTACTGATATGGTTCAAAACATTATCATCTAGACTGTCTGATATACCTGCAAACTGTCGATGAAATATAGACCATTCCTTTTCTGTTTTGTCATTGGGTTTCTCACTGGCAAAAAACTGGCAAATAATAATCCTTTACATACAAAAGATCCTCCATTTTGCCTTTCCATACATGATAATTTGAACCATTCAAACTGATCATTCGACTTTTCACATTCTTTGTTTCCATCATTCACCACAAGGCACAATCTAAGAATGACTTGGTTTTGATACCACTTTGATGGGATAACAACACAACGTGCATCAGAATTCTTTTATCCTCTCTTGTGTGAACCTATTAGGAAACAATTGAGAAGACCAATATCCTTGCCAATATTACAGTGAAGTATATAATCAACACAAGCACAAGCTAACTCACGCAATTTTTAACTGGAAACCCCCCTCAAGTTGAGGAGTAAAAACCACGAGACCGCAGTCCATCGAACAATCTCCACTATTACCAAATAATGGGAATACAAATGTCCTCTCTAGCTCAATAATTCAAAATGATCCACTAGAGGCATACATAATTTGGCATGAACAAAAGATTAGAGAGATGAAACGATCTCATCCAAAATGGTGGCTTTGCAGAAACCTGATAGATCTCTTAACCTGGAGCTCCAAATACGATCTTCACCGTTCAGAAGGTAGATTACTCTGTTGTCGATATGCTATTTCAGCTCAATCGAACCATGTATCGACCTCCGATGCGCCACTTGATCAAAACTGGACAGCTCCCTCTCTTGTGGTTTTTCTTCTTCTCCATCTCTCTGTTTTCTTTTGTTTTTCTTAGTCTGAATGCCTTGCTTCCTACTGTCCACCGACTGATGTTTGGGCATTTATCTCTTGGTCACAAAGTCAAGAGAATGCCCCTCCACACATAGGAGGGACCCACCCAAGACATCCACATATGCTTATAACATTATTATTAGGACATTGGCCAGTCCGTTTGTTCAGAGATTACATCGAAGTAGCTCATGGATTCCATCCATTCATCTGTTGAGGGAGTTCATATCAAGTGCTTTCCATATGGCAATAAAATTCCCAGTAGTAACCACAATATAGGTTTCATGGAGACATGCATCGCTTGGTGCCAAGTTGGATATTATTCAGAATTTACCCGTGTTCGCTAACCGTTTTCTCACTATAGAATGCTTGATTTTTATTTTTTAAAATTCCATATATGTTTATGCACAGTAATTACATGTGTAATTCATTGTAATTCTGGCTTCTCAGTCGTTTCTGATGAAGTATGTGCACTTCATAATGGGGCCCGTGTTCATGTCGGACACTGACACTTGCACAACACTAGACTAACAAATATCGATCAGTCCATCTCTGTGTCGAAATTTTAAAACCTAAAAAGTTCAATGTCCGATACGCATATGCTTTAAATAAACCTAAATGCCACATCTTATGGGTGGCAATTCGGGCCGGCCCAGTCTAATCGGGCTGTGCCGGTCCGGTCCGGTTTTCTTAAAGGACTGGGCCGGTCCGGCCCGATAAGACTTCGGGCCATTCCAGAGAGGCCCAGGCACGGTCCGATAAAAATTCGGGACGCCCAGCCCGGTCCGATAGGGTTGAATGAATTATGTATTGCGACAATATTTTATCATATTTTTAAACACAAACATGTCTCATATGTTTAAAGATGCATCGAAATGGAGCACGAAAGAAGATGATTAAATGGGTTGCATAAGGTGATGTGTCCTACATTGTTTTCATTTATTTGACAAGATGAAGTAACATGTTTGGTGGTTCTTTGTCTCTTCTCGGAAACTGAGATCGACCCCCAAGATCCGAAGACATCAAAGTTGGCGTTGTCGGGAAGTTGTTAAAATTTATGATATTTGGACCTTGATTTGATAAGATTCATGACATTGGACTCAACACCATAAATGAATGCACATTAGCTTTAGATCAGTGTGTGGTCAAATTGAAGTGGGGCGATCAAATGCTTTTCGTGTCGTGTCGTGCCGCCCATGGGCTGAAAAGCTTGGCCCGGGTCCGGCCCGAAAATGAATCGGGCCGGGCCCGCCCGGTCCGATAAGGATTTCGGGCCAAAATTATTGGCCCAAGCACGGTCTTATCGTGCCGGGCCCGTGCCGGGCCGAAAATTGCCACCCCTACCACATCTCGGATGCGTGAAAACCATGTCTTCTTAGAAATATATGTGAAAAAAATGATCTTATCAACCAAGCAAGTACCAGCTCAACAAAAAGCTTAAACGTGGCTTGATCTCGATTAGGTATATTACATTTTTGAGATATTAGTTGGTTTGATTTCGTAAATTATGAATTTTTGTTGTTAAAATTTATGTTTTTCTTTTCTTTTCATTTTAATACAACACATCCTAATCACTATAGGTTTCGATATGTGTTATATATAAATCCTTATTATAGTTGAGGGATGTTTTTGAATTTGTCACATATTGCAATGTCACATTGCCACATGGGACAACCTGCTTAAACCCAAAACCCAAAATTCCACCCAACCCCCCAAAACACACCCAAACCCAAAACACCCAAAGTCACACCACCTCCAATTAAAAATAACCAAAACCCCCAAGACAATACACACACTCAAACTCACTCTTCTCATTTGCACCCGTTTTGCATTCATCGAAATACCCGTGTGGGTCCCGCGTCCTATTTGTGTGGGTTGGTTTTGGAGATGTCCGTTCACTTTGTGCACCGGATATTTCTAGTACACATACAAACGCAAAAGTTTGAGTCCTTTTTAAGAATCGACTTTGTCTCCCAGTTCATATCTCGTCGAATCCTTGTTATGTGCATGTGTCCGTGCTACATACATAGGGCGTATCACCCAATAAGTTGTGATGCCCCAGAAGCACTTTTTTAATAAAGAATTTTAGTACCGAATTTTTGTCTCTTTTCTTTCCCTCCAGGCCCCATTCGCCAAGTAATCAAGAGTGACATCCCAAAGCAAAAAAAAACACATAATTACCATGAGCACGAAGCTTGTAGTTTTCACTTGTCAAAAAGATAATAACAACCTTGCTGATTCAGTATCTTGAAACTCCTCAAGCAACACAATTTATGATGTTGACATTGGAGACATCAGCTCATACAAAGTCTCCAGCTGGCACTCTATCCCCAAATAATGGTTATCACTCAACCCCCATATCTTCCATTCACAAGCGTACGCTAGGTAATCCCAAATATCGGAGGCAGCCAAACAAATAAGCATTTTGCTTGGCAACAAAGGATCAGATAAACCTTTATCCCCTTCAAGCTCTCAACTAATTCGGCCTTAAACATCAATGATACAAGAAAGTTGGGCCATCACGCTATGCCAAAAAAAAAGCAAACACAACTTGGGCCAATTGTCCATTTTGATTCACATTATCAACAAGACACATCCAAATAATTTTTTGCAGGCCGGGACAAAGAAACTAAACCATTTTGTCCTGCTTTCGGATCTTAAATTCCTTGTCACAAGAAGATATTTTGTGTGTGGAGCAGCTGACTGCTAACCAACTCCTGAAACCCGAAGCAAACGGCATGGAGATCTACCAAGCTCCAGCTCCTCTCCTCCTTATAGCCGCCATCCTCTCTGTCTTCTTGGCCCACTTCCTGATAACCAGACCCCGACCCAAAAACTCACCACCTAGTCCTTTCTCTCTCCCTATTCTCGGACATCTCCACCTCATCAAGAAACCCATCCACCGCTCCCTCGCCGACCTAGCAGCCCTCTACGGTCCAATCCTCTCCCTTCGCTTTGGGTCCCGTGCCGTCCTCGTGGTCTCTTCTTCTTCCCTGGCCGAGGAATGCTTCACCAAGAATGACATCATCTTTGCCAACAGGCCCCGCCTCCTTGCAGGCAAACACTTGGGCTACAACTACACTACTATCACATGGGCATCGTATGAGCAACACTGGCGAAACATCCGGAGGATCTCCACCCTTGAGATATTTTCTTCGGCTCGGTTGAACTCCTTTACGAGGGTTCGCAGAGAAGAGCTGAAGGCCATGATTGACGGATTGGCTGGCGACTGTAAAGAAGGGCTGGGATTTACAAAGGTGGAGATGAGGTCGAGGTTGTTTGGATTGGTGCTGAATGTGATGATGAGGATGATTGCCGGCAAGAGGTACAAATTAATCACAATGACATTCTAAGCTTTTTAGTTTATGTACCTTGTGTTTCTGAAATACAGCATATTTTACACAGCTTTGTTTCTATCTCCCTGCACTACCCAACGTGTTTGGAGTACTTGGACATGCCCTTTGATTAACTAGATGATAATTTCTAATGCAATCCCATATCTAGTGCTAAATCCAATTCTAGATGCAATAACGGATGCAAGAAATGCAGATGATGTTCAACTACATATTACAATAGCAACCTTCTGGTCAGAGCATGTAGAACCCTGTCCAAATCCATATCCCTCACGGCAGTGGCATCCATCCTCCCCACCCCAGTAACCTTTAAATACTCCAAACTTCTGAAACCAATAACATTAACAACGACAGTCTCGTCCCACTCTGCTTATGCTCACCACACCCACCCTTTCGCAACATGATAGAATGCAGCCGCTAATGAGGAAGAAGTCCAGGGAGGAAAAAGCTATCGGATGCAGGAAGTCAGCTATAGTGATCTCTACCATGTGAGGACCTATCCAACTACAAGGAAGGAGGAATTGACTAATTATCCTTTCCGAAAAAATAGGTTGGAAAATGCATTCTGAATCATTTTGGAGTGGATTGATAACCTGAAAAAGGCGAAGGATGTTAAGGGTCCAAGAATGATGGAGCTGTCTGAAGCACCTTTTGTCTTAAAAATCTGAGAATACCCCCTTCCGATGGACTTCCATATTCTGAAACTCGAGAAGTACGATGGAGTCAGAGATCCCCTCCATCATGTCTGCCACCACCAACAAGTGATGAATCTATACAAATATCTAGAGGCAGTGATGTGTAAGGTCTTCTCCACCGCCTTGAGGCAGGTCGCCCAAGATTTGATTAACAACCTAAAACATCTCTATATCAACCTTCCAATAGTTGTCAACACAATCCAGCCAACAATTTATCACCACCATGATGAAAAAGAATCCCTCGATTTAGATGTATGTGGTCATGCAAGAGCAAGGAGAGTCTCTTCGAAAGTACAGTAAGATGTACAGTGGAGCAATGCTAAAGGTGTGTGAGATTAGCATGGAAATACCACCAAACCACCAATGTCACTAAGGGGCTAAAGGTGTGTGAGATTAGCATGGAAATACCACCAACGTCACTAAGGGGCTGTTTCTTTGCAAAACTTTGGTTTGGGATTTACTGTTGTGAATAGTAAATCTTGGTTGGAATCTTGGGGAGAGAGAAGATGAGTTATGTGTTTCTTTTGTTAGGAAATAGGTTGGAAAGTGTGTTTGAGATTTGTTTGTGGGTCTCACACTAAAGTAGTGTGTTTCTTTTGGTTAAAGTGGGATTGTGATTGTTGAATGAGGAAAGTTGGAAGTGGGAGAAATATTAATAAACTAAAATATTTAAATATTACACTTAAATAGAAAAAACACAACTAAGTTTCATAAAATGTGAGAATAGCAAAAAAAACTGACGCGCGCGTGATTGGCAGCAAAAAATACCCTTAAAATCTCTCGGATGACATAGTCTGCTTTATCAGGTCGCAGGTACCTCAGCAAGGTCTCATATCTACTCCGGTGAATGATAGTATTATCAGTTGTTCCCAATCAAGTGCGTACCCCACGGACTTTTGCCTGATCTCCTTTGCTCCTTTGGGTTCTTTGGAGCGATTCTTCCCATTAGGGCATGTTTCTTTCGGGTTTCTTTCGGTTGATTTGCTTTGAGAAAGTGCTTTTTAGCAATGTAGGCCGTCACTTCATTTACTATTACGCGGATTCCTCATTCACTTTCCTCTCGTGTGTTTCTTTGGGCGACCGCTGCTTAGCTTCTCGTTAGGATTCCTCGCGCCGACATGGAGGCAAAGAAGTTGCCCGCAAAATCCCCGCAATTCACGGGGATTACAACGAGAATCCCATGGAAAGAGAGGGCCCACTCCTCCACAGCCAATCGCGAGCAGCCCTTCATTTATTTTTTTAATGACGATCGCGCGCGCTGATTAGCTTTTTGCTATATGCACCCAAAAACATGTTTAGTTATGTTTTTTTATTTTAAATATTATAATAAAATATATTAGTTTAATAATAATTCTCCCACTTCCAACTATCCTCAACCAACTTTCCCAATCTCACTTTAACCCTAAGAAACACGTCACAAACAAAACTCCAACCCACTTTCCAACCTCTTTTCCTCCAAAAAAACACACGACTCTTCTTCTCTCTCCTCAAGTTCCAACATGGATTTACTATTCACAACAGTAAATCCTAACCCAAAGCAATCAAAGAAACAGCCCCTTAATTGCTGTATAATTGGGTCAATTAAGGTTGGCTGTGAGTCAATGGCCATCACCTCAGTTGGTGACAGACTTCAAATAGTACTTCAGACATTGTGTCCCTAATGAGTTAGAGTTGGACTGTCTGCACCGTAAGATGCGGTGCAGCCCGTCATTTTATTTCTAAATGCAGAAAAAATATCATCTTTCATGTCATTTCAAGTCCAATCTCTCTTCAATTTCTTCCATTTTCGGAAGGGAAATGATTGACTCCACCGCAAGATTGCGGTGCAAATAGTTCTACTCATGAGTTAAGGAAGGCATATGATTAACTCCTCCAGAGGAGAAAAACTAGAGTCTGGCATAGGCTGATAGGCCACCTCAAATGTATCATCCTTACAAACAAAATGAAGTTCAGATGGGTAAGGGGATGGATCTATCAATCCTAAGAAGGACCAGCATGCCTATTGGTATAAGGAAGAGTTGGCCTCGGAGGACCTATTGGTACGATTTGACCCCCGAAAGGTCAAAGGAAGAACCAGATGCCGAAGCCCAACTAGACTCTATAGGGAGAATAAGAAAAGACATGGAACAAAAGGAACCCTCATGGAAGGGTATAAGTTCAGAGCGATACAAAGGATGTGAAACAGATTGCTAAGTATCATAGAAGGGACAAATGAGGGCAGATGAGGGTCAGATGAAGGATGTGAAACAGATCAGGAGATAAAGCGATAAGTCAAAAGGTCACATCAGGAGATAAAGCGATGCAACTCTAACCGTCATGTTATCCCATCAAGTGTCCCATCCATCCACTCCTGGGTAACCACATTCTACCACATGGTTCCCCATTAGGACCACTCCATTGATTGCCAATAAGGGACACCCATCCAGCCCAGAAAAATTGTGACCCCTTTAGCAAAATCAATTGGACCATTAATCGGAGTTAAGGAGCGCACTTATAAGGGAAGCCCTTTGAACGCCTATTACGAACCACAGCACCAAGAAATTTATGTTATGCTCACCTAAGACATGTTACTACCGATGGGTCGACATATCTATGCTACAGTCCAAAGCAGCCAGACTGTCTCAAAGGAAAATGATCATTGTATTTTTCGGAGGTAAATTACCATAATACCACTGTCGTACCATATAACGGGAGTAGCCTTTAAAATAGAAGGTTTGGTTCCACTTTCAATATTGCGTGTCTTATATATTACCTGCTTATTCATTTTGCCCGAAACTAACTTAGGCATCAGAGGAGATAAATCAATACCCTTTCCTCGATTTATCTCGGGTAACATTCGTATATGTTCCATATGTGTAGGCACATGGAATACCATAGGAGTCCCCTCTGAGTGGTTCGATGACTCTTGAAGGTCACCAATATGATGCGATCTAGATCTGATTTGGGAACAAATTTAGGGGGTTTTAGTGGATTTAGGGGTTGGGGAGATGAGATTTTTATGGCAAAGGTGGCATTTTATGGCTAAAAGAGTGGATTTGTGGGGAAGGCAATATCTTTTGATAATAAAAGGACATTATCTTGACCTCTTTCGAGAGAATAAGTGCTTTTCCAAGCTTCAATTCGAGAGGAAGCCGAACTCTCCCACTAGATCTAGGCGCTCTACCCTATTCTCAATCAATTCTTCTCTCCAATTCAACATGAAACACCCTCTCTAATCTTTCCTTAAATATAAAAAAACTCCTAATGAGGCGTCACCCCTAAATTACTAAAATACACCTCACCTAGGGTTTTCAGTGTCCAAAATTACAGATCTGCCTCCTAGACCCCTGAAATTACAATTTTGTCCATGTGCCAAGAATGTGCAGATATGTCAATGCTTGTCGCTACACCCATTCGCATCACTATCTTATTCCAACCGTCTGAGTGTTCCACACCTAAAGCAGATACTAATAACACAGTTCTCATGCCTTGTGCAGGCCCATTCAGTTCATTTCCCCAAACATCATCAGCAACAGAAAAAATTCGTAAAATAACTTTCCAACAGAAAGGTCGCATATAGTGATTTAAAGAAGGCAATGTGAAAAAATGTATTTCATAAATAAAAGCAAATAATCTACGCACACTAAACTTCATATTCATATTAAAAGTCATTTTTAAGTATTTGAACTTTGAACTGCATAACTAATTTTTGCAGGTATTATGGGATGGATGTGAAGGAAGTAGAGGAGGCAAAGATGTTTCAAGAAATGGTGGAGGAGACGTTCAAAGTAAGTGGTGCAATGAATCTTGCTGACTTCTTTCCAGCACTTCGGTTGGGGGAGAAGAGGATGGTGAGATTGCACAAGAAGAGAGACGCATTTATGCAGGCTTTGGTTGATGAGCATAGAAGGAACAGTGAGGTTGACGATGATCGTAACGAACAAGTAGAAGAAGGAAGGTTGATGAAAAAGAAGAGTGTTATCTATGTGTTACTCTCCTTGCAACAAAGTGACCCTGAATATTATACTGACAACATTATCAAAGGATTAGCTGGGGTAAGACACACATCCTAGTTATACGTACTTCAAATTTTTTGGCTATTTGGAAATATGAGTACTCCCAAGTTTTTTTTATCTAAAACATATTTATCTTCTCATGCTGTCACAAGCTAATATATACTAACCCCGACAATTTCCACATGGAGTCCTCTATCCTTCAAAAATCACAAATGTATTTGACTTCTCTCGAGTAAAAGATGAGAATCTTTCCCCTATTTCCCTAATGATGAATAATGAAACAGTTTGCATCAAAAATGGACAACATCCTAGAAATCAAAATCAACATCTTACAAATGAGAAGAAAATCACATATAGACTCTAAAAGATGAAATATAATTGATGCATCCAAGAAATAACACGGAGCCTGCAACTTGTGGCTTCATCCTACACTTTTTACTCTGGAGTGAGTATGCTTGCATCTAGTCGATCAAGCTGCTCTGGCATTAGACCACCCACAATGAGATGGATCCTGTGATGCAAACATGAATTCACGATTTGAAGAAAGAACCCCAAGCTAAGATATGAATCATAGCAACAAGAACCAACGTACACAAGATATCCAACAGGGTTTATGCATCATCTCACAGCCGAAACAAACCTCTTAGGTTGTCTGTCAGTTCCTATCACTTGTTTGAGAAGCAATTATCTTTGATCAAATTCTCCAAGTGAAGGCTCGAGTTATTGGGTCCCCAGATCTTGGATCCAGCATGTAATCTTCTCTTCATATCCAACTCCAAAACACAAGATTCGGCACACCCGCCCTTTGATCCAAACCACTTTGGCCAAATCAGGCCATCTCAGAGTTAGGTCTAGGCTGTCTAGTCAGTGCATATAGGATCCATTCATGATGCATAAAATTTTCTCACAAAGGCTCTCTCTCTCTCTCTCGGATCCATTCATGATGCATAAAATTTTCTCACAAAGGATTTGAAACTCTCGAGTTTAGAGAGATTGAAGAAAAGCAGGGACGGTGTATTGGTTTTCTCTGCCTTACAAAAGAAGGATATAGGATTTTAAGGGGTAAATGCTCGTGGAAGACCCCAACTATTACACGATCTTGATTCTTGAATAATAGACATTATGTGGGAAATTTAACCACGTAGAAGCATGATCCCCCCAAAAAACATTTGAGCAAGAATACAAGATTTTAAAATGGAGCATAAGTGACACCGATAAGCGTGGCTCACCCCAAAACGGCCTAAATTCACGAGAACACCAAGAAAATCATTCCTCAAGGAAGGACATCTGGTGTGGAGAGAACCAAAACTTAATAACTTTGATAGGAACCAAGAGAAAAATCTGATTTTTATTAATATAAATTGAAAATAAAGATAGATTGATTACAATTGTAGGGATAATCTCCCTTCCAAGACGTCGATTGAAGAGGACGTCCACACTCTCCCAAAGACGATGCATTCTCGCTTCACGTTATCAATTAAATTCTCAAAACAAGCATGCCCTAGATAATAAACTGATACCTTGATCACAAATTGATAGGAACCAAATTGATACCAAATTGATAGGAACCAAGAGAAAAATCTGATTTTAATTAATATAAACTGAAAATAAACATAGATTGATTACGATTGTAGGGGTAACCTCCCTCCCAAGACGCCGATTGAAGAGTACGTCCGAACTCTCCCGAAGACGAGGAATTCTCCCATCACTTTATCAATTAAATTCTCAAAACAAGCATGCCCTAGGGCCGGCCCCTACCCTTGGCTTAAATAGAAAACCCTTATAAAATTGCACATAACCCACTAAAATAATAAAAACTCATTAAAAGGCCCAAAATGCCCCTAATGGGCCCAAAACTCATAAACCGTGCCGAGTCTATCATTACTCCGATCTCGAAAACCACCTTGTCCGTAAGGTGGTGCATGACGTCCATGGCGGTCCTACTCTAAGTGGGGATGGTCATCCTCCCTGGGCTCTTCCTCCTCCACTATGTTCCCGTCGTCCACAGCTATCAACACTTACAGCTTGCGTACCCCACAATAGTGTCCGGGGGTAAACCTCTCATCGCATCTGAAACACAACCCCTTCTACCTCCTTTCTCATCTCGGCGTCTCCTCATAAATTGTCATCCTGCCAGTGGCACCCCGCTCTTCTCCTGGTTGGGCGGTTCTATCCACATCAAGGTCATCAGCTGTCCTCCACTCGTGAGCTGGCTATGGGAAGATGAGCCGCCTCCAGTCCCTCCAGACTTCTTCGTCTCCGCCAATCGATCTTCCACAATCTGGGCCAACTCCATGGCTTCCATCAAGTCCTGTGGCTTCTGTTTGCAAACTTAAGTACGAATGGTGGCCTTCATTCCCTTCATGAAGGTGCTCTCCATAATCTTAGCAGAAACACTCCACACTCGTCCTGACAGTGTCTCGAACCTTTTCATATAGTCCTTCACCGTGTCATCCTACCTGAGGGAGAGTAACTGCTCCTGCAAGTTCACCAAGTGAGTGTCTCGGAATCTCTCCACTAACCCATCATTGATCTCTTCCCATGATCGAAATGGTCGCCTCTCATCCCTCCACTGGTACCACGTGATGGCATTTCCATCTAAACATGTCACCACCTCCTCCAGCTTCTGCTCATCTGTCATGCGGTACCCCCTGAAGAATTTCTCTGCCTTATAAATCCATGCCACAGGATCATCTCTCTCAAATACGGGCATCTTCAGCTTCCTAATCTTGTTGTCCACCCCCAAAGTGTCCCTGCTCAGCTCTCCCTTCGTAGTATCTCTGGCGGTTGGTATAGTAGTTGGTTCGCTGTCATTCAAAGCCCCCCTCGGGACTCCTCCTCGGCCTCCCTAGTCTCCCTAGTCCTCACCGCCATCATAGAAGCCCTGGACAACTTGCTCCATATCCCCCTCTCCACCGTCGTCACCTGGATACTCCTCATAAGTCCGTCGTCGTCGTCTCTGTGTAGTACATAGAGGGCCGTGGGGCTCTCGAAACTCATCACCGGCGTCAACGGGCTCCCATAAGTACTCTAGAGGGTTGTCGTCATCGTAGCGCATCGCGGGGGGCCTTGGGGCCCTCGTCAGTCTCCTGGGTTCACGTCGTACCTCTCGCGTTGTTGTAAGGGCTCCGTCGGTCGCTGTTTTGGGCCCAGGATGTCGTAACCCCTCTGTCCGGTTCCCCGAAGGGGCTGATGCCCATGCTAGAGGGGAGGCAGCCCTCCCTGGGCTCCCAAGAGGGGTTAGCACCCCTTCTGGATGGGCGACAGCCCCCTCTTGCACCCAAGAGGGGCTGGCGCCCCTGTTGGAGGGGCAGCAACCCCTCTGGGGCGTCCCTCAGAGGTTGTCGCCCCTGTTGGAGGGGCGACAGCCCCTGTGGGGCGTCCCGAGGGGGCTGCCGCCGCTGTTTTCCCCCTTAGGGTGCCGAGAGCCGCTGATTTCCACCATTGGATCTTTCGCTTCACCCTCAAAGTAGTGATCGGCGTCGGAAAGAAGCCATTCTTCGTAATCTTCCATCTTCTCCTTGCCCTTCCCCAAAGATGACGCCTTTTTCGTTGGATTAGGGTTTGTGCCGTCGTTTCCGCCTTTTGCCGCGAGGAGGCGAGTTGTTAAACGATTTGAGCGAGGGTCTTGCTTTGTTTGTCTTGAGTAGCCGTCAACTTTGCTAGTGTTTTGCCATGCTCCGTTAGGGTTTTCTTCATGCTTTCAATCTCCCCATTGAACTTTTCCTCCACCGCGTCGATACGATCTTTGAATCTCGATGCCGCCGCCATGGATCGTAGAGGCTCCGAAACCAAATTGATAGGAACCAAGAGAAAATTCTGATTTTTATTAATATAAACTGAAAATAAAGATAGATTGATTATAATTGTAGGGGTAATCTCCCTCCCAAGACGCCGATTGAAGAGAACGTCCGCACTCTACCGAAGACGAGGAATTCTCTCCTAACTTTATCAATTAAATTCTCAAAACAAGCATGCCCTAGGGCCAGCCCCTCCCCTGGGCTTAAATAGAAAACCATTATTTGCAAAATTGCACATAACCTCTTAAAATGATTAAAACTCATTAAAAAGGCCCAAAATTTCCCAAAATGCCCCTAATGGGCCCAAAACTCATAAACCATGCCGAGTCTATCAGACTCCTTTATACGATATTGAACAATCTTCCATCTGACGTTTACACACCAACTAGTCATGCACCACAAAAACACTCAACATATTCATACCAACATTATGCCTCTCATTTATGACGAGAAGGGATTTGGGTCAGCAGCAATAGTATGAGGGATATGCCATACCTGCACCACTTCCATTTGCAAATGGGAGTCACCAGAACACGGTCTGCAAAATCGTTTAGGACCGACACTCCACCATGTGCACACGGTTTACTTGTTGCCCTAAGGCGCATGGCATTCGGTGCACCTTCCACCTCCTCGTTCTGTGCAAAGCTTGCAATTGCTCCGTAAAGACATAGAAACATTTGAAGCTTCTTTGTGAAATAAATTAGAAATGTGTGCTCGCTTAATCACATACCCATAATCGTGTAGGAAAAAGAGCCCAGTAATATTCAAACCATTTCTAACCGACAACAAAATCCACATTACAAGAATAATGTCATCTTCATCATTTTACCCCCAAAAAAACTCCCCCAAAGTTAATTTGCAGTTTTTATAATTTTTTGGCACAAAATCTCTTACATGTAAAATTGTCATTTTCAAAATTTGGCCTCGAAATTTTTTTTTTTAACTTTGAAGTAACAAAAACAAATTGAAATATAGGTAAAGCCAGCCATTTTCTATTTGTTCTTAAATACTAGTTCCTCGTATATTACAATGAAATGCGTATAAAAAGAAAAGGATGCAGTTATCAATAGCTAAAACATGGAGGAGGAGAAAGGCGTCACTCAAAAATCTTTAAAACCACATAGGGCAACTATTTAAAGCAATGAACAGGATCACCCATCAAGGCTAGAAAAACACACTATAAAATTAGAGTGGCTATGTTCAAACAGTAGACTTTTTGACAAGGTCAGAAGCATAAACATTAGAGTATTGAAGCATATATATGAAACTAATAATAATTTCAAAAGAATGAATAGCATGCATATCTTCTAAATATATTACTAGTAGAATTCTAAATATATTACTAGTAGAATTCATATTCGGTGTAATTACTAACAAAGCAATCAAAGCCCTTGGGAATGATTTCTAAGTGCTAAAGGTATATGGTTGTCATCATACAGTATGGCAAGGATGTTGTATGCTAATTAACCATAGTCAGGTGTTTAACGAGCTAATACCACTATAGTCAAGAGATTAATGTATATTCCATAATTAAACATGCAATATTTGGTATTTGCATGTTAGCAATCGTATTTAGGTTAACAAATTAAGAGTACATTTTTGTGCATGAATGTATCTAAAATATATAGCATGATTTACCAATTTAGCATTGTATAAGTCTATCATAAAATGAATTATTTGGGCATAAAGATATCTAAAATATGTGTTCTAATGTTGTGAGCAGACACTACTGGCAGCAGGCACAGACACTTCAATGGTGACAATAGAATGGGCACTGTCCCTCCTCCTAAACCATCCGGACACCATGTCAAAGGCCCGAGCCGAGATTGACACCAACGTCGGCAACCACCGCATTGTATCCGAATCCGATCTCTGCAACCTCCCATACCTCCATTGCATCATCAACGAGGTGCTCCGCTTGCACCCCCCAGCTCCCATCCTACCAGCACATGAGTCATCTGAAGACTGCACCGTGGGAGGATTCCATGTGCCTCGCGGCACAATGTTGTTGGTCAATGCATGGGCAATACAAAGAGATCCAAAGTTGTGGGCTGACTCCGCTAATTTCATGCCAGAGAGGTTTATGGAAAGAAAAGCAGGGAGTGAGGGGTTTAAATGGAGTCTGATGCCCTTTGGGACGGGAAGGAGAGGATGTCCGGGTGAGGGACTGGCAATGCGAGTAGTGGGCTTGGCGCTTGGTGCCTTGATTCAGTGCTTTGAGTGGGATAGAGGGAGTGAGGAGGTGGACTTAAGCGAAGGTGCTGGGCTAGTTGTAAACAAAGCAACGCCCTTGGAGGCTTTGTGCAGGCCTCGTGTATTCTTGAAAAAGGCTTTAGAGTCTGATGACACTAATCTTTGAGCAGCTGGCTTTGTGTAGGCATTTTTCGATTTTCTTTTATGAATTATCCATCTCATTGAACGGACTTAATATTGAATCCAGATATGTTTATTAAACATTTTAGTTCTCCAATTATTTATACTCAGGTTTCAAGGTCTGCTGATGGCTATGATTTTTCACCACTGCAACCCACATCTATGCTATGTAAAAAGAGATTAGAGTGAGTTTGGTGCTTATGTCTGTCAATTTTTTTGTTCCTAAAATATCCTTGTGGATTGTAGTTACATTCATATTCTGAAATTGACCTTACTATTGCTCATAAAATATTCGGAGAAAAAGACGGCAGATTGGAATTTCTAAGCACTGTGGTTTTTTAGTTCATCTTCACTGCCGAACTCATAGTAAGATGAAACCAAACGGCTTGGAAAGTAGATGTACAACACTAATCAAACTAGATATATTTAAATAAATATTACCTAAAAAGGTAACTGGATGGAAATCTGTAACTTCTTTTTGGAACCCCTATTGCACAGCTAGTCAACAATGCAACATCTTAAATGGACACATGAATTGAATCAGAGCTGACACCCAAATAGCTGGAGAGAACGTCAAGAGATGAGGGTGGTGAAAACATTGCCATAATCGGACCCAGATCAAATCCAAGGATTTTATGAATACAAATCTCTTTTAAAATTTTGATTTCTAAATGCAATTAACAATAATCATTCTAATGCCAAAGAGAAATCTGAAGAAGAAAATAGATCACAAAACTTGTAGGCGTTTCAACTAATTTATCTTATCACACTTGCAAAGCCAAACTTCCAGAAAAATGGTCAAAATACTCTCAAGAAAACCTCTAGGAAGCTGGCAGCATAACAATTAAGTCGTCAGTATTTCTGGTTTTCTTTGCATTGACAATCTAGAGAGTTTTATCGAATAAAGAATAAGAATGAACTTATGCACGATCATAGCCCCGTTAGTATATATAGTTGTGTTTTTATTAATGGCAGTTAAGTGATTTTTTATCACAATTATATGAAGGGTAAATTCTGCTAACACCCACTGTACTATGACCATCATGTCAATGCATACCTTTGAACCATGCTGCTAACGAAACTACCTTTAAACAAGGGGTGTCAGTGCCCCTATACTAATAGAACAATGGTATTGTCTACTATTTTTTAAAGGCAATTTCTATTAATATCATAGTTCAGGAGTTTAGTGATACGTAGTCATTGTTCAATAGGTGCTAGTGGAATTTACACTTATATGAATGATAATTATTTTAGCTCGTTCTTTTTTACTTCATTTTACAAATTTATGTATGGTTTAAAAGGCTGATAGAGGTTGATTCAATCCGTATACATAACATATGTACGTTTCTTATAGTTTAATTATTAGAATAAAGAAAGATTCATGGAGGCGACTATATGATAATTATTTCCTATGATATGTAGGCCATATCTTCTCGCCAAAAATTGTTATGGCTGACACACCCAGACACGACATGCGTATCAAATATGTATGTTGTTATTCACCTTGAGAATATATACAATCGGGAAGCCAATTTAGTTTAAAAATTTTATAAATTAGTTTTACGAATTAAATTCTCATTTGATTAGGAAATCTATCTTTAGTATGAAAATCTTTATTTATTTAAGATTAATTAATTAATTAAAATTTTATAATTAAATTGGTTTATCATCGTCATTGTTAGGTCACTAACTCACTGAAAAAAAGATAAAGAGCTATGACGAGCCCTAGTTTCAAAATCAGGTCCATCTGGAAAAATATATAACACATGACCTATGTTCAAGATATAATGTTGTTGTTGTTAATGCTATTTTTATTACAATGGTTACTATTTATTATACTGTTATCCATTAAAATTGCACCACACGCATCGCACGTGACTAAAGCCTAGTATGCCAAAAACACACATGATTAGTGCGTGTGTACATATATATAAAGTTATATGCATTTGATTTTTAAGAATTTTTGGTTGTCTGCTCCAGTTACAGCAGGTTTCAAGAGAAAATTAAAACACCGGGCCATTCAGCTTTTGGGCTTTAGTACTTTCCATACCCATAATGTGGATTGCGTCTGAGCAGATTTGAGTTCAAAGTTCAAATATAATGAACACCATTACTATTGTCACATGTTGCTACTAGACATTGCTACTTCCTCAAGTTCCCGCCGTAGTCCTGCAAGTTCTCTTCGTTTTTTCAAGTGGTAAAACTCATAATTCTTGAGAATTCACTGGTGGTTCTGAGTAGTTAATATCGATTAAATCGTGAAAATCAAACTTTATAAATCAAACTTTATAGGGGATGCATTATTTTTTTGGAGCCAATGACTACATCTACACATGAAACTATAGCACAACAATCTTCTAGTTATAAATGCATTGGCTCTTTGTACATGTTACATCTTTGTCTAAAGACAAGCACAAACATTATATACACATATTATACACATATTTTCTTTTTTTATAAAACCTAACAAATAGGCCCAATCCATGAGGGATAGCGGCCCACATCTGAAGCAAGACGCAAAAGAACTCTGATCTACAAGAGAAGAACAAGCCCCTTTTGGCATATGGACCAGATGAAGCCTAATAACGGAGACCACCTCAACGGAGTCTCGAACTGGCTAGAGTTCCTACATGAACAGACTCTATTGATATCAAAACTCTTTGCGAGAGCTGACTTCAGCATAGCTTAACCCTTAGGCAAGATATTCTCAGCCACTACGCCAATAAATAGGATTAGGATACGATAGCCAATGTACAAGCTTTTCTATATGCCTCTGCTAGGGACGAAAACACAGGTTCTACATTCTCCTTTCTTTTCAGTATTACTTTCCCCATTAAATACTGCACTAACTTGATAGTGAGAGTGGTTAAGGGTGAATCACGTCCCATATAGTATGTGTTCATATATGCAAATCGTGAGAGGATCAAATCTATTTCATTATTGCGGAACACCTTGTTAGGTATTCGTATATCAAATTGTTTGAGACCCCATTATACATTGTTTCTTATTAATTGTGATCGGATCAAAAATCTGTGATGCAACAATTGACACCATCTACAAAAACTAGTCAAACCAGTTCTGATGTTCATATCCTACCGAAATCTTGATGGCATAAGAAACACCTCTACCGATCTCCATAACCTGACCATTGAAGCAAATCCTTACAAATCCCCAATCAATTTGCTACATAGAAAAGAGATAATGACCTCTCCAAGTAAATTCAAACGTTGGTGGAAACTGTTAACTCATTAAAGGAGTAAATCAGGAGATCTCCAGTAACCTCATCAAAATACAACCGGTATAATCCCAATCAAGCATGCCCAACAACTGTTAGGAAAATGGTATTCCTCCCTGATCGACCATGAATCTCTACCTAATCAACAAAGAAAAGCATGAGGCCACCCAGAACGACGTTGGGAACAGAAAAGGGGCAAAGTGGCCAAGCAACAGAATTGTGTACAAAACCTGCTAGGATCAAATCAGGGAGAATGCTACGAGCAAGCCCACATAATGGTCATGCATCGCAAAAGTCAACGGAGGGAACAATCCAACAAGCAAGAGAAGAGGCACACCCATTGGTAAGAAATGTTGAGTATTGATGTTTTATACCAATCTTATTTTGATGATGATCACAACATTATGTTGTTGCTAATGACTCTCATGTTTTAGTCTCTCAGTTTTATCTCAAGAATATCTTTCTTGAAGACTAATCACTTGGTGCAAGGATGGACATCAAGTGAAGAAGAGCCAAAGCTTGGACTCAATGAGTGCCAAAGCTTGGAGATGATGGAGAGCAATCAAGGCATCAAGATTGAAGACTTAGACTCTAAGGAAAGCATTGTAATCCATGTAATTTACTTTATTACTTTCTCTCTTTTGAGTCTAGAATTAATGTAATGCCTTATTAGATGGTTTACTCATTCATGCATATGCATCTAACCATCTTAGTGAGCCTTAGGATTATCATAGAATCCAACCCAATAGGTTCACTCTGTCCAAAGACTCATTTGGAGTCTCTGGCTTTCCGTCAGTCGCCTACTGAAGGAAACACAGTCGACTGGGTGATTTTCAGTCGCCTGTAGATCCTTCTACAGTCGTCTGACATGCACAGCTCAAGTCAACATTTCAATTGACTCAAACTTGAGCTTTACGCGCAATCGTCTGTCGATCAGTTTACAGTCGCCCTTATTTTTACAGTCGCCTGGAGATTGGTCATCAGTCGCCTGTATAGCGTAAGTGCATTCTCTGCATCTCTCTGTTGTTTCTCCATCTTATACTGCAGACGACTGATGAAGAATGTCCAGTCGCCTGACTATTTGACAGTCGACTGTAGTATTAACATCAGTCGCATGTGCGAAGAATTGGAGAAAGAGTGCAGCTCTCTGTTTCGATCCATCCCCTGCAGCAGTCGCCTGCTGAAGGATTAACAGGCGCCTGTCCTGTTTGTCAGTCGACTGTATTGACTTCATCAGTCGAATGTCCTGGCTCAGATTATAGCTATTAGATATTTTCTAGCCGTTGATCAGTCGACTGTCTTTTGATCAACAGTCGACTGTTCCTGTCGTTTTCGCCCAGTTTCTAGCCGTTGCTGAATTCTATCTTTGGCTGTTTCCTTGGGTTTTGGGACTTGATATGGGGTTCCTATATTTGTGAGTTTACTGCCATCACTTGAGAACTCTGGACAACACTTATAACTCTTGACTCTATAGAAAATCTCAAGAAATCAATAATCAACTCTCAAGCTCCCTAATTTCCCTCGATTGAGCATTCATATATCTTCATGCATTGAAGTCCAACTCAAGGAAAATCATCCAAGTGCTCTCAAGCATATCCCAACACTTGGAGATCCTCTTCCATGCCTTGCATCCATTCATGAGTAAGCATTTCAAGGCATATGTAAGAGTATTTACTTTACTTGGTGTAATTGTATGTTTCCTATTTCTCTATGTGGGATTAGGATTCTCTCTTTGTGGGAGGTTGTCTCTTTGTGGGACTTAGGATATTCTCTTTGTGGGAATAACTCTCTTTGTGGGAGTAACTCTCTTTGTGGGAGTTTAGTATCCTAGTGTGGGGCTAACCCTAATTCTCTGAGTGGGAGTTAGTGATTCTCTGTGTGAGAGTCTTGATCCTCGTGTAGAATTGGTTGGATCCTTGTGTAGGGCATAAATCCTCTTTGTGGGGTATCTCTTTGTGAGATTTGTATTCACTTCTCTGTGTGGGAATATAGTGAATATTGGTGTGGCTGGATGTACCCAAGTTTGGGGAATCAGGGTAAAACTGTGTGTTTGCGTTTGGATTGATTGTGCCTTTTAATTCCTCTTGCATTTATAATTCCGCATTTGCAAGTTAAATTTTAATTGGACAATTTTATTGACATTACACTATTCACCCCCCCTCTAGTGTGTGTTGTTAGTATTGCAAGGGTAAGGCGATCCTTACAAGAAAGGCATCACAAACAAAAACATACTCCAAGCAACAACGTGAAAGGTTAGATCGGTCGACAAGGTGAACCAACATGCTTCACCAAGCCCATAAGCAAACCAAAACTGAGGCATCAAAATACAAGCACGGATAACGGTCCCTCAAGTAAACTTAAAAAATCTAAATGTCCTTATTAAAGGATACAAGACTTTGGCAATCCGCTTAATTCGAGGATCTTAGACGAGCTATGTTAGGGTTGAATTTCTGCTGATATTTGTTGGCATTAGTGGCACTATAGCTGGAGAGCTCAGTTTGCAGAATCAGAATTGTTTTTGGGCAGTTTGAGCAGTAATGTTGAACATAATGTCGTTCAACATAATGTTCAACATTCGGGATCTGGAATTCTGGTTCGTATGCAGAAACGGTGCTTTGGTCTACAGATCTGTCTTGCGGATTCAGATCTGATTTGCTGCCTAGAATATCGGGGATTCCTGAATATGGTTGTGGAATATCTGCATGCGAGATATTTGGAAAGCCCTTCCTAAATCAGTTGCTAAATTGAAGGGATGTTGGGTTGAAATAGAAAGTGAATATCTCGCAGATTTGTTGGTTGGAAATATTGATTGCTGCAGATATTTTTATAGTAGCTTCAACCTATTCTGGTATAGGTAGCTGTGATTGTGGAATCGCTGGAGATATATTTGGAAGCTATTATTCTCTTGTTATTATTGTTGATTCGGTTGGAGATAATCTCGCCCACTTATTGTTGTTGCTATTTTTAGAAGATTTGGGCGAATCATTTCCTATCTTGGTTCAGTTAATTGTGGGTGAACTGGAAATATATTTGGAAGGTATTTATCTCTCGGAATTCAAGATTTGTTAGAGAGATTTTTGCCCGCAAATATTGGTTGGAAGATCCTGTTGAAGATGTTGCAGAACCAATTGCCTGAAGTGATTCCTTAATTTGTGGGGTACCGATTCTGCACGTGATTTGATCGAGCAACCTTCCATATCTACTCCGTCATTGCAGGGGTGTGCGGTTTTGCGGCTAGGTCAGAACTTTTACGAAAGTTTCGAAGAACTCCGGGAGGAGGCCGACAGCTACGCACATAGGGATCAAAGGAGTTGGTCTAGTCGGTTGTGCAAGGGGAGCTTGCGGGCAAGGGGAGCTTGCCGAGAGTACTCCATGGGTTGGTAGAGACCACCCATCACGGTTTGTATTAAGTGGGAGGTTGTTCCTCCTAATAGAATCGCGAGAATTAGTGATTGTACTCATTGATTATTTTTGTGGAGTATTCTGATTTTCTGGGCGTGGCCCCGCAGATGTAGGTGTGCGCACCGAACTGCGTTACCAGGTTTTGGTTGTCGTTGCTTGATTCTTGTGTTTAATCTTTGTGTTTATTTGATTATTCCTATGTATTGAAATAACAATTGGTACCAGAGCAGGTCACCCGTGTTCCTTTGTTATCAAAGCGGGTGTGATCTTGAATTTCAGTACTTGAATCATGGCTACACAAGAAGGTGCCTCCGTTGTTCGTCCTCCATTGTTCATTGGTACAAATTACACTTACTGGAAGTCTCTGATGCGTGTATTCATTAAGTCCATTGATGAGAAGGCATGGATCGCTGTCAGTGAAGGATAGACACCGCCAACCGAAATTGACGAATATGGCAAAGAACACCTCAAGTCGGCAAGAGACTGGAGTCGGATTGAAGAACATGCGGCCTTGTGCAATTCTAAAGCAATTAATGCTATTTTTTCCGCTGTCGACGAAGAGCAATTCAAATTAATCTCTACGTGTGAGTATGCAAAGGAAGCATGGGATATACTGCAGAATATTCATGAAGGAACCAGTACGGTAAGAGCATCTAAACTTCAAATGCTCGCATCTTAATTTGAAAATCTCAGGATGAATGATGATGAGAATGTGGCTGAGTTCAATGGGAGACTGCGTGATATATCTAATCAGGCATTTCAATTGGGGAAGAAGTACTCTCAAAAGAAGTTGGTTGATAAAACTTTGAGATCCCTACCCGATAAGTTCTCTGCGAAGATTGCGGCCATCGAAGAAGTGAGGAACACATCCACCATGAGATTGGATGAACTCATGGGATCTCTTCAGACCTATGAAATGAATCTGAAGCCGAACCACAGGGATAAAGGGGTGGCTCTAAAGGTTGAAGTCAATAAAACATCTAAGCCTGAAAATGACTCGGATATTGATGATGACATTGATCTGCTGACTAAGAATTTCAACAGAATGATGAGGAAGATAAGTAACAAGGGATAGAATTACAGATCTGCTAACAAGGAATCAAGACCGTATCTTTCTACTGCTGGAAAGGCAATCAGTCATCCCGCACAGAAGTATGAGCCAAAGAGTAAGGGTAAAGGAATACAGTGCAGGGAGTGCGAAGGTTTCGGTCACATACAGGCCGAATGTGCTAATACCCTCAAGAAGAAAAAGGGGAAATCATTAGCTAGTACCTGGAGTGATGAAGATTCAGAAAGAAGTTCTGGAAATGAAGACATCACCAGCAACTATGTGGCTTTTACGGCTATTCTTGATGATCAATCTGATGGGTACACCCCTAGCTGTGTTGGACTTAATGTTGCGACAGCTAGTACAACATTGGAGAACAAAACTGCAAATGTCAGAAAGAATGTTACAACATTATGTACAACATCATGTACAACATCTACAACCGAATCAGATTCTGAAGCAGACAGGATGAGGAAGTTAGTGACAATGATATCCGTACAGCATACCAGATGATGTTTGAGAAATGGATGCAAATCTGTAATATCAACAAAGTCCTGAAGGAGAAGAATGATAGACTGAAGAAAGAGAAAGAGGAGGTCAAAATCGAATGTCTGAAAGCTGAGGGAAACTGTAGAGAATTGGAAAGGAACTTCAGAAATGTTCTTCTCAGGGCAGAGAAAGCTGAATGCACATTGGAGAAGTGGAATTCTGGAAAAGCAAAGCTGGATGATATCTTAAACATGGGTAAGATTTCTGGAGATCGCACCGGAGTGGGATACAATAGAGGAGCTTTTTATAATGTGTCTGCTGAAAGAAAAAGCCAAGTTTCCAAAGAACTTGAAAGAATGGGTCAACACAATGGCCATGATCAAAAGAAGAGGCAGATTAGAGGTATAAAAGGTGGTCGTTCTGTGTGCAGTTACTGCAAGTTCAATGGCCATACTGAGAGAAACTGCTTCAGCTGCATGCGACATTGGTCAGAAGGAAGAAATATCAGACATCCTGATATGAAAATAAAGAAGCAATGGGTCAGGAAATCTGAATTATACAGCAAGAACACTACGGCTTCAGGGAGTACACTTCATGTTGTGACTAATGTTGTAACATTATATACAACAAAGAACAATGTTGCTGCAGATGTTATGACACCAGACTCGACATCTCCCCTCGACAATCACTGTGAGCAGCCTGCGCCAAAGTCTCATGAATCTTCCTCTAGAATTATCAGAGTGCTACCTCGCCGCTCTGCTCACTGTTCTTCCTCCGCCGGTGCCATTGGATCTTCACATGTACCCTCTCCAGCACAGCAATCCACCGCCGTTCCATCTTTCGCGGCCTCTTCACATACACCGGCTGACTTCACCAAATTCTGTCCACTTCTTCGCCGTTCCCACCGCATCCATGTCTCCAAATTTTGACATACAGATCACCGAAGGCTCTCTGTCAGCACCGCCGATGTCTTCGACTCGATTTATTTTTCGGCCCCTCAGAGCTCGACTTCTACACTTGATATTCTTCCATTTGGACAGCCTTCCGTCAAATGTGAGGTATAGTGTTCTTCCTCTTATTCCGATGTGCTGAGGATTTATTTGCTAATAAGAGAGACATATGAGCCTTTGGATGTGTCTCGGTTGAGTTTTTCTGAATTTTCTTTTGGAGATGTGAGGCTAGTTGAAAAGTATTAGAGTTCAATGAGGACATACTTTTTCTGAATTTTAGCTGTCTCTTCTGAGGTGATCACTGCTCGGGTTGTTCTAGTAAGGGGAGAATGTGATTTGGATTATTGGGGCTCAAAGGGGGAGAATGTGTGCTTGGTTGGTGCTTGCTTTGGGTTGTGCCACATAATGCCAAAGGGGGAGATTGTTATGGTTGAATTTCTGCTGATATTTGTTGGCATTAGTGGCACTATAGCTGGAGAGCTCAGTTTGCAGAATCAGAATTGTTTTTGGGCAGTTTGAGCAGTAATGTTGAACATAATGTCGTTCAACATAATGTTCAACATTCAGGATCTGGAATTCTGGTTCGTATGCAGAAACGGTGCTTTGGTCTGCAGATCTGTCTTGCGGATTCAGATCTGATTTGCTGCCTAGAATATCGGGGATTCCTGAATATGGTTGTGGAATATCTGCATGCGAGATATTTGGAAAGCCCTTCCTAAATCAGTTGCTAAATTGAAGGGATGTTGGGTTGAAATAGAAAGTGAATATCTCGCAGATTTGTTGGTTGGAAATATTGATTGCTGCAGATATTTTTATAGTAGCTTCAACCTATTCTGGTATAGGTAGCTGTGATTGTGGAATCGCTGGAGATATATTTGGAAGCTATTATTCTCTTGTTATTATTGTTGATTCGGTTGGAGAGAATCTCGCCCACTTATTGTTGTTGCTATTTTTAGAAGATTTGGGCGAATCATTTCCTATCTTGGTTCAGTTAATTGTGGGTGAGCTGGAGATATATTTGGAAGGTATTTATCTCTCGGAATTCAAGATTTGTTAGAGAAATTTTCGCCCGCAAATATTGGTTGGAAAATCCTGTTGAAGATGTTGCAGAACCACTTGCTCGAAGTGATTCCTTAATTTGTGGGGTGCCGATTCTGCCAGTGATTTGATCGAGCAACCTTTTATATCTACTCCGTCATTGCAGGAGTGTGCGGTTTTGCGGCTAGGGCAGAACTTTTACGAAAGTTTCGAAGAACTCCGGGAGGAGGCCGACGGCTACGCACGTAGGGATCAAGGGAGTTGGTCTAGTCGGTTGGGCTAGGGGAGCTTGCAGGCAAGGGGAGCTTGCGGGCAAGGGGAGCTTGCCGAGAATACTCCATGGATTGGTAGAGACCACTCATCACGGTTTGTATTAAGGGAGAGGTTATTCCTCCTAATAGAATCGCGATAATTAGTGATTGTACTCATTGATTATTTTTGTGGAGTATTCTGATTTTCTGGACGTGGCCCCGCAGATGTAGGTGTGCGCACCGAACTGCGTTACCAAGTTTTGGTTATCGTTGCTTGATTCTTGTGTTTAATCTTTGTGTTTATTTGATTATTCCTACGTATTGAAATAACAAGCTATTACCCAATAAGATCAAATTCTCATTGCTAGACATCTATAACAGGACTAAATTAGGTCATACATGTCAACGCCTACATGGCCTGGATGCAACTCTAGGAAGTCATCGATGGCTACTCCTGCAAGGTCTTTCAACCCACTCTCAAAGAGGCCGCTTAGATTGGTATACCTATCTTCCTCCTGCATCTATTCACAGTTTTGCTCAACCATGCATGAGTTTGTTCAACATTTTATCACCAAAAAGTATGTCAAAAAAGGTTCAGGTCACCTGCTAACTATCAAGTAACGTAAGCATGAGAATCTCAAAGAATTCGTCAAAAGGTTTGGCAAGGAACAAGGAGGGGATGATCACCGAAGATGTTCCTGATAGCTTCATTATAGATGCCATCACCCAAGCCTTATGGAGTAGAATTCTTAACACGAAACTTTACAAAAAATGTTTATTCACAATCATTGGAATAATAAAGGAACTGAATATGATGATGGAATCCAAAGCTTTTGCTTCTCAAAACAACTCCAGTACAAGCGACATTGCAACGTGTAGACGTCCGACAAAGATGCCCGAATCCAAGTATTGTGTGTTAGTGTATTGGGTGTGTGTGTGTAAAGAAATGTATGGGATAGTATATATATGAAGGGTTAGCCATCATTTGTGGCTAATCACACTTTCCCCAAAATCTACATGGTATCAGAGCACAAAAACCCTAAACCCTAGCCGCAAAAACCCTAAACCCTAGCCACAGCCCCGCGTCGCCCGCCACAGCCCCGCGCCGCCGCCACTGCGCGCCCGCCGCTGCCGCTCGCAACTGCTGCGCGCGCGCCGCTGCTGCGCGCTGCCGCCGCCGCCGCGTGCTATTGCCGTCGCTGTCCGCCGCTGCCGCTGCTCCTTTTCTCCTCTCTTACGTCCTCTTCTAGCCCCTACAAAGCCCTAACTAGCCACAAAGGAGAATCCAAAAGAACCCTAACCCTAGATCTATGGTAGAGCCATGAAAAGGACTCCATAGGTTTACGGTTAGGGTATAACCTAGAAGAGGAGGAGGAGAAGTAGATCTGCGGATCTAAGGAGGGAGATAGGAGAGATGGGGGACAATCTTACCTCCGCCGACATGAAGGCCTTCATTGGAGAGATAACGAAGCTGCTTGCTTCGAAGGAGTTGGGATCCTCGAGTGGATCGATGCCTTCACGACCCGTGCAGAAGCTGGAATTGATGCCCAATGATGTGAAACTGGAAGGGACGAAGAACTACCTCAGTTGGTCCAGGAGGGTGCTTCTCATTCTGAAGTCAAAGGGGTTGGAAGGCGTCGTTCTGGGTTCATGTAAGGAACCGGTGGATAAGACTGGGGATGATTGGAAAGTCGGGAGCACCACCAACTCACTGGTGGCTGCTTGGTTGATGACATCGATGGTTCCACCCATCGCTGGGATGGTGGAGGCCATAGAGAGTGCTGCGGGGATATGGAGTATGGTGGAGAAAATGTACTCTGGAGCAGGGAATGTGATGCTCATGATGGAGGTTCAGGGCAAGGTCGACACCTTGAAGCAGGGGGAGATGACTATTCTAGCATACTCTGCGGAGTTGAAAAGGCTTTGGTCAGAGTTAGACCACTATGACCCTATTGATCTGCCTGATCCTAGGAGCGCTGCGATACACAGGAAGTGGGTGGAGCGTAGACGTGTGACACATTTTCTGAGGAACCTGAATGGAGACTTTGAGGTCAGGAGGACGAGTATGTGTCACTTATCCTCCATCCCATCTCTGGAGGAGGCCATAGCTGCAATGGCACAGGAGGAGACCAGACTGAGAGTTATGAAGGATGAGGATACTCAGGTCACTCGGGCTGCACTGGCTGTACCAGTAGTGGCAGCAGTGAGCGAGGATCGAGAGTGCTACACATGTGGGGTGAAGGGGCACCTGAGCTTTAACTGCCCACAGAAGGGCAGTGGACGAGGACGTGGCACAGGAGGCAGAGGAGGAGGTCGTTGGGGCCGTGGAGGCCGTGGACGAGGTCGCGGCGGCCCACGGGCCAACTTTGCTACCGCTGATGGACGACAGGAGACAGTGATGATCGAGGCCACGCCAGCTGAGTCTTCAGATCTAGAGCAGCGGAGACAGTCCAGGTCTACTACTGAGAGCTCGGAGAGTCATGCAGACCAGACTGGGGATATTGCCTCGCCATTCGGTAACTTTGCCCACTTCGCTCACACAGGATCAAGTAACCGATTAGCCCTTTCATGTAGAGATCATATAGAGTGGATTATTGACTCAGGTGCATCTAGTCATGTGTCAGGAGCATATAGACAGTTTTCCACATATAAACCACATACCATTCATGAAACTGTTCAGACAGCTGATGGCACATCCCAACCCATTAGAGGGATTGGTACTATTCAGTGCACTCCCTCCATACGCCTCTCTTCAGTCCTTCACGTCCCATCATTTCCAGTCAACCTCTTATCTGTTGGCTCTATTGTTGATGATCTCGACTGTAGCATTACTTTTGACTCTACTCATTGTGTGTTGCAGGAAAGGAAGACTGGGAGGAGGCTTGGGACTGGTGTCAGGCGTGATGGACTGTGGTATCTTGACAGAGCTAGTGGGGATGCTGCACTGGCTGTCGTTGGTGGAGAGAAGGAAAGGGATGTACTTTTGTTACATTGTCAGCTGGGACACTTGCCTTTTGATATTTTGAGTAAAATGTATCCCGATGTTTTGAATAGAGTGAATGAAATGAATTTGAAATGTGATGCATGTGAATTTGGGAAACACACTAGGACATCATATCCTAGTGTGGGGATGAGGAGTGTAGAGAGATTTCATCTTATTCACTCAGATGTTTGGGGGCCCTGCCCAGTGACTTCAGTAAGTGGGTTCAGGTGGTTTATCACCTTCATAAATTGTCATTCTCGGATGACATGGCTTTATATGATGAAAAACAAAGGCGAAGCATTGAAGTGTTTTCAGGACTTCCATAGAAGTGTCAGAAATGTGTATGAGGCCAAGATCCGTGTCTTGAGAACGGATAATGGGACAGAGTATGTAAACAGGGAGTTTGCATCTTACCTATCTGAGAGTGGGATAACTCATCAAACCACTTGTCCCAACACCCCTCAACAGAACGGAGTTGCTGAAAGGAAAAATAGACACTTGTTGGAGGTAACTAGGTCACTCATGCTCACCATGAATGTACCTAAGATATTGTGGAGTGAAGCAGTGATGACAGCCACCTATCTTATCAACAGGATGCCTTCACGGATCCTTGGTATGAAGTCTCCATGTGAGATTCTTATGGGAAAGAACACTTTTGTAGTTCCACCAAAAGTGTTTGGATGCACATGCTTTGTGAGGGATCATAGACCTTCTGTGGGGAAGCTGGATGCTCAGGCAATTAAATGCATATTTGTTGGGTATCCTTCAAATCAGAAAGGCTATAGGTGTTGGAGTCCCTCAGAAAGAAGGCTGTTTGTGAGCATGGATGTGACGTTCAGGGAGACTGAACCTTTTTATGGAAGACTGACAGATTCTACATCAGTATTTGATACTGGGGCCTCTCCAAACACAGGAGGAGCTGGTCGAGAGGGGGAGACTGATGACAGGAGGGTAGTGGTTGGACTTATACCGTGTCCTCTCAGGCTTACTGGTACTGGTCTTGATAGCAGGGAGGAAGAAAGGACCTTGGTGGAAGAGGAGGAAGACAGGTTGTACGGCAGGAAATATAGCAGGAGACAGAAGGATAGTCATGGCGATGGAGAACAACAAGAAGACATCTTCCCCACTGAAGAACCACTAGCTCCGCTGCCACATGTCGAGATTGATCAGTCTATCACGCCTGCTCGAGTCCCGACTTCCTTACTGCCTTCCTCTCCTATCACGGATGGTAACCTTTCTTTGTCTTCCTCTAGTTTAGATCTTCCACTTGCATCTCGTAGGGAGCCTCGTATCAATGCCGGCAGGCCTCCTGTACGGTATGGATATGAGACTGATATTGCTAATCATGTCACCTATGCCTCTCTTACACCTGCATATAGGGCTATCATTGCATCCTTACAGTCTATCCATATACCAAGTGATTAGCGAGTGGCAAAGCAACATCCCCAGTGGAAGAAAGCAATGCTCGAAGAACTTGAGGCACTGGAGAAGAACAAGACATGGAGACTTGTCTCACTTCCAGCAGGGAAGAAAGCTGTGGGCTGCAAGTGGGTATTCACAATAAAGCAAACTTCAGAAGGGAAGGTGGACAGGTACAAGGCGAGGCTGGTTGCCAAGGGCTACAGTCAGACTTATGGGATTGATTATGATGAGACATTTGCCCCAGTGGCAAAGATGAGTACTGTGAGAGTACTGATATCCTGTGCAGCGAATTTTGGATGGAAATTGCATCAGTTGGATGTAAAAAATGCCTTCTTGCATGGAGACTTACAGGAGGAGGTATACATGGAGGTTCCACCTGGCTTTGGCACACAACAGACGATGGGAAAGGTGTGTAGACTGGACAAGTCCTTGTATGGGCTGAAGCAATCTCCAAGGGCATGGTTCGACAGGTTCAGGCGTGCAGTCATCACTATGGGCTACAAGCAGAGTAATGGTGATCATACTGTATTCTATAGACATTCAGGACAGCGGATTACTCTTTTGGCTGTGTATGTTGATATTATTATCACTGGAGATGATGAAGAGGGAATCTCTCACTTGAAGGTAAGGTTGGCGAGAGAATTTGAGGTCAAGGACCTTGGACAGTTGGGATATTTCCTTGGACTGGAGATGCCAGGTCCAGGAAGGGTATAGTTCTCTCACAGAGGAAATGTGCCCTGGATTTACTGGCTGAGACTGGTATATTGGGGTGTCGTCCAGCAGTTACTCCTATTGATCAGAATCATATGTTGCATTCACAATCAGGGGAGCCAGTAGACAAAGAAAGGTACCAGAGACTTGTTGGACGCCTTATCTACTTATGCCATACCAGACCTGACATTGCCTATGATATCAGTGTGGTAAGTAGATACATGCATGATCCTAGGACTGGACATATGGAGGCAGTCTTCAGGATACTGAGGTATCTGAAGAAGAGTCCAGGAAAAGGCATATTATTTGGTAGTCATGGTCACATGAATGTGACAGGCTACTGTGATGCGGATTGGGCCAGTTGCCTAGATGATAGGAGATCGACCTCGGGCTACTGTGTGTTTGTTGGGGGCAACTTGGTCTCTTGGCGCAGCAAGAAGCAGGATTTGGTGGCTCGTTCCACTGCTGAGGCAGAGTATCGTGCTATGGTGCTTAGTACCTGTAAGATGATCTGGTTGAGATCACTCCTACATGAGCTACGACTGCTGAGAGAAGGACCATTGCGGTTGTTGTGTGATAACAAGTCAGCAATTAATATTGCCAACAACCCTGTGCAACATGATAGAACGAAGCACATAGAGATTGACAGGTTCTTCATTAAAGAAAAACTGGACAAGAAGCAGCTGGAGATCTCCTACATTACTTCTGGACAGCAACTAGCTGATTGTCTTACAAAAGGGTTGAACTCTAAAGGAGTAGAGGATGTTTGTAACAAGATGGGCATGATAAATATCTTTTGCTCATCTTGAGGGGGAGTATTGTGTGTTAGTGTATTGGGTGTGTGTGTAAAGAAATGTATGGGATAGTATATATATGAAGGGTTAGCCATCATTTGTGGCTAATCACACTTTCCCCAAAATCTACACCAAGATAAGTCATTCTTACCACTAGCGATGATAGTTACAAAGAGAGAATGGCCGAACTTACTCCTCTCAATGCATCATTATAGTACATCCTAGCCGAAGCTCATGCGAAAGGGCATTTAATTTAAGACCACCAAGACTCGTTGAGCTCAAGAAAGTAAAAATTGCAAGCTCTATAACAAATACCATTAAGATCATGATCATTTTATCGATGATTGTAGAGCTTTAAAGTTAGCCATCAAAAATATCTTATAGAAAATACATTTAAAACACTTCATCTATCACAAATGTGAAGTTGAAGAAAGTTCAGATGATCAAGCAAAGTCGGATCCTTCCCATAGGAAGCTAACAAAGAGCATCCATATGAACCTTGGGAATAATTAGGACTCAGAACCAGTGATTCAGCATTGTCATTCAGATCAGTGATATTACCATCGACATGATACTTAATAGTATAGATAGTCTATATAATTTTATTTTCAATAATGCATCTTGAAAACTGCAGGTAGATCAAACTCATCTAAAGCTCTTTCCTGGCCAACTTAGTACAATCATCGAAGCATGCTCGGGTCTTTTACATCCATTATCGCTGCTCAAGGTTGCAAGCCTCATGTAAGCATTACAATCCAGTTCATAATTTTGAACTTTTCCTCTCAGTCTGAGGGGAACATCAGTCATAACAATGTGACTAAACTTTAACCCACTATGCTCCTACATTGACCGCTGATGCATCTTCATAAAGCTATTAACATCATCCAATCATAGACATCATCTTAATAGACATTTCTTTCTTGTTTATTATGAAACAATATTTTCATTTATTGCCAAATAAAGTTTTGGTGCCTGCTATTTATCATTTTTCAATAAATTGTACGGTTAAGCGGATCTTCATAAGTATGTAATTAGGAATAAGTGCAACTGGCACATGCTAACCACCAACCACTAGCATTTGAAGATCTTTCGTCTCGCCCTTAAGGTTTTGGCCTGATGCATGGCGTTCGTCACGCCTCAAACAACAATCGCATCCTTCAGTATCACCATTTTGTCTCGCTTTCAAGGCTTCAGCCTATTGCCTAACATTTTGTCACACCGTAAACAATAGCCTCACACATTCTGTTAGTGCAATGATTTATTTGGCTCTTAGGAGTTTGACATGGCGCTTGCCATTTCATCATGCCATTTCATCATGCCTCTATCAACATCTTTATCCTTCAGGACTATCACAATTTATCTCCCCTTCAAGGTTCCAGCCTAGTGCTTGGTATTTCGTCGTGTCTTGTGTAACAACTCCGACCCAGGAAGATAATCTATTCAGGTCGCCTATCAGTTGGCACTGTTGTGCGCCGAGCGGAAGCAATCAGATCGCCGAAGTATCTAGCACGAAGAACAAATAGAGAGAAAGCAAACAAAAGATTTAGGTCGTCTTAACGACCAAGGGAACACTTCTATTGATTTCAATTAGGAGATACAAAAGGCACTCAACTACTCCTAAGAAATCCTCATAAATTGGCTCTCTCAAAGATGGCTCACAATGATCCTATGGAACTTCCAATATGACCTCATACAAGTTTCCCCGATGCTTCAGTAGAAGCTCAATTGGATTCCCAATTTTTCGATACTAAATAACCAAAACCTTCCCTCCTTTTATAGGGATGAAGGGGGAGGGGGTTGGTGCCGGTGTTGGTGCACCAACCCCCCTTTTTGGTCTTCATTTGGACAATTCAAGGGGGGCTGCTGGAAATTCCAGTAGCCCATTTCCAGCAGCCTGTCCAATTTTAAGCCAACAACCACAAATCTCCACCTTGGCTAGATATTGGGTCTATGTCACACAATCGACAGTCAACGCTCCTCCTCGATGAGAATCATTTCGTGTTCCTGTCATCTTGGCTCGAAAGGCTTATATGGCTCCACAGAGCCTCATTGCCCCAGAAAAGGCCACCTAAGTCATCGCATATCGTCAACATACAAGTCCCAGTCATACTTGAACTTGACTCCAATATCGACCTTCATAAGGTCGTCCGTCGAACAATCACTAGTGCCAAGTAGCTCGACCCGCTCCTTGGCTTCATAAGTCGTCGTTGATTTCATCTCATCGCACCAATCTTTTCTTCGTCCACATAGATCGGCATTGTGCTCCACCTCATCGAATAAGGTCGGAGACTCATCACACCTGACAAAGAAAGCAAATGAGACCCTTCTTACAGGTTGGCATCTCCCATACCTTGGTCTCCAAATTTTGATAGAATCCATCCGTTGTGCAAGTTGTGGGGACAAGATATCTCCACCATACTGACTTGAACCATCATCTCTATTAGCACCACCTCTCTGGAGATCATCCAACGACGTTGTCTTTGGTGCGTGCGTGCTTGAGTCGGTAGCTCGCTCATCTGGAACTCTCGTCGTCTTCATCATCACCGTACCATCTAACTAATAGAGGTTGCCTTCACGCTTCCCCTTTATCAGGATCATTGCTCCTCGTGTCACCATCAAAGCGCCATCCTCCATAGTCATTCTGCACCGTTATGCTTCTAATGAACCAAGCGATATCAAGTTGTACTTCAGGTCGACCACATAATGAACATCGCATATGTCACGTGTGACACCATCACTCATCTTTATACAGACCGTGCCAATGCCCGTCGTCGTGCATGCTCCATCGTCTCCAAGAAAGACTTTACGCTTACTACATTCATGGAAAGTAGTAAATTACCCTCTGTGGGGTGTCATACGGAACGAGCAACCCGAGTCAAGCACACATCCCCCTTCATCACCCCCTCCGTCGCACCAACTAGGACCCACTCATCCACCTCCTCGCTTTTAACGATGTTAGCGGTAGCATCCTTCTTCTTATTGGTCTTTGGGCACTCCCTCGCCCAATGTCCTCTTTTCTTGCAAAAGGCACATTGATCCCTTTCGATGTCTGTGCACGGAGCTCTACTATTGTCCCTCGTCTCGAATATATGGTTCCCTTTGCGGCCTCCACCTCTTTCATTGCTCCAACCTCTAACCACGATAAGCACTTCGGACCCTTGGCCCCTCATCTTCTCATCATCCTTCTTTCTAAATTCATTGCTAGTAAGAGCGTTAGAAACTTCATTGAAGGTGATAGATTCTTTACCATAGGTTACAATCGAAACGATGTGCTCATAGTCTTTATTCAGGGAGTTGAGGAGAATCATCGCCTTGTCCTCATCTTCCACCTTGACGTCGATGTTTTTCAAATCTGTGAGGAGTTTGTTGTAGTCGATGTGTTCTTCAACTCAAACTCCTTCCTCCATCTTGAGGCCAAAAGGCTTCTTCTTTAGGTGTAGACGATTCTGAATGTTCTTCTTCATATACTTCTCACCAAGCACATCCCATAACGCTTTTGCGTTCGTCTCCTCCATGAAAGGGTACTTCTTCTCCTTTGTCAAGTAGAGCCGGATCGTGCCGCAAGCGGTCCGGTTCAACATTTTCCACTCCGCATCCGACGTCGTAGTCGGCCTCTCATCTAGTACTTGATCTTGACCAAGTTGGTTCAAGATGTCAAGTACTTCGCATCTCCACATGCCGAAGTTGATACGCCCATCGAACTTCTCAATTTCGAACTTCTACTTGATACGATAGTTCGTGTTGTTGAAGATTGCGCCATTGGAGTAGAAGGGTTGTCGTCGCCACGTTTGCTCATCTTCTTCGTCTAGATCTTCGTCGCCAAAGCTCTGATACCAATTGTTGTGCGCCGAGCGGAAGCAATCAGATCGTCGAAGTATCTAGCACGAAGAACAAATAGAGAGAGCATACAAAAGATTTAGGTCGCCTTAACGACCAAGTGAACACTTCTATTGAATTCAATTAAGAGATACAAAAGGCACTCAACTACTCCTAAGAAATCCTCACAATTGGCTCTCTCAAAGATGGCTCTCAATGATCCTATGGAACTTCCAATAGGACCTCATACAAGTTTTACCAATGCTTCAGTAGAAGCTCAATTGAATTCCCAATTTTTCGATACTAAATAACCAAAACACTCCCTCCTTTTATAGGGATGAAGGGGGAGGAGGTTGGTGCACCAACCCCCCCTTTTGGTCTTCATTTGGACAATTCAAAGGGGGGCTGCTAGAAATTCCAGCAGTCTGCCCAATTTTAAGCCAACCACAGGCTCGTGTACACGACCCTCCCTAGGTCAATCACAAGTTCATTTTCCTTCACAGTTTTAAGTGGCCCTTCAAGCTTTCTTTCAACAAACCCTTCAAAAAACCTTCCATCTGGTCTCACTTTTGCGTTCACCCCGTCAAGCTTGATAAGTTTTCAAAAAACCACTCATCAAATTGCTTTTACTTTCACCTCGGGCTCTATGCATTTTTAACAAACCATTCTTTAGAAGTCGCTTTACTTTTGCCCTCTAGGGCTTGATGAGTTTTCAAAACCCGCCTCCTTGAAGGTTGTTTTTTGTTTTTGCCCCTTATGGGCTGGCTTTTTTCCACCCCCTAAAGGTTTTGTTTTTGTTTCACCATCGAAGTCTTAAAGTTATGCAGTTTTTCCTGTATAGAGCTGACCATTTTATCGTTGATTTCCTAGCCTTTGAAGCTTGCTTTCTATATTGCCTTCAAATGCACATTTTTATGATGGGATGTTTTGCTCAAAGGAGCTTGTGTTCAATATTTTAACCTTCTGGAGAGAAATATAAATGTGTACCCATGGATAAGGCGCACCCCTCACCAGGAGAAAATTGAAACGTTACTGCCAATGTGAATGAATTATTCAAAGGTGTAAAAGTCTTTCATTTAATGTCCAGTAGGAGCTTGAAATATGACAGATATATGGTTGTCAAAGACCATCTCTACGACCATTAGAGGCTTACAAGATAGGAGAAGCCTGTGTCACACGTGACAAAATGAACTTACATCACATTCGCCCTTATAAGCATGTCTTATAAGGCATGATGAACTTGCATGGCCTTTATCTCCCGTTGCTCCACGTAGCAAGATAAACTTACAAGGCCTCACAATTAAAAGCAACTGCGCCACATGGAGGATTAATTTATATTTCTTCCAATTCTCAAGGAGAACCTGATACCCGGTATCGATTTCCAAGTTTATTATACAAAAATGTACTCACCCCATCGACTTGGTAAAAGCTTGTTTAGACTCGTTTGATAATAGAGTGGGACAAGCTTGAACATAAATATATATCGCTAAAATTAATAAACAAGCTTGATCATCACTAGGCTCGGCTCGGCTCGAGCTTGACTCGATAAAAGTTCTAATAGGCTCGGGTTTGCTTGAATTCAAGTTTAGTCAAAATTGGTATTATGTTGGAATTTCATTTTTTTTTATAGGTCAAGTTTAGTTATTAATACTTAGACTAGTATCAATCACAAGTGTATACTAGATATGATTATTAAAAAGCAAATTAGTTGATTTTTGTTTATCACGAAATTATCAAAATACCTTTATAAAAATACTCTTTTATGCAAAGATGCTTAATGTTTCTCTCATTTTCTCTCTCTCTATTCTCTTTCTTTCCCTTTCATTCTTTCTCTTTTCTTTCTTAAATTGAACATCTTTCATATTATAATTAACTTATTGATCCTTAATTAATTTAATTAACTCTTAATTTTAAACAATTCATAAAAATTTATTTTTCTTTTTTCTCTTTTCTTCTTTGTATTTTTCATTTAAACTTTTTTATGCAAGTGTATTTTATTATTTTTTTCCTTTTTATGTTTCTCATTATTAAAATGGAAATAACACAAATTAAATTTTAGTTAATTAGACTTGACCGCTAATTTCAATATATTTTTAAAAAAAATATTAAGCTTAGAATCACATCACAATTTAAGAAGCCATATTTGATTAGTAGCTTTAAAGAGTAATATGTGATTAACAAAAATTATTTAATTAGGATTTCCACTTAATTTGAAAGCCCATCAAATAATAATCCAATTATAACAAAAATTATTGACTATATTTGGGTTTTTTATTCTTATTATTAGAATTCAAATTATTCAATTAATAATTCTTAATCAATTTTAGTATGCAACTAGCTATCATCCTAATTTTTATATTAACTTTGTGGGGAAAATAGTCTAAATTTTTATTTCTTTTGGCATATATTCTTTGAATCAATTTATTCTCCGTTGAAATTATTAATGGACTCGAAAAACAAGATGATTGGCTTGAGCTCGTCGAGAGCTCGCTTGGGCTTGGTTGATAGCTTAATGAATCAAGATTGAACAAAACTTTAAGCTTGCCTAAATAATTGAACAAATATGAATAGCATAAAGCTCGGCTCGCTCGGATCGATTAGCACCCCTATCCATTACAGGAATTATGGGGTATTATTAGAGCTAAGTGGTCAGAATGGCGGAGATCACGCATTTACGTTCACTAACAATGAGATAGCCAAGACAATCGCAATCACTAGGGCTTTCTCTGATTCAAACACATTGCAAAATGCATGTTTTGGTACAATTCTTTAATTTTATTTTCCATTTGTACAATCATTATTAGAATTCATTTTTCATACGGTGTTTCTCATTGCATACCATTGATTATCCTTCACTACGGTGCTACAAATTTTCCTTTAGAGCTACTACTTCGCTTACATGTTTTGCCTCTATGTGACGACACGGTTGCCTTACGATTAGAGACGATTCGTGATGATCAATCTCGCCTTGCAGTTTATTGCTGTAGTGGTTCTCCGGTCAAATGCGTCGAGTCGAATCCTAACAGGAGTTTTGACATCCCCAAAAATCGCTTCCCTGCAAATAAATATAAAGAAGACAACCACATAACAAAGGATCTAGCGATAGCCCCTTGTTTTTGAAAATCCATCTCCTAACTTCTCCCATCACGACAAGGTTGGAGCTTTTGCTCTTTCTTTCTAGTTCTACTAGAGCAAGGATTTGCTAAACAACATATTGCATACTTCCTAAAACTTGGATGTTCACAATTGATGCGTTTTCAAGGACCACCAATACCAAAACTCCAATTTCGCTAAGACTAAAGACCTTTTCATTGGTAGCCTCACCCCACCGCCATGACATATTCCCTACCCTTCCTATCCATCTACCTCTGGCTGACACGACTGGGTGCAAAGATATTTTGCCAATGGACTTGGGCTCGTCCTCCTCCATTTATACACACATTATTCATAATTTCCCATTGTTGCATTGAGTATACACGACCTTATCGTTCAATCAACTAGCTTCCCATCATTTGGATCTCGCACGCACATATATCAATGGTTTAACCTTCGAACCTTCATGAGAATGCTAATAGTCCACCATTAGGCTTTGAACTGAAAGCTCAATGGTGAAAGGTCGTTTTATACATATATTTTCTTATTATTTTCTCTAAAGCCTAAAAATTGGTCCAGTCCTTGAGGGATAGCTGCCCGCATCTGAAGTAAAGCCCAAAAAAACTCTGAGCTTTAGGAGAAAACCAAACCCCATTCGGCATATAAATCGGATAAATCCTAATAAAGGAGACTATCTTAACGAAGTCCTAAGCCATCAAGACTTCATATGTACATAGAACTTGATGGTGATCAATCTCGATTTAGTTAGGAATTTTAGTTAGGATTTTATTTCATATTTATTTATTAAGATTTTATTTGATTTTGTCTGAATTTTTTAAATGTAAGCATGTATGGTGCACTTAGTTTAGCTTATAAATAAACTTGCATCTCCTTATATGAAAATAATTAGAGAATGAATAAGGGTTACTTGAGAAAAATATTTTTAGAATCTTTCTTTTGAGATATGAGAATGTGGACCCATGAGAGCCTCTGTATAAAATCTAGCTCTCTAAATCTCTTACATACCGATTTGATGGGTTATACTAAGGATTAACATGTGTGAGAAGCTATTAGCATCCTTTATCCTTCCAAATCCTAAATTTCCTTTATTTTCAAACCATATGTCTAGTTTTTCTTTTTTCCCTCTTGATCTTAGTTGCTTTGCGCCAAATTAGTATGAGAAGGAATTTTCATAATCTTTTCTTCTTGTTCTTCTTTTCCTTAATTATCTTTAAATTTTCTTGATTTTTCAATAGTTTTCTAAAAATAGAAATTTTCAAAATCTATCAAAACCCCCCATAGTCCTAACCGTTAATTTTCACCTTCCATAATTTTTCCGCAATTTTTTAGATTTTTCCCAGATTTTACTACAAATTTAGCATTTTCTATCAAAAAAATCCAACAACTACTGTTTCTTATCTTCCCCAGCAGAATCTTAATCTGAAACCCTAACCCTAACTCAGATCTCTCTGTACCATGCTGATGATGCAATTGATCGCTCTCATCAACAGCCCTTACATACACCCCCTCGATGTCGCAGTCGCTCGCTTATATCCCCACCGATGTTCATCATTCTGCCAACCATAATCATCGTTGTGCTTGTCGTTATTGCCACTACCATCAATCAGTAAAGCCACCATAACTTTTTCCATCACCCAATGACACCAAACCATCCATCTCTAATGAATTACAACCTGGAAAATTGACTATTTCACCTAAGCACTGCAATGCTGGCTTCATTGAGCCAAAAACAATGTGCTAACTCAAGACACGCCACCCAAGCCAACTCATCGCTGAGCCGACCCAAGATGGCCTAAGCTGACACGAGACGACCTGAACCAAACCTAAGCTGGCCCGTACCATGAGCCATTAACTAAGTTGCCAATATATTGCAACTTGAGATTTTTCAAGCATTTTTCCAAATTTTGAAGGTGCTACAATGTTGTGTTCTAATTCTTAGTGATATTTCTAGAATCTTGACTGCTTAGTACTCACTCACCTTATTTTGGTGATTTAGAGTCGTTTTCAGCCTCATTTTAAGCAGTTTAAACCAGTTACAAGCCATGTCAAGCCACTACATATTTTGAAAGAAAATTATGGCTGCAAGTTCAAATTTAAGGATAGATAATTTATCCAAAAAGATGAATGGCATGCTTAAAATGCTAGAGAACCACCACATACACAGAAGTTTTAGAGGTTTAAAGCACATATACACCAACAATGCAAATTTTGCGATAGACTTTAAAGCAACATTTGAGTTATACATGAAAGAGCAAGCAGAGCCAAAACTAGAGCCAAAGTCTGAGCTCACACTTGAATCTGAGACTGTGCCCAATCCCAAGCACTAGAATGAGCATTCTAGCCCAAGCTAGAGCCTCGGCTTAAGCTAATTATTGATTATGTGCCAGAGCTACAACTAAAGACATGTTATAAGCTATATGAGCACATCGATTTCGTTATCTTGAATCCTTCATTGCAGTACATTTTGCATGCATTCTCTCTCGTGATTTTAGTACATTCTTCTAAAATGCTTGTCCACAGGTATACATTTTGCTTCACTCAAAGTTTAAGGATGAGTCTTTTGCAACAAAAGAAGGGTGCTGACTTTTACCAGAATGTGCGTCCTTATCACCATTCACCAAAATGGTGAATTTTCCAAAGTAAAGAAGAATGATGAAGATCATGCATAATTAAGAATTCAATTAGGATTTTATTTAGTTCTATTTGATTTTTATTTATTAGAATTTTATTTGATTTTATGTGAATCTTTAGACTTGCATGTGGTACATGTGTTTAGCTTATAAATAAATGTGCATCTCATTATGAGAAATTAATTAATTAATTAATGAGAATTTTTTGAGAATTTTTTAAAAAATCTTTCTTGTGATATGTGAAAAGTAAGCATATGAGAGCCTGGTGAGAAGTCTAGATCTTTAAACCTCATGTATGTATAATTAATGGAATATGATGAGCATTGGCCCAGATGAGAAGCTATTAACATTGGTTATCCTTCCAATTCCCTAATTTTATCTATTTTCAAATCTTAGATCTAGTTTTATATGTGTTCCCTTTTGATCTTAGTTGTCCTTCGTTAGAACTACTTCAATATCAAGATTTCTTGCAAGAACCAAATTCAATCTACCTTGGGTATCAAGTTAAAATTTCTCACTCTACGCCTACAAATACGGTTACGATACAACAGCCATGTTACAAGCTCTTCTATATGCCTCAGCTACGGGACAAAACCCTAATTCTCCTTTTTATTTGTTTTGATAGATATTTACTTATTAAAAACATACTAGCTTGAGCATCGACAGAGTTTTGGGGAGAATACCGCCTCGCTTAGTGTGTGTTCATATATGCAGATTGCGAGAGCATCAGTTCTTCATTTTCACAGACCACCTCAACAGGTATTCATCTATCAAATGGTTTAAGATCATACTACATTGTAACTTGTTGCTTGCAATGTGTTGCTAAAATGAACAAATTCAAACTTACAAGTATCACGTCTTGTTATGTTTTCATTTTTCTCTTTCTAAGTTCGTTTTCTATAAAACTAGAACTTCATCTCACCTAACTCAAATTTTATATGGGAGAATTATGAGGTAGGAGAAGCCATGCCTTGCGTGGTAGTATGAACTTATAGGGCCTATGCTCTTAAAAACATCTACCCCACAAGACATGATGAACATGCATGGCCATTACACTTAGATACCACTGCCCTCGGTTGCAAAATAAACTTAAAGGACATTCACCCGTAGAAGATCATGCATCACATAGTAGGATGAATTTACAGGTCTTATCCTTGGAAGCCCTTACCCCATCTAGAAGGATAAACATATAGTTCTTCTAATTCTCAAGGCAAACGATATTAGAGTGCTCTGCCATGTATCAATTTCCAGGTTTATTATAAAAAAATGTACGCACCCCGATTGCAAACACCAGTGGATATTATTGGAGCAAAGCAGTCAGAATTGTGAAGATTACAATAAGCGTTCATCTACAAGCATCGGCTTTGCTCTAACAGCGAGATAGCTACAACAATTGCATGAGCAAACAGTCGTAATGTTGAAGATTACAGTAAGCGTTCATCTACATGCATCGGCGCTGCTCTAACAGCGAGATAGCTACAACAATTGCATCACTTGGGCTTCCTTTGATTCAAACACGTTGCAGAACACATGTTTCGGCAAAATTCTCTAATTTCACTTTCCATTGCTATAATTCCTATTACAATTTGTTTTCCACATAGTGTATTTTTCACTAATAAAAAGCTAGAAAAAAATTAAACTTGGACAAAAAAATACTTGACAACCAACCAAGAAAAATCTCATATGAAATTCAACAAAAAAATCAATAAACCAATTAAAATTCATTAATCCCTTTTTAATAAACTTGCAAAAAAGAAAGCAAGGGAGTGCTTACCTCCTCTTCTTCTTCATATGCATAGTCTTATTGATCATAGACCACCCTCCCATTGCTGCCATCACTGAGAAAGAACAAGATTGATTTTGGTTAGGGCAAGCACTAACCCAACTTATGTAAAAGTGGGTTGGATCCCAACCCGCTTCTTATAAATTAAACATGGTGATAAAATTATCAGGTTTAAAGTATATGCGAGTAGCAACCGGCCCGCTTCTAATCATTCCTAACACAACTTATGTCCTTTCTCCCCCTCTTTCCTTTCGACGGTAGTGGCAACAGGGACAGAGGAGGTGGCAATGACACCATAAAGCAACGACGACAATGGTGGAATGAGGCAACAAGAGAGGCAATGAGACACCCTACAAATAAATACACATACATGAGAATGGATATTAAAATATAGGGGGAAATCAAAACCAAAACTTAAAAATGAAACCAACAAAATTGCCAAAACTTTTCAAGACCAAAAAAAATTGACTGAAGTGAAACCAAGTTTTCAAACCTTGCCTTTAATTATTCATCCATTCCTAAGATTTAATCAACAATATGGAAAGAGACTTTTAGCATTTCATAATTGCATGTCAAGGCATGTCGATGCATGTCAAATAAAATGTCATTGTTGTCGGTGCCTTCCTATAAGCTACCATGTTCCATGATATGATCATCACATACCAAATTTCACATTTTTTTAAATATAAAAGTGTCACTAAACATCAATTAAATTAGCAAATGGAACAACAATCTCATGAAAAAGAAAGAGACAGCACAAGAGCACTTTCGAGGGAAAACAACAATTTATCCCTAATTACAACTAACTACGGTTTAGTAACAGGTAATTATGACAAATGGGCTTTTAGATATATAATTACATTAAATTTAGCATCAGCTAATCATCAAGAAGAACATAGGCAACCCTAGTGAAACTTGAATGCTAAACGATCAAAATACAACCTAGTATACAACCAGTTTATCTTTTAAGCATCCCAAGAAATCTCGATTAACCCAACTCGAGAAACCCTAAAAAAACCAAGAAAAACTACCTGTAAACGGATGTTGCGATTGCCGTTGGCTCACCTAGCTGAGAGATCACCCGTCGACGGTGGGAAAATGGTGGAGCGAGAGCGATATTTTTATTTGGTTCGAATTGCCAAAATCTGAACAGTAATGTACTTTGTTTTTGTTATAATATACCCCTCGTCTCTCTCCGGGGCAAAAAAATTTAAAAATGTTGCGAAGGTACGGCTACGGAACCGTAATTCTGTATTTATAGTAGAAAGTTTACAATTGGGTGGATACATTGGCCCTATATAGGCTCTACATGGGCCTACAAAGGCTCATTTATAACACTTCCACTTATCCAATTATCATTGTTAGCTCGATATATGACTACTTCAGGATTCATGGTTCTTATTGGTATCATGTGGATTTGGATACTTCTGGATCATATGTGAGTAGATTTTGCCTCGTTAAAAACCTTGGCTATGGAAAACCCAGTGTGAAAAAACCAATAGCTAAGAAAAAGTGTACAAGTCTCCTTAACTTCCCCTAATCTGTGGATATCACTATGGGTGGATACTTTTGGATCCAGAGTTAATGTGGTTGCCTCGTTAAAACATTTGGCTATGGAAAACCCAGTGTGAAAAACCAATAGCTAAGGGAAAAAGAGTACAACTCTTCATTAACTCCACTTGTTCTGTATAAGTTTCAGGCTTGCATGTCTCCTACTCTTAGTCATCTATACATCAATCTAGTTTACAACATTCCGAGAATAAATACAAAATACAAGTATTGCTCATCTATGGCAGTTGCTAAATCCAAAAGAGCATTTGGAGAGGTGTGTTTTGTCTCATCGCCTTTGATGTAGCCTCATTTAGGTTGAACTAGGAAAGTGGCATGGTCTGCGAACTTTGTAAACAGCTCTAGTTCTCTAGTCTTTGATCCAGTCGTCACTGGTCGGCGAGGTACTTCAGGACAAAGCTGCACTCTCTTGATTTGCTTCTTGGTGAGCATCTCGGAATGGTAGGATGATGTTGCATTAGTGGTATGCTTTGCAGATGTCCAGGAGGTGGACATTCCTTCGTGGCGGTCATCACGATGATATATTACCTGCATCTGCAAATACATTTAACATGGAGGATGATCCTTGACCTTTGGAGATAGCGCAAAAGATGCGTAGGTCCGGTCTAGCTGCACGCTGCAGGCGCTGCAATGTATCTGGCTAACAGATTTACTGTCAATGCTATATCAGGACGCGTGCAGTTGGCCAGATAAGGAAGTGCTTCGATAAGGTACTTTAGGACCTAGTATCCCCCCTCCTCTAGCGGACGGAAGGGGTCCTTATGTAAATCCATACGAGCTATAAGTGTATTTAGTTGATTACAATGGTTCATGTTTCTTCATGAACTTCAGGTGTACGAAGTTTAATGTCACATGATTTTCATCTTCTGAATGATATTTTCATCTGCTGGATGATATTTTCATCTGCTGGATGATATTTTCATCTTCAGGATGATAAGTCTATAAGCCAAGACATGTCTTTATTTTGCCTAGGTCTTGCATATCATATTGGGGTTAAACAGATATTTCGGCTTTCTCTTCAGGGGATCTGATGAGGTTCGAGTCTTTCTCAAATCATTTTATTTATTATTTCTCATACAATAGACATCCTGAAGTCTATTCAGGCAATAAATTAAATTAGGAATAAATCCTTAGGGGTATGTCGTCACAACATCCAAAGCAGCATATCTGCAATTTCTTTTGCCAATTGTTAGGGTTTCGCAACTATAACCAGTGAGTATGATGCATCACTTATGTTTCATACGTGAGTCAAGCTCATCTTACTTTAATATTACCTGGTTTCAGTGAAAAGAAACCTCTAAGCTATAGATTGTACCGTATACCATATTTATTTATATTTTATACAATACTCACTATTCCCATAGGTTTGATACCTTTTGATATCAGGTCTTCAGGTCCAAACACTTCTCATTTCATAAGTGAGTCCAGCTCAACTTATTTTTGCCTCGTTCCACATTTTTGGCCAATCACGTTTGCTTTTTAGCAACGGAGTGTGGATCGATTACTATCATTTAAATGGCAAAATGAATCGAGAAATAATTGTCGACAAGTGTGTGTTTTTAATCCAAACATCTCCCCCCATGTACGTACAATATTCATTTATATATCAATTTATTTCAGAATTTCCTCTTATAGAGGTCTGGAACGGGAGAGGATATAGAGATGAGCTCACTTTCCTGTGGTGGTATTGTTTTAAGGTCTAGATGGGGGTTTCCTCTATTTGGAGCCTCGTTGTCTGTTCTCTCTTCATTGAGGACATCCACTTCTGCTGCTGGTGGATTACATCCATCATTTTTGGTATGTCAATCCTATCTGGATTTTTAGCAGCAGGGATGTGGGATTTTGACAATATTCAGATTGTCAACTACTATGTCCGATGAATTTTTAACAGTTTCATAATGTGTGTGGGATCTTCAGGATCTCATCATAATTCATAATTCTCAGATCATAGATTTTGATATTCTGATATGGTCAACTGAGATTTAATCTCATGGATGATTGTGACATACAAGTTGAACCTAGTACTTGGAAATTAAACATTTCTGAATGTGAATGATCTTCCGGATCTCGTCGTCATTATCAAAACTTTAGATGAGTGCCCATTAATGCACAATCGTATGAGATGTGCTTTTAAATGCTTCCCCTGTTTGGAGTGCATTTTGATGGGTTATAGTGGTATTATGGAGATGTGAACACATCAAATCACAATCTATAATATGTGCTATGAACGCCTCCTCTGTTTGGAGTTCTCAGAAACTATTTAACTGTGGTGATCATGCCCTGATAAATTGGTTCTAAGGTGGTGTTTTGATGGTCTGTAATGCAATTGCATGTCACATGTACTCACCATCAACTAGATTTTTAACGAATGCGTCATCCGCTTGAATAAATTTAATGATTTACTCATATGACCCATTTTTAGGTGTGAACACAATCTTCAGGGTGTTCTACTTTATACTCGTTTGCAAATTATTGTTGATTTCAAAGTATTATCCGGTTTACCCGCCATTTAATAATGTGTCCTCTTTGCTTTGAAAAGGTTGGACCGCGGTTGGATAATAGGATTTCTTATTACAAATTTTAGAGGATATGTGGATGAGTACATTAAGGTACTTCATCGGCCCTTTGTATGGAGTGAATAAGTCCACTTTTATCCCTTAACTACTCTCAAGAGACCTAAAGGTCTTTTATGCTAGATTTTGTAAACAATTCTATTTGAGGAAGTCTTGAAGGTCAATGTCCACGTGCTATGGAGATGATCTCGTAATTATTTTTCCATTTGAATGGGACAATGAAAGATCACCCTTCTGAGGAATCTTCGTGTTTCTTCAGGTTATGTTTAACGGATATGGATGTGATGTATTGCATCATCATCGATACAGGGTGGCATATTATGTCGTACCAAAGTTAAAACTTAGATGATTTTGTGCACTTCATGTGTTCATTTGCTTCCTCTTTTCGAATTTTTGTAGGACTTTTGCAATTCCATTTGAATGCTCAGGTATTGTCTTCAGGCTATTATTTCTTGACTCATTCATTATGGATTTTGGTTTGACAACTATCCATCGAAAATTTGTAAGTTTCTTTTTCAGAGAGTACTGGACATCCTCATATAGAGTATTCAGATTTGTAATTCTTGAATCTCAAGTCAGACGTCCCAAAATAGTTTTCTTATGGACTATTATACAGGTGAAATGCTATTGATAGCATACGTCTCGAGGTGTCAATGTGGATGATCGTGTTATCCACAATTAATAAGGCGCATATTATTCTACAGATGTTAAAAACAAAGCATAAATTTTGCAGTATAAATAAATGCAATGCCTTATTAATCATAAGACACAATATTATTCATTCATGACATTTTCTGGAAAGCAAAACATGCTCGCAAAGACAATCATATTGTAAAAGAAATTGTTTCTATTACATTTATTTTGCCTAAATAGATAAAATGGGGCATCAGTCTAATAGGTCTTCATTCGAAAAGTCCTCGGCCGTGAACCGAGTTGGAGCCTGAGCTTGATTTTCAACCACATTTGTTTCAGCATTAGACTTCAGACTTACTTGATACAAATCTTGGAGGTGGCATGGAGTAAGACATATCCTGGACCAATGTCCAGTCATGCCACATATGTGACATTTATGTTTCCATTCTTTTTTGACGGCAGATGGCTGGCCAGTATTCTTCTTCCTCCACGTAGATTTCTTTTTCCCCTCATTATTTTTCTGTTGTGGGAGACCTCTGGCCTGCTTCTTCATTGATTTACCTTTTGGAGTTTTACCTTTGTGATTGTACTTCTCCTTCTGGGAAGAAATAATGCGTGCCTCTGGGGCAAGAGCAGTGCCAGCAGGATGCAAGTTATGAGTGGCCAGCAAGAGTTCTCTGCTCTGTTCTGCCATCAGAAGGTAGGAGAGGAGCTTTGAGTATTTCGTGAATTTTCGTTCACGATACTGCTGCATGATGATGACAACCTTCTCATGGATGGATGTGAAAGTTTTCTCCAGCATGCGTGTCTCCGTGACTTCTTCACCACACAACTTCAGGCGTGAGGTGATACTAAATAATACCGAGTTATACTCGGCTATAGACTTGAAGTCCTGAAGTCAGAGATTTTACCATTCATAGCATGCTCGAGGTAGGATAACACCTTTTTGAGGTTCGTATCTCTCCTTGAGTGCAGTCCATAACTCATATGAGTCTTCCACTGTCAAGTATTCGGCCTTCAGGGTCCGATCAATGTGGCGTCTGATATAGATAATGGCTTTCGCCTTATCTATATCACCTACTTTATCATCAGCCGTGATTGCAAGACTCAAGCCATGTGAGCGCAAGTGGAACTTAATATCCAGCTGCCAACTCAGGTAGTTTTTGCGAGTTGCTTCCAAGACGTCGAAATCAACACTTGCTATCTTCGCCATTTTATTTAAGCATGTAAATTAGCAATAGTTAAATATTTTTGTGATAAACATTTAGCCAAACCAGACATATAAGCTTGTTGCATAGATCGGTTAGTCACCATATAAAAATACAGTCCAAAGTCCATACAGTCCCAAAAAGAATAAAGAGAAAAGTAAAACTTGGGAACCCAGTGGGCCCCATCTTCTGGCAAGTTGGTCTCTGTCTTCATGGGATGTGACTCTGGGTTTGATTATTTACAATTTGATCCTCACTACATTTTCGCTCAAAAAAAGAAAATATGCAAGGAAAGTAAAATGGTGACAAACTAGCCGATCCAAAACCACAACGAAGCGAATAATATTCATCACAGATATTAAACATGCAACAGACATATAGATTTGCATCACGGACAATTATATATGCTTCAAGCATTTATAATTTGCATCATAGACAGTTAGATATGCTTCATGCATTAATAATTTGCATCACATAAATTGAGTATGTTACATGCATTTAAATTTGTGTTATAGGCATGGAATGGACAAAAAATAAAGGTGAAAATCAACAATTTGTTATACGTCCCGAAAAAATCTCCGTATAGAATTTAATAGCCCCGTCATACAAATTCGTCCCAAAACCCCTAAATTAGGGTTTGCGTTGGTTTTTGCGTGGTTTGCGTAGCTGTGGCTGTCAGTGCTATAAAAAGTGCGCGACGAGACGACGACCTACGGGGCCCTGAAAACATCGTGATAGGGTTGTAGCCTTCGGGGCCGGGATTTCATGTAAACGGGGCCGCCTCGAAAAGGGTCAGCGGGGGGGTGCTGTCGGCACCCCCAAAAACACAACGGGGGTGGGGATGGGGGTATGGATGAGAATGGGTATGCCCAAAGCCCGATTGGGCTTCTAGTTGGGCATGCCACATCCTCATCCCTACAATTCCTTCATTATTCCAATTGGGCATGCCACATCCTCATCCCTACAATTCCTTCATTAAGAATAATGAAGGAATTGTAGGGATGAGGATGTGGCATGCCCAATTGGAAGCCCAATCGGGCTTTAGGCATGCCCACTCTCATCCCCAGGTGGGGGGCTGCCGACCCCCCTGAATCGAAAACAACAGACGGGGTAGGGGGCTGCCGGCCCCCCAAATCGAAGACAACAGACGAGGTGGGGGGCTGCCGCCACTCGAAGCAAGTTCGACGCCGGCAAGGCGACTGCCGGCCCCCCGAAGCAAGATCGACGCCGGCGAGGGGACTGACGGCCCCCTCTGAGTCGAAAATAGCGACGGGGGTTTGCAGGGCCCCCCTGTATCAGAGATAGCGGGGTCAAAAGGACATGAGGGTGTCGTTGCCTGCGGGTCGGTGGGCCCCCTCCGTCGAAGTTGAAGGAACGGGAGGGGGGCGTCGCTTGCAGGGCAGTGGGGCCCCCTTCATCGGGGTCAAAGGGACGGGAGGGGGCATCATCTGGCGGTGGTGGGTCCCCCTCCATCAGGGTTTCGATGCAAAACGGGGGGAGGGGGTGTCGCTTATGGGGCGGCGGCCCCCCTCCATATGGGGCTTTGACGCAACAAGGTGGGAGGGTGGGTTAAAGGCGCCGCCTTCGGGGTGTGCGTGAGATCCCCCTCAAAAATCTTCCCTTTTTTCAAATAAAAATGTGATTTTTATTGTAAAACCAATTTTTATCATTGAAATCAACATTTTTTATCATAAAATTTTGATTTTTATTGTTTAAAACATCGATTTTGGTCCATAAAGTATCAGATCTAAATGTATTCTTGAATAAAAATATGTTTAGATCAAGTTTTTGATTTATTACCTCTAGATCTGTCCTCCAGATCTAGCGAGGGTTGAGATGCATACGGTTGATTTGACGAATTGCTCTACGTCTGCCAATGATCATCGCAAAAATTCTCAATTGATCGGAGCGTGTTGATAACGTGTTGTAAAGGTCACAGCTACTGAACCCGTAGCCCTATATTTATAGTAAATAGGTTGCAATTGGGTGGATACCTTAGCCCTACTTGGGCTCTACATGGACCTACAAAAGCCCACTCCTAAAAAAAAACATATTTTCACATGGGGATTGCTATTGGGACAGACTTATTTGCTAAGTTCACATGCCTCATATTTTTTTTTGAAAAATAACAAGTTTGCCATTAAAATCTTTGACCTACAATGCCCTTTACAAACATTCTCCCTCTTCACCCACAGACCAAAAAAATACTCAAAAACCTCTTGTCGTCTCATCCGCTGAGGATGAACGTCCAAATCCCCCACCAAAATCGCAAGAAAATGGGTCATGTGTAAATTGAACAAAACCCGATACTAACCAAAAACTCTAGCTTGTGAACTGAGCAGAAGAATTAAACATGAAGCATTGAAATTGTTGCCTTCTTTATTGATCTTCTCATTGAGGTATTTACTATAGATGGTTTGATTTTTTTTTTGGGGGGGGGTATTGCCAGAAAGCATCATCGTCATCGACCGATTTACAGAGAGATGAACGTCCAAATCCCCCACCGTCTCAGTTCCTTCATCAAAATCTGAGCACAGACTTGAATCGAAACCAAAACCAAAACCATATTCCAATCTTTTCTCTAAAAGAGGCAAGAATTTGTTAGGGGTTTTGAATATTTTTTGGAGAAAAAAATGCACAGATTCTTTTGGACAGTGCATGATGAAGGGAAGAACTAGGCACGGGATGCCTAGGCACGGGATGCACAGACTCTTGCTTGCTATGGCTAGCTTAGCCACTGGGTCAGTCTGGTTATCAGTAAGGGGTACTTTTCTGGTGTTGCAATTTCTTCCCTTCATCCCACTACTGTTCGCCTTTCCCTTCTTCTCTTCCTCCCACTGTTGTTCGCCTTCCCTTCCTCTTTTAGATAGTTGATCGCTCCTTATTTTACACCTTGTTTCTGCATGTTTGCATGTCATTTCGATCGCCCATATTGCATTTTTCACGATTATTCGACGATATCGCGTTGCTTTTCACTATTTCTTGTTTTTGTTGGATTTCAGGAAATATGGAGCGATCTGGAGCATAAATGAGATCAAGGGACTTTTGCGCACGCTGGAGCACCGCCTGTGACCCTATCGAGGAGCCAGCAGCGCTAGATGATGAGCGGAAAAGAAGAAGTTCGATAGAATCGACGAGGAGGCAAATAGGAGGAGATAGGACTCCAGAAACAGCCCACTCGGCCGGCCGAGTACAACGGATACAAGAGCACTTGGAGTCAAATTCCACTCGGGCGAGTGAAAGATCTCACTCGGCCGAGTGAAGAAGTCCACTCGCCCGAGTACGACAGGGTTTTCCTCCTGAGATCTCAGCCGACTCTCTGAAGTTTGGAGAAGATCAGCAGAAGACTCACTCGGCCGAGTGAGAAAGCCCACTCGACCGAGTAAAGAACTCCACTCGGCCGAGTAGCACAGAACGACAGACCCCCTAAACCCCCAATATCTCTGTTTTTCTTTGGGTCCGTCACTCGGCCGAGTGACATGTTCTACTCGGTCGACTGGCGCAGTCTGGATGTAAGGGTTCTGGGCTGCGCCAGGGGCAGATCTGTCAGGATTTTCTAGCCGACTTTGACTTGTATTTTGTCATGGCCCGTTTTACCATATTTGGTATAGTGTACGCGGCTGAGTGCTATGCGAACTATGTGTGTGTATTTGCTTGCCTGCGTGGATACTATTGTCTGTAGTAGTGGTTGTAGTAGTAGTGATATTCTGAATATCTGGGTGATATATATAAGGATGTGTGTGCATGGTTGTAGGAAGTGTGCACGGGAGTGGCACACTTGTAATTAGTGCTAATGTGGTGTATTGGTATTGGATGGTAGTGATACTTGAATGAGTAGATATGTATGGTTATGGGTGTATGTTGGCATGCTTGGGGTGACCCTTGAGAGGGGTTAGTGTGAAAGGGGTTAGGGTTAGTGGCATACTTGTAAATAATTAGAAGTGTGAAGGGTAAATTGGTCTTTTGGCCAAGTGCGTGTAAAGTAATGGTGTGTGTATAGTAATGGCATACTTGTAATTATCTAGAAGATGGAGGGGTATCTTGGTCATTGTCCTCATGGAATATTCCTTAGAATATTCCTTAGAATATTCCTTTCTTAAATGGAAAGGAAAGAATATTCCTTAGAATATTCCTTTCTTAAATGAAAAGGAAAGAATATTCCTTTCTTAAATGAGAAGAAAAGAATATTCTTTTCTTGGATGAGAATATTCCTTTATTGGATGGGAAGAAACCTAAGCTATTTATACTCCATTTTCCTATACTTTTCTCCATCCTTCTCTTCATCTTCTTTCTTCCATCCCCTCCACTCGTGCCATGGCAAGTTGTGAGTTTTGTGTGATGGAGCTTGGAGAAAGTTTTCATGGAGCTATGGTGGAGTTTTCTTGGAATTGATGGAGGGCTTTTGATAGCCATTGAGGTAGGAATCCAACCATAGCTCTTATGTTCATTTCATTGCATATTGATTAAAGCTTGCATTTTTAGGTTTTTTTTGGAAACCCCTTGACATGATGCACTTGTGTTTAATTTAATATGATGTTTTGTCTTATTTGATGCCATGAATATGATTCATGTTACTTTGAATGTTTGTTTCAATGATTATGTGAAAGTACTCTCATTTAAAATGTTGGATGTTTTATTTCCACTCTTCTTTGCATGAAAAATGCTAATTATTTGAATTATATGAAACATGAGGGTTTTTGTTGTAGAAGTGATTTGTATAAGGATGCTGTATATGGACAGTTTGTATATATAATAGTGTTTGAGTTGTTGGTTCTCCATGTGTTTCTGTGTTGTTTGGAATGATATACGTGCTATCCCAGCAGTGCGCAGTGGACCTGCTTGTGTTTGTGTTTTGTATCTCCCTTCGTAACACTCGTCTCTTTGGGAATACCTGGGATGGATTCGTACTTTCCGGGTATCCTGCGGAGCGGAGCGTTACATATTTAAGCTAGTTTTCTTCCTAGTTTTAGGAGAGACCAGAAATTAGTTTTTAGCATTATTCTAATTGCAATTCTCAGTTGGAGATTGAAGTTTGGAGATTTGGTTTGTTCTTTCTATCGAAATTTCTTGTTTTTGTGAATTGTTTTCTCTTAACCATGAATTGTTATATGTTTTTATTCGTTTATTTTGTGATTGCCATGATTAATTGCGAGTAGTTCCGCTGTTCTATGGCATGGGGATGAACCCTATGGATCCGATTTTAGAATTGTGATGAACAAATTAATGTGTTGCTAGGATTGATAGAAGGTTGGGTTATGATTGATTTACTACAGGTAGCTAGGAATTTTCATTGATTGGGGTTTGCAAGAGATTGGATTCCAATCGATGGGAAAGCCTAGATATTCGATTTAGGTTTATAATCGAGATTCTCTAGACTTGGTTTGCAAGAGATTGGACCAAAGTTAGGATTTTTATTATAAATATATACTCATATTCGTTTACAAAAGATTGGATGAATACGAACTATCATAACCTAGATCGTAACTCGAGTTTGCACGAGAGTAGACTCGAGGTGCGATTGGACGATGATGTCGATCTTCATGCTAGCAGCTTAGGTTAGGGTTTGCACGAGAGTGGGCCCTAATCTAGGTTGCTATAGACCGGCAATAGCGAGAGAGCGTGAGATTGGTTCTATATTCAGTTACGACTAGTTCACCTCAATTCAAGCCCGGTAATATTGAGATTCACAATTCACAGAGATGAATGACGATCCGTAATGGGGATTCCCTGGCCTAGACGCCTTTATTATATAGAATTCAAATTGTTAATTGAACGACCGTGACAATATTCTCGAAATCATTCCATTCTACCACCAATAGCTAGGTGATTAAAACAGAGTTGTAACACCCCAGAAGCGGGAGCCGTTACACTCTTAATAGTTTTGCAGGTCTTGCATGTACCAGTGAAGTCAATATAGTTTAAACAGGAAATAATAAGGACAAGGATAAATGAAATACTCTTTTATTAAACCTTCAAATGGAATTACAATGTCTAGGCAGAAAGAAACACTACAGCTCAACTAAAACAATACTGAAAAGAAAACGGCTAAGAGAAAACTAACTCTCCTGATGACACAGCAGCTCGGAAATCTGCGTTCTCAACAAGAAAATCAGACTCCTCGTACTGTGGGGCCTCCTCTTCGAGCCGAGTATTACCTGATGGAATTGAACCACCATTAATAAAGTAGATTGCAAACCGTATTAAACATTTAATTAATTATTTTACAGGAATTTAGAAAGGTACCGAAAACTGTAAAAGAAAAGTTACTGACCTGTCATGATTTGAGTAGCATTAAGGAAAGGAACATTTAACCAAAAAGGAATGTTGTTGTGTTGTGACTTATATAAGGAGGGCACGATGTGCAACGTGAAGTCCACCTTGGACCGCGGGGTGCTACCCCGGGCCGAGTATAAGGGCAAACTGTACCGAGAACTCAGGATCCATAAAGGAAATCCTCCCAGATAGGGGCCATAAGCATGGCTTCAATCGCTCCCGCACCCTCTCAATTTATAAGTTACCCCATACCCGTGTTGTCATGTGTAGTTGTTCTAGTACTAGGATGTCAAGTGTCTTGTTCTCGAAATAGTTCTCTAAATTATATATTTAGATAGCTATGCAAACTCTATGTCCAGGTTGTCATGTTTGGAGGGAGAAAATCAGGCGTTCCAATATTGGCATATAATTTCGTTGCATAACTCCTAAATGTACAATTTAGTGGAATTGGCAATTGGATATGCATGCCCAATAATTACCAAAAACACTTGTAACGCACATAGTTAAATGGCGAAAAGTAAAAGGCAGAAGTAGCAAGAAGAAATGCAGTATATATGAAAGAGTAATTGGAAAGATAAAGTAAAACTAGGAATGAATCAGATTCATGTTGGCACCTTTAGGGGGTTGTGGTCTACCTGCCTAGAGGGGTTGCTCGGTTCTGGATTTGTTTAAAAAGCTACTGATCTGGCTCAAATTTGTTGTGATAAAGGAGGTACAGATTCCCAGCTTTTAAGATAAACTTATACGAGGAACAAAAACTGAATTTTGTAAGGGAAAATAAAACTGGATTTATAAAAGGGAACTGAAATCAATTTATTAAGGAAACTAGAAATCTATTTATAAAAGAAAAAAAATGGAAATTGGTTTGTAACGGAAAGTCTGAAAAATTGATCTGTAAAGAGAAAGGCTGAAAAATTGTTTTACAAAGAATAACTGAAAATTAAAAAGGAACTAAATTGAAATTTAAAGAACTAAACTGGAGTTTTCTTTATCATCATTTACTGAATGTATAAAGGAGCTGAAAATTGTCATTTACAGAACAGGTTTATACTGAACTTAACATAGGAAAGAACAACAGCCTAAGGGACATCAATATCTAAGTTAAGCATATCATCAAAAAGGGCTGAAATAGTACAGTCAGCGCAAACAAACCTAAACCGTGCCTTCCACCTCGGCGGCCGACCACAACATACAATTCTACGCAAGGGTCTAACGAGAGTAAGGAGCAACGGCCATAATGCCGTAAATCTAACCTAGGTGCCAAAAACATTCACAGAGGAGTTTCCTCTCTAAGAATCCTTACATGAATCATCATCTTCATTCTCGGAATAAATAATTAAAGGCTTAATAGGGTTCGAAATCTACCTGAAATCGAAGATTACGAAAGTATAATAAAGATCCGAAGCCAACAGTGCAAAACCGAGAGCCTAGAGGCAGATCCGAAAACAACAGAACAAAGCCGGGAGCCTAGAAGCAGATCCGACACCAAAGAACAAGTCGAAAATCCCAAAAAAATAACCGATCACTCAGAAGCAAGATCTGAGCTTCCAGAGCCAAAACCGAAGTATTCTAAAGCAGCAATCGAGAACTTTTGAAGTGGAAAAATATAATTTTCGCATGCAAAAAGAACCCTAGTAGATCCATTCATATAAGGAGAGAAGAGAGAGAAAAGGGAAGAGATCTTATCGTGCGTGAATCGTGGCTCCGAAATCACCGGGATATACCCACGAGAAGATCGGCGGTTGAAGATGGATTAGGGTTTCAAAAACCCTAAGTAATCGCCGCCGTCCCTATTCGTGCGAGGGGAACGAGTCGAGAAAACTCGCTTGGGCTCGGGTCGAAAAGAGAACGAGAGAGGGGGAGAGAAAATCGGGGGGTTTGGGTCCGCCGCACGCGAGAGGGAGAGAGAGCGCGCGTCGGGGTCGTGGGGGGGTTTTTTTTCTCTGGGCCTGGATGCGAGGGAATGAGAGAGTGGTAGAGAGAAAGGGAAGTGGGTGGGGTTTATTAAAAGGGGAGTGGGCCGGGCTTTGGGCCTTTATTCCTTATACACCTTCAAAGAAATTCCGTCCTCGGAATTCAAAGAAAACACTAAACAGTGAAAAGGTACGGATACCGCTCCTTCATCTCTTCTTCTCGCTCCCAGGTAGCCTCTCCTGGCGAGTCACGATGCCACATCACTTTGACCAAATTCACAGTCTTGTTCCTGAGAGCTCTCTGTCGACGATCAATTATCTCCATTGGCTGCTGCTCATAACTCAAATCTGGCCTCACTGTGATCTCTGAATGATCAACCACATGGGTTGGGTCTCCCACATACTTACGCAGCTGGGATATGTGGAACACATTATGCACGCCCTCCAGAGATGGGGGCAGTGCAAGTTTGTATGCTACCTAGCCCACACGCTCGAGTATGTTAAAAGGTCCGATAAACCGTGGGCTAAGCTTTCCTCTGCGACCAAAACAGATCATGCCTCTATTAGGTGAAATCTTGAGAAAGACATGGTCTCCAGGCTGAAATTCCAAATGCCGCCTCTTTGCATCTGCCCAGTGCTTGTAACGGTCTTGTGCCACCTGTAATCTCTCTCTGATAGTCCGTACAACATCCACTGCCTCTACAATCATCTCTGGCCCAACCAGTTCTCTGTCTCCAACATCGTCCCAGCTCAAAGGAGAACGACACTTTCTTCCATACAAAGCAGCAAAAGGAGCCATTCCAATACTCGCCTGATGACTATTATTATACGCAAACTCCACGAGGTGTAGATGGTCTTCCCATGACCCCTTAAAATCTAGCATGCATGCCCGCAGCATGTCCTCCAGAATCTGTATAGTACATTCTGATTGTCCGTCCGTTTGAGGATGATAAGCTGTACTGAATTTCAGCTGCGTACCCAACTTTTCCTGTAGACTCTTCCAGAAGTGTGAAGTAAACCGGGTGTCCCTATCAGATACAATACTCACTGGGACCCCATGTAGCTTCACAATCTCCTCCATGTATCTCTTAGCAAGAGTCTCTGTAGACTGTCTAACCCTGAAGGGAATAAAATGAGCCGACTTGGTCAATCGATCAACGATCACCCAAACGGCGTCATGTTGCTTCTTGCTCTTCGGAAGTCCCGTCACGAAATCCATCGTGATATGCTGCCATTTCCACTCGGGGATGGGCAGTGGCTGTAACAGACCGACAACGCGGTGATGCTCAGCCTTCACCTGCTGACACACCATACATCTGGCCACACTTTGCGCTACGCTTCTCTTCATTCCATGCCACCAGTAATTTCTTCGTAAATCTTGGTACATCTTGGTGCCTCCTGGGTGGATGGAGTACGGGGAACTGTGTGCTTCTTTTAATAATTCATCCCTGACATCTCCTGACGGTACACATATTCTGCTGCCATATCTCAATGAACCATCTGTATGTATCTGAAATTCTGGTCTCTGTCCTGCCAATGCCATGTTCCTGATCCGCTGAAGCTTTGCATCTCCTGTCTGAGCAGCCTTGATTCTGTCTACCAACGTCGATTGTATCTCCATATTCATGAATGACGAGGTCAGCCCGGGTAACACCACCTCTATTTCCATGTCGCAGATCTCCTGCTGTAGTCTCCACTGCGTCGTAAGTGTCATCACTCCTGGAAGCCGACTCAAAGCGTCAGGTACCATGTTAACCTTTCCAGGGTGATACTGAAGATCAATGTCGTAATCCGCCATGAGCTCGATCCATCTCCGTTGTCGCTGGTTCAGATCCTTCTGTGTGAGGATGTATGTCAAGCTCTTATGATCTGTATATACCTTCACGCGCTCTCCAAGTAGAAAGTGCCTCAAGATCTTCAAGGCAAATATTACTGCTGCCAACTCGAGATCATGAGTGGGGTAATTCTTCTCATGATTCTTCAATTGCCTTGATGCATATGCAACAACTCGTCCGTGCTGGTGGAGCACACACCCAAGACCTTTGCCAGACGCGTCGCAGAACACCTCAAAATCTCCCATGCAATCTGGAATAATCAATATCGGCGCCGTCGTCAACCGCTTCTTCAATTCTTGAAAGGCATCGTTACACGCCCTCGACCAAACATACATCACGTCCTTCCTTGTCAACTGTGTCATGGGCTCGACGATCCTCGAAAAATCCTTGATGAATCTCCTGTAGTAACCAGCTAGTCCCAAGAAGCTCCGAATCTCTTACACTGTCTTAGGGACTGGCCAATTCTGAACTGCTGCAACCTTTTCTGGGTTCACAGAGATTCCTTCTCCCGAAATCACGTGGCCTAGAAATACCACCTTGTCCAACCAAAACTCACACTTACTGTACTTAGCGTATAGCTTGCTCCGCCTCAAGGTCTCTAGTAATGTCCTCAAATGTCCAGCGTGCTCCTGTGCATTCTTCGAGTACACCAATATATCATCCAGATACACCACCATGAACTTGTCCAAATATTCGTATAATACTTTGTGCATGAGATTCATGAATATCGCCTATAACGACTGCTTTTCATGTATCTGGATTTATTATAATATAATATATGTTTTGATGGATTTTCTCCTCATGTGTGGTTTTCGTCTCCGTAGTTTTCATTTTCGATCGAATCGTCGTAATTTCTCGTTTCTTCCTTAGGATTGTCGTTTTCGTAATATGTCATTCGTGACGGACTTCATAACGGTCGTATCTTACTGTTAGATCAAGCCTAGAAGTCTTAGGAATCGATCCCGGGGCCCCGCGCTCCGTATCGGAACTTTTGGTGCTCATTAGCCGGTGTAAGAAGGGCCACCGACCGACTAGATGACGATCCAGTCGGTCAGTAATCCTTCTTGGACCGACTAGTTAGCTTTCTAAATTTCTCAGGAGTTACTGTTTATCGTTAGTCGGTCTAAGAACGTTGGTTGACCGACTAGGTTGCAAACTAGTCGGTCAGCAATGCTTCTTTAACCGACTAACACATCATCTTAATTTTAGTTGAGTTACTGTTTACTCTTAGTCGGTCTAAGAACGTTCATCGACCGACTAGATGTTAAACTAGTCGGTCAGTATTTGTTCATGGACCGACTAACTCTAAATCCTATTTTCGTTCAGGAGTTACTGTTTGCGCTTAGTCGGTCTGCGTTGGTCGACCGACCGACTAGTTGCCAAACTAGTCGGTCAGTGGTTGCTCTTTGACCGACTAACCTGTGTTAAAACCCTAATTTCTGGGCAGCCGCCAGCTCAACCTATTTAAACCCAACCCAAACGATTTCATCTTCTCCAACACGACCCAAAACCCTAAAATCTTCCCCCTTGAGCCCCCATCTTCCTCCAAGCTTCAATCTTTCATTCCAAGCCCTAAATCCATCATCCAAACCATCCATTCACTCCATCTACCTCTCATTTTCCCCAAATCTCCATCAAAATCCATCAAAATCCCCAAATCCCCCAAAACCCTAGTTTCCCCAAACTTCTCCAATCTTTTCCAGATCTGATCCTAGGGTTCCCCGGAGTGTTTCTTCCGTTTCCTCTCGGTAAGAAATCGATTCCCCTACGTTTTTATAGCCTATTGGTATTTTTATGAAACCCTAATAAATTTCATGTTGTTTGATGATTGTTCCCCCAAAAAACAGCGATTCCCCCGTAGATTGGCATCCGTGTGACGAAGTGGTCGTCATCCCCGGTGTTAGGCAAGTGAAACTTGCCACTTAGGGTTTAGGCCATGTTTTAGGCCATTTGCTTGTTGTAGGCGTAAAAGAGGCTAGGCGACGAAATGATACTCGCCTAGGCGCAAATTGGGGAACTAGCTTGACAACGAAGCTAGTTCCGACTTTTAGCATGTTGCACAATTCCATATCATGTTTACTTTCAATTAACGGTACGCGAATATGTTCATGTCATTGCATTTTGCCTGTCACGTTTAAATTCCATTAACGGTACGCAAATAAATTGTCATGTCCTCACATTCTTTAAGTGTTGCTGTGATTGCGTAGCTTTGCTACGATGCATGTGTTCCTGGCTCGTGACCAGAAGCGAGCATAATGAGTTGCTAACCCCAACGCTCGACATATTGAATTGTGAACAACGCTACTTGTGTTCCTGGCCCGTGACCAGAAGCGAGCATAATGAGTTGCTAACCCCAACGCTCGACATATTGAATTGTGAATTAAGAATGCGAGCTCAATGTGAGGGGCAACCCCAGTCTCACTAGCTGAGTTCCATGTGCGGGGACCCCAGGCTCCATATCGTGTGGGTATTGGGGTAGTATTTAGTGCCAATCGGTCTGAAATGTTACACCATTCAGCGAAGGGCGTAAACACCTACAAAATGTGAATTGATTGAATTGATAGTAGCTTGGCTGCTCTTGTCTTGTCCCGATAAATTGTTCCATTGTACAAATTGTCTTGCCATGTTTTAATTGTGCACTCATGTTATAACTGCCATGTCATGCATACTAAACTGCTAGGTTGCTAGATGCCTCATTTTCAGTTTCCTTGCTCAAGTCTTTTAGACTTGCTGACATGTGCCCCTTTACTCTTTTGGGTGACACATGTTAGATCCTGAGCCCGAGTACCTCGTTGAGGACGAGGTGTTTGCTGACGCCGAGCCCGAGCTTGTGTTTGACGGGGAGTACGTGGACACTGGGGACCAGTCCTAGTGTCTCCGTTGTGTTTTACTTTTGTTAGACAGTTGTTTTGTTATCGGTGCGTAGCACCCATACTTTGTTATGCCGTTTCTTTTGTTGGCCTTGTTCTGGGCCTTGGACTCTTTTCTTTTAGCCTGGTGGCTTTTCTGGATGTTGGACTTATTTTCTCGTTGGACAACTATGAGATGTGATATTTTATTTCAGTCTCTCCTTGTGTTATTATTGTTGTTCCGTTGTGGTTACAGGGACCTGCTTATGTATTTTATGGACGCTTATCGGGTTTGGGGCTTCACAGCTCCACTCTCGTGCGGACCTTTTCACGTCTCGCCTCCATTTTAGGGAAGCGGGTCGTGACAGGTTTTAGTGGTGGCCCATGCAGGTCTCTTCTGTAACTGCGATTTTTGGAATAGCGATAATAATATTAGAATGTCCAATAAATTAAGTTCGACGTCCGAGTCATAAGCTATGAGTCTAATCTGATTCGTTTTCTGTGTCACTAGATGGCAGGAAGACGTTTCACCCGTGGTGGGGGTAGTGGTGCGGTCCCTCATGATGAGGAGCCTGAGCGGGAACCCACCAGCGGTGAGATGATGCGGATGATGTTGCAGATGATGCAAGTGCAGCAGGGCGTGCTTCTGCAAGTCCAGAATGCTCCGCTTGCTCGAGCTGCCCGGGCTCTTCCGGATGCCCCTCGCTCTGAGCCAGGAGAGAAGCAATTTTGGGAGCTGGGTCCCGCATATTTTAATGGTTCTGCGGGTCCTCTGGGTGCCGATGAGTGGATTCGCAACATCGAGGACAATTTGAAGATGGCCAAGATCACCCCGGCTGGATGGGTTGATTTGGCGAAGAGGCAGCTGAAGGATAATGCCAGGAATTGGTGGGATGCGGAAGAGAAGTTGTTGGTGGAGCCGATAGCTTGGGCTACCTTCAAAACCAGATTTGAGGGTGAGTTCTTTCCGAAGGCTGCCAGAGAAGAGATGCTGCAGCGTTTTATCGATTTGAAGCAAGGGAACTCGTCGGTGGATATGTATCACCAAGAGTTCATGAGGCTGAGTCGGTTTGCACCAAAGATGGTGCAGGACGCTGAGGATAGGGCTCAGAGGTTCCTGCAGGGGCTTGCTTCAGAGCTCTAGAGTTTTGTGACCTCTTCTGACCGGGAATCTTATCAGAAGGTTCTGGTCGCTGCCAAGAGGCAGGAGCTGCTCGTGAACAAGAGGAGGGGATCTGTTGTTGGTGCTGGGAAGAGGCCTGTGGAACAGGTGAGAGCTGTGGTTAGACCTGGATTCAGGCCTAATCAGTCCGCTCAGTTTAAGAGGCCAGGAGGGCCTATTCTGAAGTTTTGCCATTTCTGCGGTAAGCCTGGCCACGTCAAGGATCAGTGTCGGAAGTTTCTGGGCCAGTGTTTGATTTGCGGTGATGCTTCTCATGTCGCGAAGGATTGTCGGCATGCGGATCCACTGCGGAGGGCACCTGTTACAGCACAGCCATTACAGCAGCGTGCGTCTGTTCCTGCTGGACGTGGAGCAGCTCTTGTTCCGCAGAGGCAGGCTTTTCAGCAGGCTGTTCCGCCGAGGAGGCAGGTTTTTCTGATGACCGCTGCGGAGAGCGCGGCTGTGGATGAGGTTATCGCATGTAATCCTCACTCTAACTGTTACCTTCCTAGCTGGTTTTGATTGTTAGATTATGTTGTTTGCTTGAACATGGTTGTTTGCTAGACTAGGGTTTGATTGTTAATTGTTTGTTAGGTGTGGTTTTGGTTTGCACTTTTCCTGCACGAGTCCTCTTTGACTCTGGTGCATCGATGTGAATTATTTCTCGGAGCTTCGTGGAGAGGCATTCCTTGTCGACGTCCCCTCTTCCCAAGAGTTGGAATATCGTTACAGGGAATGGTGTGGTCTCGGTGCATCGTGGTTGCAATTCTTGCTCGTTGGTGGTTTGTGGACGTGAGCTTTTCGCTGATTTCATTGTCCACGACATCATCAACTATGATGCAGTTCTTGGGATGGACTGGCTTGCGAGCTTCTATGCTACGACCGACTGTCGGAGAAAGAAGGTGGTGTTCGAGATTCCCGGACATCCAGTATTTGAGTTCAGTCGTGGTAGCAGTTCGCTTGGTCCTGTCAGATTTCGGGCCAGGCCGGTGGAGGCTGTGGCTATGCAGATGGAGCTGGAGTGGCCAGCTGTGGTGCGAGATTTTGGCGACGTCTTCCCCGAGGAGATGTCTGGTTTGCCGCCTGATCGAGCCTTGGAATTTTCTATCGATCTCGTTCCAGGTGCGCAGCCGATTTCGAAGGCGCCGTATCGTATGGCACCTGCTGAGTTGGAAGAGTTGCGGAAGCAGTTGGATGAGCTTTTGCAGAAGGGTTATATTAATCCTAGTGTGTCTCCGTGGGGAGCACCGGTGTTGCTGGTGAAGAAGAAGGATGGTTCGCGTCGCATGTGCGTGGATTATCGGGAGTTGAATGCGGTGACCATTAAGAATAAATACCCGTTGCCTCGCATCGATGATATTTTTGATCAGCTTGGAGGTTCGAGGGTGTTTTCTAAATTGGATTTGAGGAGTGGTTACCATCAGTTGAAGGTGAAGAAGGGAGATGTTCCGAAGACAGCGTTCAGGACGAAGTATGGACACTATGAGTTTGTGGTTATGCCTTTCGGCGTAACTAACGCGCCCGCAGTTTTCATGAATCTGATGAACCTGATTTTCTACGACTTTTTGGATAAGTTTGTCGTTATCTTTATTGACGACATTCTGATCTATTCGAAGTCGGAGGAAGAGCATGCCTCGCACTTAAGGACGGTGTTGGAGATTTTGAGGAAGCATCGGTTGTATGCTAAGTTTTCGAAGTGCGAGTTTTGGCTGGATAGAGTTGCTTTTCTCGGGCATGTGGTGACTGGAGATGGTATTTCAGTGGATCCCGAGAAGATTCGGGCCATCAGGGAGTGGCCTGTTCCGTCGTCGGCGTCTGAGATTCGGAGCTTCCTTGGGCTTGCTGGTTACTATCGGCGATTCATTAAGGATTTTTCTCGTATTGCTGAGCCGATGACCAGGTTGACGTGGAAGGATGTTGCTTTTGTTTGGTCGGGTGATTGTGAGAGTGCTTTTGGTGTTCTGAAGGAGAGGTTGACGACTGCCCCTATTCTGGTTGTGCCTGATCGCAGCGGTGGATTTGAGATCTTTTGCGATGCTTCCGGCAAGGGTCTCGGTTGTGTGTTGCATCAGCACGGGCATGTTGTGGCGTATGCGTCTCGTCAGCTTAAGGTTCATGAGAAGAATTACCCGACGCATGATTTGGAGTTGGCTGCCGTTGTGTTTGCTCTTAAGATTTGGAGGCACTTCTTGCTGAGTGAGAAAGTGAAGATTTTCACCGATCACAAAAGCTTGAAGTACATTTTCACTCAGAAGGAGCTCAACATGCGACAGCATCGATGGTTGGAGCTTATGGAGGATTATGATATTGATTTGCAGTTTCACCCTGGCAAGGTGAATGTGGTTCCGGATGCCTTGAGTAGGCTTCCAGCGGTGATGATTTTGACTTCGCAGTGGAGATTGCAGCAGGATTTTTGCGAGTCTGGTGTGGAGATTGTTCTTCCTGGCGAGGCTTCTTCGTTGATGTACATGCAGGTACAGTCGACGATCGTGGATCGGATTAAGGCTGGCCAGGCTGAGGACCCGAAGTTGGTAAAGATCCGGGAGCAGGTGGAAGCCGGTCAGCGGACTGACTTTTTGATTCATGGGGATGGCTCGCTGAGGGTTGGAGCCAGGTTGTGTGTGCCAGCTGGGGATATTAGAGAGGAGTTGATGGTGGAGGCACACAGTTCGCCGTATTCTGTGCATCCTGGTGGCACCAAGATGTACCAGGATCTTCGTCTGAATTATTGGTGGCATGGTATGAAGAGGAGCGTGGCTCGGAGTGTAGCCAAGTGCTTGGTTTGCCAGCAAGTGAAGGCGGAGCATCAGCGTACGGCCGGGTTGCTACAACCGCTTCCGATTCCGGAGTGGAAATGGCAACACATCACTATGGATTTCGTGACTGGACTACCTCGGAGTCCGAAGCAGAATGACGCGATTTGGGTGATCGTAGATCGATTGACCAAATCTGCGCACTTTATTCCGTTCCGAGTGGGACAGTCCACTGAGGCGCTGGCGAGGAGGTATATGGAGGAGGTCGTGCGACTTCATGGAGTCCCCGTGAGTATCGTGTCTGACAGAGACACGAGGTTCACATCTCAGTTCTGGCAGAGTTTGCAGAAGAGCTTGGGTACGCGTCTGAGTTTCAGCACGGCGTACCATCCGCAGACGGATGGCCAGTCCGAGAGGACGATTCAGATTTTGGAAGACATGCTGAGGGCATGCATGTTGGATTTCAAGGGTTCGTGGGAGGACCATCTACATTTGGTGGAGTTCTCTTACAACAACAGCTTCCAGGCGAGTATTGGCATGGCGCCTTTCGTCGCTCTTTATGGGAGGAAATGTCGATCGCCATTGAGTTGGGACGGCGTTGGTGATCGGGAGTTGTTGGGACCTGAGATGATCGTGGAGGCCGTGGATATCGTCAGGAATATTCGGGAGAGGTTGAGAATTGCTCAGGACCGTTTTAAGCATTGGGCGGATGCTAAACGTCGTCCTTTGGAGTTTCAGCCGGGCGACCATGTGTTCTTGAAGATTTCCCCGAATCGCGGTGTGATTCGTTTCGGGAAGCGTGGAAAGTTGAGCCAGCGATACATTGGACCGTTTGACGTTTTGGAGAGGGTTGGCGAGGTAGCGTATCGCTTGGCCTTGCCGCCATCTTTGGAAGGAGTTCACAATGTTTTCCATGTGTCGCAGCTTCGTCGATACATTAGTGATCCATCTCATGCGGTAGATTTTTCGGAGATTACCGTTCGCCCCGATATGACGTATGACCAGCATCCAGTGCAGATTCTGGACAGGCATCAGAAATCGCTTCGGAACAAGATTGTCAATCTTGTGAGGGTGATGTGGCGACACGGCTCCCCTGGAGAGTCTACTTGGGAGAATGAGGATGAGATGCGAGAGCGTTTCCCACTTTGGTTTCCGGACTCGTGAGTACTTGGAAATTCCGAGGACGGAATTTTTCTTAAGTTGGGGAGGATGTAACGACTGCTTTTCATGTATCTGGATTTATTATAATATAATATATGTTTTGATGGATTTTTTCCTCATGTGTGGTTTTCGTCTCCGTAGTTTTCATTTTCGATCGAATCGTCGTAATTTCTCGTTTCTTCCTTAGGATTGTCGTTTTCGAAGTATGTCATTCGTGACGGACTTCATAACGGTCGTATCTTACTGTTAGATCAAGCCTAGAAGTCTTAGGAATCGATCCCGGGGCCCTGCGCTCCGTATCGGAACTTTTGGTGCTCATTAGCCGGTGTAAGAAGGGCCACCGACCGACTAGATGACGATCCAGTCGGTCGGCAATCCTTCTTGGACCGACTAGTTAGCTTTCTAAATTTCTCAGGAGTTACTGTTTATCGTTAGTCGGTCTAAGAACGTTGGTTGACCGACTAGGTTGCAAACTAGTCGGTCAGCAATGCTTCTTTAACCGACTAACACATCATCTTAATTTTAGTTGAGTTACTGTTTACTCTTAGTCGATCTAAGAACGTTCATCGACCGACTAGATGTTAAACTAGTCGGTCAGTATTTGTTCATGGACCGACTAACTCTAAATCCTATTTTCGTTCAGGAGTTACTGTTTGCGCTTAGTCGGTCTGCGTTGGTCGACCGACCGACTAGTTGCCAAACTAGTCGGTCAGTGGTTGCTCTTTGACCGACTAACCTGTGTTAAAACCCTAATTTCTGGGCAGCCGCCAGCTCAACCTATTTAAACCCAACCCAAACGATTTCATCTTCTCCAACACGACCCAAAACCCTAAAATCTTCCCCCTTGAGCCCCCATCTTCCTCCAAGCTTCAATCTTTCATTCCAAGCCCTAAATCCATCATCCAAACCATCCATTCACTCCATCTACCTCTCATTTTCCCCAAATCTCCATCAAAATCCATCAAAATCCCCAAATCCCCCAAAACCCTAGTTTCCCCAAACTTCTCCAATCTTTTCCAGATCTGATCCTAGGGTTCCCCGGAGTGTTTCTTCCGTTTCCTCTCGGTAAGAAATCGATTCCCCTACGTTTTTATAGCCTATTGGTATTTTTATGAAACCCTAATAAATTTCATGTTGTTTGATGATTGTTCCCCCAAAAAACAGCGATTCCCCCGTAGATTGGCATCCGTGTGACGAAGTGGTCGTCATCCCCGGTGTTAGGCAAGTGAAACTTGCCACTTAGGGTTTAGGCCATGTTTTAGGCCATTTGCTTGTTGTAGGCGTAAAAGAGGCTAGGCGACGAAATGATACTCGCCTAGGCGCAAATTGGGGAACTAGCTTGACAACGAAGCTAGTTCCGACTTTTAGCATGTTGCACAATTCCATATCATGTTTACTTTCAATTAACGGTACGCGAATATGTTCATATCATTGCATTTTGCCTGTCACGTTTAAATTCCATTAATGGTACGCAAATAAATTGTCATGTCCTCGCATTCTTTAAGTGTTGCTGTGATTGCGTAGCTTTGCTACGATGCATGTGTTCCTGGCTCGTGACCAGAAGCGAGCATAATGAGTTCCTAACCCCAACGCTCGACATAATGAATTGTGAACAACGCTACTTGTGTTCCTGGCCCGTGACTAGAAGCGAGCATAATGAGTTGCTAACCCCAACGCTCGACATATTGAATTGTGAATTAAGAATGCGAGCTCAATGTGCGGGGCAACCCCAGGCTCACTAGCTGAGTTCCATGTGCGGGGACCCCAGGCTCCATATCGTGTGGGTATTGGGGTAGTATTTAGTGCCGATCGGTCTGAAATGTTAAACCATTCAGCGAAGGGCGTAAACACCTACAAAATGTGAATTGATTGAATTGATAGTAGCTTGGCTACTCTTGTCTTGTCCCGATAAATTGTTCCATTGTACAAATTGTCTTGCCATGTTTTAATTGTGCACTCATGTTATAACTGCCATGTCATGCATACTAAACTGCTAGGTTGCTAGATGCCTCATTTTCAGTTTCCTTGCTCAAGTCTTTTAGACTTGCTGACATGTGCCCCTTTACTCTTTTGGGTGACACATGTTAGATCCTGAGCCCGAGTACCTCGTTGAGGACGAGGTGTTTGCTGACGCCGAGCCCGAGCTTGTGTTTGACGGGGAGTACGTGGACACTGGGGACCAGTCCTAGTGTCTCCGTTGTGTTTTACTTTTGTTAGACAGTTGTTTTGTTATCGGTGCGTAGCACCCATACTTTGTTATGCCGTTTCTTTTGTTGGCCTTGTTCTGGGCCTTGGACTCTTTTCTTTTAGCCTGGTGGCTTTTCTGGATGTTGGACTTATTTTCTCGTTGGACAACTATGAGATGTGATATTTTATTTCAGTCTCTCCTTGTGTTATTATTGTTGTTCCGTTGTGGTTACAGGGACCTGCTTATGTATTTTATGGACGCTTATCGGGTTTGGGGCTTCACAGCTCCACTCTCGTGCGGACCTTTTCACGTCTCGCCTCCATTTTAGGGAAGCGGGTCGTGACATCGCCGGTGCATTAGTCACACCAAACAGCATCACTAGAAACTCATAGTGTCCGTATCTAGTGTTGAATGCTGTCTTGTGCACGTCTTCTTTCTTGACTCTCAACTGATGATAGCCGGTCTTCAACTCCAGTTTAGAAAAGACACTTGTTCCTCCAAGCTGATCAAATAAGTCGTCGATACGGGGAATAGGATACTTGTTCTTCACCGTAAGCTTGTTCAATTCCCTGTAATCGACACACATCCGTTTGGATCCATCTTTCTTCTTCACCAATAATATTGGAGCGCCCAAGGAGACACACTGGGACGTATCCACCCTTTCTTCAAGAGGTCATCCAACTGCATCCGTACTTCAAACAACTCGGATGGTGACATGCGGTAAGGCTGTCTAGAATAAGGCTGGGCACCAGGCATCAGCTCGATCGCAAACTCAACTCCGTGGTCTGGAGGTAACCCAGTAAGTTCATCCGGAAACACATCCGGGAAATCTCGGACTACCTCCGGCTTCTCTATCTCAATCTCCATGGCAGTCGCTGCTGTTGGTTTAGCCCTGAACCTTGCTGGTCTCTCTGTTCTGACAAATTCGAATCTAGGTTGGTTTGGCATGTCAAACACCACTCTTCCTTTACGACAATCAATCGTGGCATAATGTACCGCCAACCAATCCATCCCGAGGACGACGTCAAAATTTGACATGTTGATGACGATGAAATCTGCTGGCAGTTTGTGTCCACATATATCCACAGGACACGAAAGACATGCACTAGTCGTTGTCAGTACCCCACTGCCCGTGTTAACGTCCCAACAAGAATCAAGGGGCGAAACAGGAATGGTGTGCTGATCGACAAAACGCTTGGACATAAAGCAATGTGAAGCTCCCGAGTCGAATAGGGCGAGGACGGGTCTATTGGCAACTATTATAATACCTACGGTCATGGATACTAAGTCTAAGCATACATATAACATTGTATGAAAACATAATTAAATGGATAAATAAACAGTAAACTGTAAACTACATACCAGTGATAACTTGGCCAGTGGCCTCTGCCTCCTCCGCAGTCATAGTGAAAATCTGGCGCTTTGCTGGTGGAGCCTGAGTCCTCGCCTGTTGGTACACCTTTTGCTGAGGTGGAAGTGGAGCTCTACGCTGATTGCCCCCTGCCGGGGCCGGGACTGGAGCTGGAGCGGTAGGCTGGGCTGGGGCAACTGGTCTCTGTACCCTATGCGGGCAATCTCTCGCAGTGTTGTCCTTGGCACCACAAACCAGGCACAAATTTAGGTAAAGTCGGCACTCTGGCTTGATGTGACCCGGTTTGTTGCAATAGTGGCAGATAGGAGTGGGCCGCCTGAGTTGTGACTGCTGCGGTGGCTGGGGTGGTGCAGGCCTCTTAAACTGTGTCTGGTGCATAGGCCTGTGAAGCTGTCTGGTAGGAGCAGGTGGCTGTCTGTGATGCCCTGGAGGAGCTGTCGAAGAAGGAGGTGGTCGTCGTGGGGCAGCCACCTGATGCTCCCGTGCTCGCTCCCGCTGTACATACTCGTACTCTCGAGTAGTAGAGAGCACGTCAGCATGGGTCTTTAGTTTGAACCCGACCAGCTTATCACGAATGTCGATGTTCATGCCCTTCTGGAATATCTTGGCTCGAGCCAGAGGAGTGGACACCACGTCCTTAGCAAACCTGCTGAGCTTAGAGAACTCAGCATCATATTCTTCCACGGTCATGGAACCTTGCTTCAGTTCCATAAACCGTTCTTCGAGCTCCATCTGCGCCTCAGGTGAAAAGAATAGGGCATCGAATGCCTCCTTAAATGCATCCCAAGAGATCGGCTGCGGTAAGCGGTCCTCTACAGAATCCCACCATAACATGGCATCCTTGGTCAACTGTAGCCTTGCCATATCGACCCAAGAATCCACAGGAGCTCGTACCGCCTTCAGCATATGAGTAATAGACCGCAGCCATTCCTCTGCAGCTAGAGGGTCCTCCCGTCTGGTGAAGATCGGTGGACGCAGTGACCGGAACTCTTGTACTCCTCCTTCTCGCTTTGTTTCCTGTCGCACCGGTTCCTGCCGCATGGCTTCCTGTCGTATGGCTTGAACCATTTCTCACAGTGCTCGATCAGATATCTGGTGCACCATCGGAGGTTGTTCAGTATCAGCACTGCCATCATTGCTAGCACCGTTTCCATCGAGGCCAGCTTTAGGATTGATATTATTGGCGGGACCCTCATTGTTGGGGATATAGTTTCCATTCCCGTTCATCTCCATATCAGGATTCGATCCAACGGTGGTACGTGTACGCCGGTTATACACCTTCGACATTCTGTAATTCAAGGATGGTTGTCAGTTTAATAATTCAAGTATCTTATAATGTTTCCTGTTTATCCTATACTGTTCACGAGGTGGTTGCGCGGACCTGCATGGGCCACCACTTGTAACGCCCCAGAAGCGGGAGCCGTTACACTCTTAATAGTTTTGCAGGTCTTGCATGTACCAGTGAAGTCAATATAGTTTAAACAGGAAATAATAAGGACAAGGATAAATGAAATACTCTTTTATTATACCTTCAAATGGAATTACAATGTCTAGGCAGAAAGAAACACTACAGCTCAACTAAAACAATACTGAAAAGAAAACGACTAAGAGAAAACTAACTCTCCTGATGACACAGTAGCTCAGAAATCTGCGTTCTCAACAAGAAAATCAGACTCCTCGTACTGTGGGGCCTCCTCTTCGAGCCGAGTATTACCTGATGGAATTGAACCACCATTAATAAAGTAGATTGCAAACCGTATTAAACATTTAATTAATTATTTTGCAGGAATTTAGAAAGGTACCGAAAACTGTAAAAGAAAAGTTACTGACCTGTCATGATTTGAGTAGCATTAAGGAAAGGAACATTTAACCAAAAAGGAATGTTGTTGTGTTGTGACTTATATAAGGAGGGCACGATGTGCAACGTGAAGTCCACCTTGGACCGCGGGGTGCTACCCCGGGCCGAGTATAAGGGCAAACTGTACCGAGAACTCAGGATCCATAAAGGAAATCCTCCCAGATAGGGGCCATAAGCATGGCTTTAATCGCTCCCGCACCCTCTCAATTTATAAGTTACCCCATACCCGTGTTGTCATGTGTAGTTGTTCTAGTACTAGGATGTCAAGTGTCTTGTTCTCGAAATAGTTCTCTAAATTATATATTTAGATAGCTATGCAAACTCTATGTCCAGGTTGTCATGTTTGGAGGGAGAAAATCAGGCGTTCCAATATTGGCATATAATTTCGTTGCATAACTCCTAAATGTACAATTTAGTGGAATTGGCAATTGGATATGCATGTCCAATAATTACCAAAAACACTTGTAACGCACATAGTTAAATGGTGAAAAGTAAAAGGCAGAAGTAGCAAGAAGAAATGCAGTATATATGAAAGAGTAATTGGAAAGATAAAGTAAAACTAGGAATGAATCAGATTCATGTTGGCACCTTTAGGGGGTTGTGGTCTACCTGCCTAGAGGGGTTGTTCGGTTCTGGATTTGTTTAAAAAGCTACTGATCTGGCTCAAATTTGTTGTGATAAAGGAGGTACAGATTCCCAGCTTTTAAGATAAACTTATACGAGGAACAAAAACTGAATTTTGTAAGGGAAAATAAAACTGGATTTATAAAAGGGAACTGAAATCAATTTATTAAGGAAACTAGAAATCTATTTATAAAAGAAAAAAAATGGAAATTGGTTTGTAACGGAAAGTCTGAAAAATTGATCTATAAAGAGAAAGGCTGAAAAATTGTTTTACAAAGAATAACTGAAAATTAAAAAGGAACTAAATTGAAATTTAAAGAACTAAACTGGAGTTTTCTTTATCATCATTTACTGAATGTATAAAGGAGCTGAAAATTGTCATTTACAGAACAGGTTTATACTGAACTTAACATAGGAAAGAACAACAGCCTAAGGGACATCAATATCTAAGTTAAGCATATCATCAAAAAGGGCTGAAATAGTACAGTCGGCGCAAACAAACCTAAACCGTGCCTTCCACCTCGGCGGCCGACCACAACATACAATTCTACGCAAGGGTCTAACGAGAGTAAGGAGCAACGGCCATAATGCCGTAAATCTAACCTAGGTGCCAAAAACATTCACAGAGGAGTTTCCTCTCTAAGAATCCTTACATGAATCATCATCTTCATTCTCGGAATAAATAATTAAAGGCTTAATAGGGTTCGAAATCTACCTGAAATCGAAGATTACGAAAGTATAATAAAGATCCGAAGCCAACAGTGCAAAACCGAGAGCCTAGAGGCAGATCCGAAAACAACAGAACAAATCCGGGAGCCTAGAAGCAGATCCGACACCAAAGAACAAGTCGAAAATCCCAAAAAAATAACCGATCGCTCAGAAGCAAGATCCGAGCTTCCAGAGCCAAAACCGAAGTATTCTAAAGCAGCAATCGAGAACTTTTGAAGTGGAAAAATATAATTTTCGCATGCAAAAAGAACCCTAGTAGATCCATTCATATAAGGAGAGAAGAGAGAGAAAAGGGAAGAGATCTTATCGTGCGTGAATCGTGGATCCGAAATCACCGGGATATACCCACGAGAAGATCGGCGGTTGAAGATGGATTAGGGTTTCGAAAACCCTAAGTAATCGCCGCCGTCCCTATTCGTGCGAGGGGAACGAGTCGAGAAAACTCGCTTGGGCTCGGGTCGAAAAGAGAACGAGAGAGGGGGAGAGAAAATCGGGGGGTTTGGGTCCGCCGCACGCGAGAGGGAGAGAGAGAGCGCGTCGGGGGTCGTGGGGGGGGGGGGGGGGTTTCTCTGGGCCTGGACGCGAGGGAATGAGAGAGTGGGAGAGAGAAAGGGAAGTGGGTGGGGTTTATTAAAAGGGGAGTGGGCACGAGAGTAGGCTCGAGGTGCAATTGGACGATGATGTCGATCTTCATGCTAGCAGCTTAGGTTAGGGTTTGCACGAGAGTGGGCCCTAATCTAGGTTGCTATAGACCGACAATAGCGAGAGAGCGTGAGATTGGTTCTATATTCAGTTACGACTAGTTCACCTCAATTCAAGCCCGGTAATATTGAGATTCACAATTCACAGAGATGAATGATGATCCGTAATGGGGATTCCCTGGCCTAGACGCCTTTATTATATAGAATTCAAATTGTTAATTGAACGACCGTGACAATATTCTCGAAATCATTCCATTCTACCACCAATAGCTAGGTGATTAAAATAGAGTACCGTCATTTGTCCTCCCTGTGTTCGATACCTACTCGCCACTACACCGTGCACTTGCGGTAAGACTACAGTCGTTTTCGGGTGTATATCCGGGTACGATCAAGTTTTTGGCGCTGTTGTCGGGGAGGGTGGAATGGTATTTTATTTTCTTTACTTAGCTATTTCTTTTTATTTTATTATCTTCACTCTTTTATTCATCTATTGTGCTAACAATTCTATCTAGACTCTCTTTTTCTGTGCATCTACACGAGATCGAATGTTCCTCAAGAAGACGTATTATTCGACACTGAGATAGAGCGTACGGCAAGGAGGCTTAGAGCTGAGAGGAGATTTGCATAGAGGAAAATCAAATGGCCGCGCGGAAACACCAGAGGAGCTAGCGCAGCGTATGGCTAGGTTTGTCTCCATCCGAGATAGGCTACGGCCCAAGACCACGTCTACCACCTCTTCTATAGTCATGCCGGAGTTGGCGGTCGACAAGAACTTTGAGCTGAAGACATGACTTGTAGTATTGATGCAACAAGACCCATTCTATGGGAACTCATAAGAAAACCCGCACTACCATCTGCAATCGTTCTTGGCTAAATGCGCCACTTTCCAGATGCCTGGCATGCCGGTTGACGCTATTCGACTGCGCCTCTTCCCGTTTACTCTTCGAGCTAAGGCATTGTATTGGTTGAGGACGCAAGCCAAGGGGATCTTCACCACTTGGGATGAGCTGGCAAGCGCATTTGTCAACAAGTTCTATCCGCCATCCAAGACTATTAAGATACAAAGCACACTGATGTCCTTCAAGCGAGGCCCTCAAGAAACTTTATATGAGGCGTGGGAGTGTTTCAAGGATCTCCAACACCAATGCCCCCACCATAACATTGAGCCATGGGAGCTTGTGCATATCTTCTATAACGGATTGCAACCGAGCACAAAGCAAATAATTGATGCAACCGCCAATGGAGCTATCTTGTCAAAGACACCGGATGACGCTACGGCCTTACTTGAGGAGATGGCCTCAAATAATCAACAGTGGGCCGACGAAAGGGCAAATTCTTCGTCATCCTTGAAGCCGACAAGTATTTATGAAGCAAAGGTAGTGGCAGAGCTCTCTACAAAATTTGATTCTCTTCACAAAGTCGTAGAGAGATTGGAAAAGTTGGTTAGTGAACCACATGGAGCTCCCACCGTTTCTACACCGGGAGGAAGCATGTGCGAATGGCAAGATCAAGCCCATGTTATGTTTGTTGGAGGGGAACAAGGAGACGGAGCTATGGAGCAAGCTCAATATGTTGCGGGTAGTACCGGTTATTGGATGAACCCAGCTACAAGGGGTCACCCCGGATTTTCATACGCCAACAATGATGGAGCCTTGAATCCATCGCAGTAACAATCACAAGCCAGGCCTCCACAACAATCACAGTATCAACAAAGGGCACCGAAACAATAAAACTACCTACCGAGGCAACAAGCGGGGCCCTATAGACCCCCGGGATACAATCAAGGATGGAGGGCACCCAATCCACTGCAAGCGCTGCCAAGGTCGGACCACGAAGCAAGGGTTGAAGAGTTCATGGCCGAACAAAAGAAGTTTAATTCAAAATTGACGGCCCAACAAGATTTTCTCAACACCGTCGTGGCACAGTTATCGGAGCAACTCGCATTACTCAATAAGACTAATCAACAATTGCCTGCTCAACCGGAATAAAACCCACGAAGCAACACCGGACACATCAATATGGTTGTGGCGGTGACTACAAGAGGTGGAAAGGACATTACTCCCGCCATGATTCAAGCTAAGGAGCCGAGGGAAGAAATTTCGATTGATGAGGAACCGGGCAATACAGAGGAGGACCCAAAGGCATCGAGCGATCATGAAAAATCTGAAGTAGAGAAGCCACGAGAGGAGCGAACTTATATGCCACCGGTATCATACCCACAACGGTTGGCAAAGGCGAGGATTGAGAAAGGGCTCGTCAAATTTCTGGAGTATTTGCGAGGTGTGAGCTTGAACATCTCATTCTTGGATGCAATCATCGAAATCCCGTCCTATGCAAAGTTTCTAAAGGATTTGATCGCGGCGAAGAAATGAAAAGAAAGGATCATGCTCGCCGAGCAAAGTACATGGTTTACTAGAAAGGAGAAAGCGCCGACCAAGTTCAAAGATCCCGGTAGTTTCCGAATTCCTTGCACGCTTGGAGGAGTCCCACTCCAGAAGGCTTTAGTAGATTTGGGAGCAAGCGTGAGGCTCATTCCCCTCACGATGTTCAAGAAATTGAATACGGGAACCGACTGATTCGGGTTCAATATTACATATTTAACCCCCCATTTAGCCCTATTTTGTGCTAATGAGATGCTACATTTTTCTCTAATTCATACGTATTTTCTACACATTTATTTATTAGAGAAAACACACTATTTGAGCACAAAACAGCATTTAACGACGCATTTCTGCACTTTTTATATTTTTTCTAGCTTGGTCTCGATCTCACGATTCCAATGACTATTTATTTGTATTTTTCTGAGATCTGTGCTAATTACTATGAATTTTTGAATGCAGAATACCATTTAAATGGAGAAATACGCACGAAATACGGTTAAAATACGTATTCATATACGTTGCCTCGCTCAGAACGGGGAACCCTTTCGACCGCTCGATGTCGAACGAATGGCCAGGATCTACGAAAAAATAGCGGACGACGTGGCGCATTGTACGCCGTCCGATTTCAATCCGACGGGTCGCACACGAGCGGAGAGCAGCAGGCGCAATCGCGATACGAGGGCCACGTGGCGTCAATCGACCGGCAGCCCGCCCAATCGGACGGTCCGCATCAATTTGATTACCTCCGGGCAACGTGGCTCAGCAGCAATCGTCAGATCGACATCCAACGGCTGCGAGCGAAGCAACTTTGAAGGCGCAATCGCGATACTCGGGCGACTTTAAGGGACACGTGGCAGCCAAGGAACTGATCCCGCATGGCATCCGACGGTGCAAAACGGCCTAACTCGGCGGGGAACTGAACGGCGGAAGCGGGTGACGTGGCAAATCGAGGACCGTGCGATCCTACATCCAACGGCCACAATCGAAGCGGAACGAAGCAAGAAGCAGCGAAGAATTTTACGGAGCGACGTGGCTTCGTCCCGATCGTACGATCTCGATCCATCGGCTATAATTTACTCCGAAGCGGATCCGAAGATGCAAAGGCAGGCGAGCGGGCGAAGATCCGATCAGCGACGCCACGTGTCGCGACGAGGACAAATCCCGCATGGATGGACGGCCTATATTTGCTCCGATCGAGATCTGCGGCTCAGATCAGTTCGGGTGCGGGTTTTGCAACCCGTTAAGCAACCCAAACCCGCAATCTTATTATATAAGCGTATTTAGGGTTTTTTGGGCGTATTCAAGCAGATTGGGGCGTATTTTGAGCGTATTGGAGGCTCTAGAAGCCGTATTCTCCCCCTGAAAAATTCTGTAAAATTCCAGAGGCTTGTTTTATTATTTTCAGAGAGTTTGAAGTATTTTCAAGGAGAATTGGTGATATTTTCTTCAACTTCTACCTCGTATTTTAGTGTTTTTCATCGTATTTTGCTATGAATTCAATGTATTTGGCTATGGATCTTGTTTATTCTGAAAGTATGAGTAGCTAGAACTTATTTGTGCATGGTATGGAGTAGTTAGGGGATATTATTCGTGTTAGTTTGGTTGTATTCCATGTGCTTAATCGTTTAACGTCGCTAAAATTGTAATCGTTGTTCGTAAATCGACTTTTTTAGATTCCAAAAGAATTAATTAAGTTGATGATCACCCCAAAAGGGCGAGCTTTGATCTCCCCAAAAGGGAGTTTCATACCGTAGTTTTGATCTCTCCAAAAGAGAGTTTCATATCGTATTATAGCTTTAGCGACGATCTTTTTGAATATTTTGTTTGAACCCCCAAAAGGGCATCTTCCGATGAATTGCTCCCAAAAGGACAATTCATTGAGTTATATTGGATATTTTCCCGATGAATTGCTCTCAAAAAGAGAATTCACTGTGATATATTCATCAACCAAATTAATACGAATCGTTGACCCTAACGAACCCATACCATGTGCAAACTTTTTATAGGTATTTTCGTACACGTATTTTTCTTTGTCCGCATTTTTCACGTGTTCACATCACCATCACCGTCACCATTTTGAAGTGGTTAGTTTCTTTTCGTAGGATTTCTATTTGACTTGAATTGTGGTTGCAACAGATTTCTTCCCGTGGATTCGACATCTGGACTCCCAGATTTTACTACTTGTACGGACTCTTGCACTTGAGAGAGAGCACCTTTCCGGTCCCATCAAGTTTTTGGCGCCGTTGCCGGGGAGGAATGGTTTGTGACTACGGTTTATTTCATTTAGAGGACCTCCGGTGAGATCTTTCCACTTTACTGTACATAAACGTTTTTTTTAATTTTTAAAAATGGAGTATATGAATTTTTATTGCACGAACAATCTTTATGATGCACGATATGCTAATGCACACAAACATAGAATGGAGAAGCTCAAAATTGTTAATTTTAATCAAACTGACTGTGAAACTTTCTTTCAGGCCTGGAGGAGGTTCACAAATATAGTATCGAGCTATCCGCAGCATGGGTTCACAAATGAAGAGCTTATGGCGTCCTTCCTAGATGGACTACAACCACAGCTGCAGGAATTATTGGGAGACATGACGCCGATAAAGGCGTGGGAATACATGGAGTCTCTGCAAGAAAACGAAGAAACCATGGAAGAGACTTCAGAGAGCGCTTCAACGGAGCCTTCGTGCCTCGATCAAGAAGAGCAAAGCGTAGACGTACCTTTACAATCCTTGAAAGAGGAAGCTTACCTGATTATTCAGACACAGGAGGCCACATCCCATCAATTCCAGGAGAATTTCCTTGCTCGGAGTTGGCAGATTCAGAAATCCATCGAAGATCTTAATTTGATTGTCGCTTGCTTAGAAGAAGGTAATGCTTTTGAAACTCGATTTCAAGAATCTAATACGAGTTCATCTTCTATTGCAGGAATACCGAGCGAGGACACGAATATAAATACCAACATGGCAGGAAGTGTGTGTAAAAGAGAGGGTGAGCTAGTAATTTTGGATGAACGAGAGGAGGAGACAGCTAGGGACAAAGGTTTTGAGACTATCGCCATGGAGCAAGAACCATTCCCTCTTCCAGTTTTGTCCCAAAATCATTTATCCCTCTCCACAATGAACGAGCATCGTACAGAGAGTAGTGCAAATCTTTCAGGGAGTAGTCGTCAACTTATTTTAATTTCTTTCACTTATTTTGACGACTACATTTGGAATACTTTCATTGAAAATAATTTTAAAATAATTTGGACTGACATAACTCATCTCTCGCAGGACATTGGCAAACAGCTTATAGAGATGCTTGGAGTTGTGTTGCTGGGGTCCAAATTAGTTTTTGGAAGAAGAATACTCGCCGAGGAGCGCAAGGAGCAAATTGAACAACTTCCTCCACCATTAAAGATTCGGGATCCGCCATTTGATCATGGTGTGTTCTTTCCAGTAGTGTAGTTTTTTAATGCTTTCTAGGTTGCTTGCTTGAATAAACTCGTGCACCTTTCGACATTGAGGACAATGTCCATCTTTAGTTGGGGGGTGTGTATGAGACCTTAGGAATTTTTTTTTGAGAAGAATAAATCACCAAATCTCATCATTTTAAAACTCTTCATATGCCTCAAATACGGATGATTACGCATTAATTGAGTTCTGAAAATTGTTTATGGCTTGATTAGTTATTTTTCCTTCATGGAATTACTCGTTAATATGTTATTCACGAAAATTTTCAATTTCCATGATTAATACCTCGAAATAGTTTGAATTTATCTCATGCATGCTAATGTGATGAAAAAGCTTAAGTATACACGATTTACTAGAAAGTTTTCAAGTTGAAGAGGGATTTGGCCTCTGTTATTAATGTTTATATTCATGTTGATGGGTTTTGAGTTGCTTACAAAGAAAGAAAAGAAAGAAAAGAAAGAAAGAAAATGAAAAGAAAAATGAATGATGAAAAATGAATGAATATGTATGTCACTAATAAATAACTTGGTTGGCTCGAGTAGTACAGTCCGAGAGGTCCTTCTTGGCCTAATGCCCTATGATCGTCTGATTTGGGAGCCATTGACCGGAAACTCACTCATTTGATGGAGCGATCCAAGTTATACATTTTTCTGCGAATGTTGCTTGATGCGCGTTACGCGGAACGAATAAAAGAAAATAATGGTGAATATACTAAGCAGCTTCAATACCCATGTCTTGAATGATTATTTTGATAGGCCAATTCCTTGGAAACACGAATACTAGTTTATAACGACGTGTTATACTTTCGCTTGCGCAAAACGATGCTTGCATGTTATTTATTCATACTAAATTAGAGAAAATTTCATGTGATTGATTTTGTTCATGGATGTGTATATTGATGGCCAAGACCATGTTGGAATGCGTATTATTGAGCCACGCCATGAGCAATTTGAAAGAACTTATTGTTTTATTGATCGTCCGTATTTATCGCTATTTTTGCTAGAGACTAGCAAATCGCTAGTTGGGGGGTGTGATTCGGGTTCAATATTACATATTTAACCCCCCATTTAGCCCTATTTTGTGCTAATGAGATGCTACATTTTTCTCTAATTCATACGTATTTTCTACACATTTATTTATTAGAGAAAACACACTATTTGAGCACAAAACAGCATTTAAAGACGTATTTCTGCACTTTTTATATTTTTCCTAGCTTGGTCTCGATCTCACGATTCCAATGACTATTTATTTGTATTTTTCTGAGATCTGTGCTAATTACTATGAATTTTTGAATGCAGAATACCATTTAAATGGAGAAATACGCACGAAATACGGTTAAAATACGTATTCATATACGTTGCCTCGCTCAGAACGGGCCACGTGGAACCCTTTCGACCGCTCGATGTCGAACGAATGGCCAGGATCTACGAAAAAATAGCGGACGACGTGGCGCATTGTACGCCGTCCGATTTCAATCCGACGGGTCGCACACGAGCGGAGAGCAGCAGGCGCAATCACGATACGAGGGCCACGTGGCATCAATCGACCGGCAGCCTGCCCAATCGGACGGTCCGCATCAATTTGATTACCTCCGGGCAACGTGGCTCAGCAGCAATCGTCAGATCGACATCCAACGGCTGCGAGCGAAGCAACTTTGAAGGCGCAATCGCGATACTCGGGCGACTTTAAGGGACACGTGGCGGCCAAGGAAATGATCCCGCATGGCATCCGACGGTGCAAAACGGCCTAACTCAGCGGGGAACTGAACGGCGGAAGCGGGTGACGTGGCAAATCGAGGACCGTGCGATCCTACATCCAACGGCCACAATCGAAGCGGAACGAAGCAAGAAGCAGCGAAGAATTTTACGGAGCGACGTGGCTTCGTCCCGATCATACGATCTCGATCCATTGGCTATAATTTACTCTGAAGCGGATCCGAAGATGCAAAGGCAGGCGAGCGGGCGAAGATCCGATCAGCGACGCCACGTGTCGCGACGAGGACAAATCCCGCATGGATGGACGGCCTATATTTGCTCCGATCGAGATCTGCGGCTCAGATCAGTTCGGGTGCGGGTTTTGCAACCCGTTAAGCAACCCAAACCCGCAATCTTATTATATAAGCGTATTTAGGGTTTTTTGGGCGTATTCAAGCAGATTGGGGCGTATTTTGAGCGTATTGGAGGCTCTAGAAGCCGTATTCTCCCCCTGAAAAATTCTGTAAAATTCCAGAGGCTTGTTTTATTATTTTCAGAGAGTTTGAAGTATTTTCAAGGAGAATTGGTGATATTTTCTTCAACTTCTACCTCGTATTTTAGTGTTTTTCATCGTATTTTGCTATGAATTCAATGTATTTGGCTATGGATCTTGTTTATTCTGAAAGTATGAGTAGCTAGAACTTATTTGTGCATGGTATGGAGTAGTTAGGGGATATTATTCGTGTTAGTTTGGTTGTATTCCATTTGCTTAATCGTTTAACGTCGCTAAAATTGTAATCGTTGTTCGTAAATCGACTTTTTTAGATTCCAAAAGAATTAATTAAGTTGATGATCACCCCAAAAGGGCGAGCTTTGATCTCCCCAAAAGGGAGTTTCATACCGTAGTTTTGATCTCTCCAAAAGAGAGTTTCATATCGTATTATAGCTTTAGCGACGATCTTTTTGAATATTTTGTTTGAACCCCCAAAAGGGCATCTTCCGATGAATTGCTCCCAAAAGGAGAATTCATTGAGTTATATTGGATATTTTCCCGATGAATTACTCTCAAAATGAGAATTCACTGTGATATATTCATCAACCAAATTAATACGAATCGTTGACCCTAACGAACCCATACCATGTGCAAACTTTTTATAGGTATTTTCGTACACGTATTTTTCTTTGTCCGCATTTTTCACGTGTTCACATCACCATCACCGTCACCATTTTGAAGTGGTTAGTTTCTTTTCGTAGGATTTCTATTTGACTTGAATTGTGGTTGCAACAGATTTCTTCCCGTGGATTCGACATCTGGACTCCCAGATTTTACTACTTGTACGGACTCTTGCACTTGAGAGAGAGCACCTTTCCGGTCCCACCACCGACCTCAAGGCCACAGACATGAAGATACAACTCGCCGATGGGTGAATCACTAGGCCGGTGGGGATTGCCGAAAACATACCACTACAAGTACCCGGGTGGACTCTGCTTGCCATGCGACTTCGTGGTGATGGACATTAAGGAGGAAGGTGATACGTCGCTGATTCTTGGACGCCCTTTCTTAGCCACCGCCGGAGTGACTGTAGATGTGTGGGAAGGAACCTTATCATTGAACGTCGGTAATATTGAAGTTGAGCTCCACATTCTGAAGGCGATGAAGCATATGCCTTGGCCAGAGGACGTGAACTACATGGACCTCCTCGACGAGGTAATTGACGACGCCATGCCATTTGCCATCGGGGCCAAGCACGATGACGGCCTCGAAGAGGGCCAACTTACCAAAGAAGGCGAAATGATGGGAGACCCGCCGGGCCCTCTTACAGATGAAGAGAAGCACGACACTGATGTCGTTAAGATTAGAGAGCTATGCAAGCTCTCTACGACAAAGCACGTGAAGAAAGCTCCACCAGACAACAAATCTTTGCCGTCGGCCAAGAATAAGGATGTCAAAAGCTCAAGCTTGGGGGACTCACCCCCTACTACTACCCATGATGAAGGGGAGCCGAGGAACACCGAAGGAAATCAACAACTAAACCCAAGCGGCCTTTCCGACAAGTTTGACGTGCGCATCTCATATGCGCCAAACATCGAGCTTTAATCGCGAATCTTAAGGGGTCGAGCTCAGGACCTTAAACGAGCGCTTGTCGGGAGGCAACCTGATGGTTCTATCTCATTTTTTAAGTTGAATTTTTCTTTTTATTTTTGTTTTAGATCTTTATTAGTGTTTAGAGTTAAGTGTCGAAGAAAACCCTGACAACGGGCAACATATTTTGTTTTAGGAGAAGGAGAATAAGAGACCATATGAATGGAGGACGACCATGACATTGGGGAGCGTTCCAGGGATGTGCTTAAACGTCAAAAGAAGGAAGAAACTGACGGGGGAAAGAAAATCAGAAAGTGGAGCAAAAACAGAGAGTTGTAGCTAACAATAGCAGTCCACTCGGCCGAGTGACATTTTCACTCGGCCGAGTGAAGACCCTACTCGGCTGAGTAGGGTACTGATCAGGGAAGTTTCGAAAAGCCCCTCTCTGTCAATTACATGCCACTCAGCCGAGTGGCTAGGTCACTCGACCGAGTGAACCAGACACTTTCAGCACTTGAAAAGCTCTGAGTGACCTAGCCACTCGGCTGAGTGACTTTTGTCTACTCGGCCGAGTGATAGTGCTACTCGGTCGAGTCGGAACATACACAAAAATTTTTAAAATTTTATAAACTAAGCCACTCGACCGAGTGGGCGCCACTACTCGGCCGAGTGACTTACCCTATATAGTTCAGCGCTCGCGGCCCCAAATCAAAAATTCCCAAATTCTTAAATCGACAGCCCAAGCATCCCCACATCGCCTGAGCATCCGATCCCTCGCTCGAGCTGCCCCCACCCACACCCGAGTGGCGCAACCCCGCGCCGTCGACGCCGCCGTCCAGTCGCCGCTGGCGCTGCCACCCTTCCCGCCGGCCGTCCCCTCTTAGCCATAATTTCCTCTTTTCTCCCAATCTCCATTTCGTAAGCCCTATCCCGTCCCGAATCGAAATTAAACCACATACACACCTATTTCTATTGATTTTTCCCTAAATTTATTGATATTCATTGCTAATCAATCAATTTTGTGTTTCAGGATAGCTTGGGGGAGAATCAGGGGCAGATTCGGAGCTTCACATGGGAGGCATTTCTTTGCTCACATCGCTTGCTTGGAGTCGCGTCGTGCTAGGGTATATTCGCTCCTTTTTATTAGCACTTCGCATTGGTTGGCACATCTCACGTCACTACCATGCCCCCTCGCACTAGATCGCGTTCGCGGGCGTCCGCCTCCAAGCGGAGGAGGACTAGCGAGCCTCGCTCTTTATCCGCTAGAGCGGAATCCCCGCCGCCTAACCCACCACCACCTACACTTCTGCCTCCTACCGCACCCATTCCACCCCCGGCACAGCCCATCTTAGCTTTCGACACGATGGGGATCACTTTTCGAGACGACGCACACCGCGTCAGATTTGAAAGAATTTCTCATGGATCGATTGTCCCCTCTAGGTTTGCACACCTTGCAGATTTTGAGCGCCTAGGGGTATTCGAGAGCCTACTCCAGTTGTATAACAACGTGGGGTGGTGTGATTTTCTGTCGGTGTCGGCGGACACCTACGTTCGACCGACACTCGAGGTCCTGAGTTCTTTCCATAGGACTCCAGGGGGTTGCACGTTTCGTCTGATGGATCGTGAGTGTGAGATTACTCTCGATATACTCCGAGCCTTTTTCCAGTGGCCCCCTGTCTCGGATCCTGACCGCACTTTTAGTCCCACGCACATCTCCCCACCGTCATTCGATACACATGCTTTCTAGACATTGATCACGGGTTCCCCACTAGCCTTTGACCCCAGCCGGACCAAGGCCTCCTCTATCGTCCACACATGCCTACGCATCGCTCAGCGCCTTATGGCGACCACATTTCTCGCGAGCTATGAGCCTGGGACGATGTATACGCCTGAGCTCTACGCGATGACTAGAGCGAGAGTATTTGAGGGCGACACGGACGTCTCAGTCCCCGCCGTTCAGATCGATATTGCTAGATGGTATCTAGACCGCGTTATTTCTTCTGCCACCGCCAGGACGGCGATCTGTTGTGGCATTCTGATTACCTTGCTAGCTCCTTTGTGCATGGTTGAGCTCCAAACTGGTTTGCTTCGTCCCATGGGCCCCACCTCCCTTTCCATAGATGTCATGGCCCGCATGAGGATGTTGCGTACTCACGGTCAGCACCACTAGATTTGGCTGCACGGTCCTTTTGGTACAGATTATATGGTGCTTTCGAGCCTCGCTCGGACCCACATTGGACCCGCAGGAGGGGTGTGGAGACCAGAGATGGCCCTCCTCATCCCAGCTGCGTCTTAGAGCCCGAGGACGCTCAGCAGGAGCCCCTACTCCCACCTCTGGACCCGGAGATCCCAATCTCTCAGCCTGCACCAGATTTGATCCATGCTCCCTTCACTGATGTCCACACTTCTGTCAGTGTCGGGAGCACCCTAGCTGAGTCCACCACCACCACCACCACCTCTGTGTGCCGTTGACCTCTGATCCCATTTTTTCTGTGAGTTTTGAGAGCGCCCCCATTGCTGTTTTTAAGAGAGGCGAGCCTTCCTTTATTTCGATGGCCGAGACCCTGTCGTCACTAGATTTCTCGACCCCTGGGGAGTCATTTTCTGTTGATTTCATGACCTCCCCAATCGTCGACACTTTCGTCTCTGCTGTCGCTGTCTTCACTGAGAGTGTCGTGACGTCTGTCCTCATTTCTGTGCCAGCGACCTCTCCACCCTTCTCGCCCACTTTCACCACTTCAGATTCTGCCGATGCTCGCACTTCTGAGAGCATCCCTGCGTCTCAGCCTCCAAGAGAGGCTGAGCGTCTTTTAGCGAGCACAACACCACACCCTCACCAAGTAGTAGCCCCACTTGTCTACGATGGCTGTGTGCGGCAGCCCCGACCCCCACCTGTTTGACCATCTCCCCCCGCCCCCGACACCCTTGTTCAGCACCTGCATGCTTTAGAGGGGGCCGTTAGTAGGCTCAGAGGAGATTTTCGGGCTCTTGCCGCCACCGTTAGCTCTGTGCAGTCTCACGTCGCTCTACTCCCTGGTATTCAGGTTACCCTGAACCAGATTCTTGCGCGCCTGCCACAACCTCCACCTGCCGCTGTCCGTCCCATTTCACAGCAGCCCCCACCACCACCTCCCCCACACAGGGCAGTGCTGGCGACCAACCACCTGCTTAGGCACACACTTGATGCCTCTCATATTTTTGCCGCAGCTGTGATTGATATTATCTTTTCTGCCGATTTTGCGCCCCTCCTCCCCACACATTTTGGTCACTTTTTGCTCAGATTTGTCAATATCATCCTGGGAGAGAGGAGGTATTCCTGGGACCGTTATATTGCACCACCTTGATCTTTGCACTCATCACTTGCATTTCCATCCCATTTTCTTTCATTTTCGTCCTTTATCATGCATGCATCCTCATCCGCACCCCTATCATATCTCTCCTTGTGCCACACTCAGCACATTGAGGACACTGTGCAGTTTAGCTTGGGGGAGTGAGTGTCTCACGCACTTTTTGCTTTCTTCATTTTATCTTCATTTTTCCACCTTTCTTTATTTTTCATTTATTTTCACCCACTTTTTCATGTTTTTCCTCATGCATCACGTTTTCTTATTTTTGTGTGTGCTGCATATGTATAGTAGTTCTTATTTTTCCTTTATCATTATTTCTTTTATCCTTTTCTTTTCTAGATATGAATTTTCTGTGATGACGATCACTTGGAGTTAGCTTACTTTTATATGCATATTCTCTTGCCATTCCATCATTTTTATTTCAGATATCATATGCTATATGTTGCCATGCATTCAAGAATAGTAACCTGCATCTTTATTATATGATTGTGAATGAAATTCTACCATTAACTGAGTTTGAAGATTTATATTGTATACTTTTCATAGAAAACACACCAATCTTCATGCATTGATCGCCTAAATTTGGAGTACTGCTTTGTTGTTGCTATCACTTCTATTTGCATGAAATTGTACGCTTAACTACTCGGTTGATTGAATGTATGCCTTTTTGATACAACTGGATTAGTTTACTTTCTGAATTCAAACTGAGTAGATTACATTACATTGCTGAAAGTTGTCATGCACATTCAAAAGAGTGAACTGAGCGTTGAATATTTTTCTTTCTCCACATATCTTGAACTTCATTTCTATACTTAAACTCATTGGTGAATCTCCCCTTGGCAAATCTTATATTGGCATCTTCCCCTTGCTATAAAATCCAAGCTCCAATACCCCAAAATTAAAAGAAAAAAAAGAATACATGCATATCTCTCTATCTTTGATTCGGGATTGTTATTGTGCATATGAGTTTTAAAAAAAGAAAAGAGAAAAAGAGAAAAGAAAAACAAAAAGAAGTTCGACTGGATATACTCAATCCCATTTCTTGCTTGCTTTCTTTCTTTCCTCTTTTATTTTTCTTGGAGCTTCAAAAAATGGGAAAAAGTCGTATTGCTCTTTTTGATGCCACCACGCTTATAGATAAGCTTGGGGGAGGGGATCCAATGATGTGTGTGAGGGTGACCACTTTTCTGTGCATGACGACCTAAGCTAGGTAATTTTTTTATACTCAGGGAGATTACTTGGAGTATTACGAAGTCCACGAATTGAAATTTGGCATGCATTTCATGAATACCATTTCTTTCTATTCTTATTGCTCTATAATGTGTGATGCCTCTTATACTCCAAGTAAAAAGCGATCAATTGAAAAGTGTGAAATCTATGATTATGTATATTACTTTGGATGCCTCAGACGACGCTAATTCTAGAATGATTTCATGTTTCATATCGTTTTGATATTCTTGGTTTCTTTATCGAATGCATTTATATATGATCATGATGTCGAGATAAAAATATTTGGCATGTTTTTATTCGACGTGCGCTATTTGAGTAAGCAGCTCCACGTCCTGAGAAAATGATCTAACACCTCCCTCTTCATTTTCTATTCTATCTTCTCCTTCCTTTTTCCTTATTTTTACTCGCCGGGTTCGCCTTTTTGCTCATCTTTCTCGAGGACGAGTAAGAGGTAAGCTTGGGAGATTTTGATCGCTTCTTATTTTACACCTTATTTCTGCATGTTTGCATGTCATTTCGATCGTCCATATTGTATTTTTCACGATTATTCGACGATATCACATTGCTTTTCACTATTTCTTGTTTTTGTCGGTTTTCAGGAAATATGGAGCGATCTGGAGCATAAATGACATCAATGGACTTTCGCGCACGCTGGAGCACCGCCTGTGACCCTATCGAGGAGCCAGGAGCACTAGATGATGAGCAAAAGAAGAAGAAGTTCGATAGAATTGATGAGGAGGCGAGGAGGAGAAGATAGGACTCCAGAAACAGCCCACTCAGCCGAGCAGACAGCTCACTCGGCCGAGTGAAGGAACCCACTCGAACGAGTATAACGGATACAAGAGCACTTGGAGTCAAATTCCACTCGGACGAGTGAAAGATCACACTCGACCGAGTGAAGAAGTCCACTCGCCCGAGTACGACAGGGTTTTCCTCCTGAGATCTCAGTCGACTCTCTGAAGTTTGGAGAAGATCAGCAGAAGACTCACTCGGCCGAGTGAGAAAGCCCACTCGACCGAGTAAAGAACTCCACTCGGCCGAGTAGCACAGAGCGACAGACCCCCTAAACCCCCAATATCTCTATTTTTCTTTGGGTCCGTCACTCGGCTGAGTGACATGTTCTACTCGGCCGAGTGGCGCAGTCTGCCTGTATCGCGAATTATGGTTCTGGGCTGTGCCAGATGCAAATCTGTCAGGATTTTCTAGCCGACTTTGGCTTGTATTTAAGCTAGTTTTCTTCCTAGTTTTAGGAGAGACTAGAAATTAGTTTTTAGCATTATTCTAATTGTAATTCTCAGCTGGAGATTGAAGAGTGGAGATTTGGTTTGTTCTTTCTATCGAAATTTCTTGTTTTTGTGAATTGTTTTCTCTCAACCATGAATTGTTATATGTTTTTATTCGTTTATTTTGCGATTGCCATGATTAATTGCGAGTAGTTCCGCTGTTCTAGGGCATGGGGATGAATCCTATGGATCCGATTTTAGAATTGTGATGAACGAATTAATGTGTTGCTAGGATTGATAGACGGTTGGGTTATGATTGATTTACTACAGATAGCTAGGAATTTCCATTGATTGGGGTTTGCAAGAGATTGGATTTCAATCGATGGGAAAGCCTAGATATTCGATTTAGGTTTATAATCGAGATTCTCTAGACTTGGTTTGCAAGAGATTGGACCAAAGCTAGGATTTTTACTATAAATCTATACTCACATTCGTTTGCAAGAGATTGGACGAATACAAACTATCATAACCTAGATCGTTACTCGAGTTTGCACGAGAGTGGGCTCGAGGTGCGATTGGACGATGATGTCGATCTTCATGCTAGTAGATTAGGTTAGGGTTTGCACGAGAGTGAGCCCTAATCTTCATGCTAGCAGCTTAGGTTAGGGATCTTCATGCTAGTGGCTTAGGTTCCTCCTCCTCGGCCCTCTGGTTCCCCCTCTGCACTGTCTATGCATGGTAATTAAGAGGGTATACTTGGTATTCACTGGGGTAAAAGTCTATGAATGGTAGTAAAAAGGTATGTACATGATAGAAAAAAATTAAGTGGTCTGTAAACTTAGCAGAAAGGTCTGTCTTAATAGCAATTCCCTTTTCACATAGGGAGTTGCTACGTGCACATACCGTTTTACTCGCACTCACAACTACTTATTTACAAACTTGCCATTCAAAATTTACTTCTCTTTTACCATGTCCCCCCCTCCTGCCACCTCCGACAACAACGAGGAGAATCCCTCGATCCGAGATTGCCTCTTTGTCGTCATCTCCATTGAGCTCGCCGATCGTACTAAGGAAAAAATTTGAGGAAAAATTAAGGTTGAGGGGGAAACAATGGAGTATCAGAGAATCAAAGATCAGGTCGAAAACTCACTGCCTTTTTATTCTTCTTAATTGTCACTAATTTTTACTCGCTCATCCTTCTACTTCAACCCGTTTACACTCCCAAATTCCAGCCTCAACTCTAGATCATGATCCCAAGCTTTCCTCTCGTCAACAAGTAGCAGCCTGAAAGTTGAGCACTGGCAAAGGATGTGGAGACGACTGCCACGAGAAAGCGGAAGGCCACGGAGAACGAGGAAGGAGCAGAGGAGTCGATGACTGCTGCGATGCCACCAGAGGAGGCCGTCGGTGACTAGATGTCGGTGCAATACGATGGGGCCAAGCAGTACGTCTTCGACATCAGCAGTGAGGGGCTGGGGATTCCGCCGACGGTCGTTGTTTTACTCACTGCGCATAATGAGACAGTTTGGATATTAAAATTTGTTGTGCGCGGTGAGAAATTTTGAATGGCAAATTTGTAAATAAATGGAATTCTAGTTGTGCGCGAGAGTAAACCGGTATGTGCGCGTAGCAACTCCATTTCACATAATGTTATGAATACATTATCTTGTAGGATTAATAATTTGTATCCTACCATTATATGAGCTCTTCCTATTCTCCCATAAAAAAGGCTTGGGGTCTCCCTAGAAATCACTTCACAACACGTTATCAAAATGCTCTTCCAATGAGAGAGGGCACGGACGCCGTGAAAGCTTTGAAGGAAGACGGAGGATTGCCCATGCACGGATGAGAAACTAAAGCCCCACGTCCATCTTCTCTAATCTAGAGGTACACTTAAAAACCCAGCAATTTTTATCATAATCATGATATTTGTCATATATCAATGCCCCTGATCGAAGCGAAAAAACAATTTTTTTCTTCCTTAGGGTGGGCGGCAACCTATGGCCGCTAACCCTAAGGCGACGACATCCAGCCACCAACCCCCTTCCCCCAAGGGGATAGGGCAGCGGCCAAGGGCCCACCAGTCCTGTGGCCATAACCGATCAAAAATAAATAATAATAATAATAATTTTTTTGTGATATTGGCCGGCACACCGACACCGACGACACCCCCTCCTCCACCCCCTAGTCACCCCTGCAACAGTGGTAAACCCTAACTAGGGGTTTTAACAAAAAACCGCTGGCGGCCCAAAGCCGTCGGTAACCCATCGCCGCCCTAGCAGCGGTGCATCGCCTCCTCAAGCAGCGGTGCACCTAAAACAACCCCCCGGCCCTTGTCGCTGCCACGACAACCCGCCTGTAGCGACGGTACACCACAGCCACCTATGGCGATGTCCCTATGCGAAAACCCTAAACAGGGTTGGCTTGGCGGGCCAAAGCCTGCAGTAATTGCTGCGGGCTTTAGCCCACATAAAAAGGTACAAAACAAAACTTTTTGCCTACTATAGGCCAAAACCCACAGCGACAGCCCGTGCGCTCGTCTGAAAATTCAAAAAACTGAGAATAATGTTGCGTGCCAAAGCCCCCAGCACCAGACTGCGGGCTTCGGCCTGCTAGCAATTAATTCAAAATAAGAGAAAAGGGGGGCCGCGGGTAGAACCAGACTGCGGGCTTCAGACCACCGCACTGAAAAACAAAAAAGAGAGGAGAAAAATTATTTTAGTGGAAAATTAAATTTAAAAAGAGGGGAAAAGGAAAATAAAAGCGGAAAATAAAAAGAAGAAGAAAATTAAGGGGAGGGAATAAGTAAAATTCCTATAATAAATAATATAGGGACATACTTCGGCTTTACTTTAAATTTTTCTGAACTAAACCATAAGCTCATAATTTATTTTTCAGCATATTATTCGTGATGTCTGTTGTAGGATCATATTAATATGCTTCATATCACATAATATTCTGCCATGAGTTCTGGGATAATCTTATGTTTACTTTCGTAAGCATTTGCTTAATAATTATGAGGATCATGTGACCGCTCTGCCGTTAGTTACCTAACCTAACGGTGTATGACGTTGTCCCGTAGTCCAATTAATTATTAAGCACAAAATATTTATATTTATATCATGTGAATCTATGATGTCAGTGATATGTGATTAAATGTGATGAAAATGTTTCTTAGCACAAATTTTCATGAATGGCTATATTATGGTTTTGGATCGGCCTTTTCAAGTCTCACATTTATTTTTCCCGCACTTTCCTTTTCTTTTTGAGAGAAATTGTAATGCCAAAGACCGATGGCCATTTCCTTGGAGGCGGATGCCACCCTTGAAGAAGAAGAATTTTAATGGGACCCGCGTGGTTTTCGAAGTTGTATTTTCTTTTTCATTCATGTAAAAAGGGACCGTATAATTTGGACTTTGGACATTATTCTTTTGTGATGTCTAGCCAATCCACACAATTAGCTTATTCATTTCAAATTGCATCTGCATAATATAATTTGCAGTATTATTAATTCATGCAAAATTGTGTTTTTCTAGATAAATGGCAAAACTCGCAAGTGTTGATTTCGAAATTCTGGAAACCTCAGGGACGAACTACCTCAATTGGCAGTTGGATGTCAAATTCTATCTACGAGCACAATCCCTAAGTGCCACAATAACAAAAGATAGCTCTGCGACAGATATTAAAAAAGTGAAAGCTATAATATATATTTGTCACCATGTGGACAAGACCTTCAAGGCTAAGTACCTTACAGTCAAAGATCCACTTGAGCTGTGGATTGCCCTTGAGGATATGTATAAGCATCAAAAAGATATTATACTCCCAAGGGCCCGTAATGAGTGGGATAATATGAGAATACATGACTTTTAGTCCATAGCTGAGTATAACTCAACTCTGTTCAGCATCATCTCTCGCCTGAAGTTATGTGGTGAAGAAGTCTCAGAAGATCGCATGCTAGAAAAGACTTACACTTATTTTCATGAAAAATATGCAATTTTAATGCAGCAATACCGTGAATGAAAGTTCACCAAGTATTCTGAGCTGTGGCATACCTATTAATGGCTGAACAGAATAGAGAGCTTCTCATCACCACTCATAACATGCGTCCTCATGGCACGACCCCTCTCTTAGAAACTCACAGGACATCTTCTCCTAAACAGAAGAATAAAAGAAAAGGGAAATTTCAATAGGGGTAACCAAATAAGAAGCCAGCCAGAGGACATTGAACAACAAAAATGCAAGGAAGAGGAAGTTCACAGTGCAAAGAAATGAAAATAATAAAAAAATGAAGCATCCCCACTAAAGATGGATTAGGAAGACCAGTGCCATCGTTGTGGCATGACAGGCCACTGGTCCATGGTGTGTAGAACTCCGCGGCTACTACAAGATTTGTACCAAGAAAGCATAAAGAAAAAGGCTGTGTCAAATCTGGTGGCCAACTATTCCCAAGCACCAGCGTAGTTTAATGCTGCTGATTTTGAGAATGATGACTTGTTCGATTAAATGCCTTTATATTAGTTAAATAAATATTGTCATGGAGTGCATTTTTGCATGGTTTTGAATGAATTAGTTATGCTCTTATGCTAAATGCATTGCTCTCATGCCTAGCTACCAAATTGTCAGGAGTATATTTAGATTGCAATTTAATGCATATACTTCTATGCATTGAATTAAATTGTTTGAAAAGTTTTCATTACATGCCATATTGTGATATAAAATGATCATGATTTGCATTGAAGTATTTTTTGGAATGATTATACTTGTTACAAGTTTGACTTGTGGAACTGGTTAAACAAATTGTGGATAATTAAACCATCCACATGATCACTCATGATGCATGCTATCAAAAGCATCTCACCCTAATGATAGTCCCGAAGTACTATCTTGGGACGTCTGACGTGAGGATCAAATATGGAAAGTATGTAAACTCATGAACAAAATATGAGGATGCCCAGTACTCTCAAAAAATATGGAAAAAGAAAAGTTTCAAGGATATTCGTCGAAACGAAATCCATAGTGAAACCAATGAAATAAATAAATACCAAATATTCGTATATAACAACTCAAAAAAATTAATGACCTGAAGACCATACTTGAGCGTTTGAATGTACCTTCAAAAGGTCCATACAATACGAAATTCGAAGAATGGAGCAAAATTAATGGAGTACACAAATGTGCCCGAACTCATATAAGTTTTACTTTAATACGAGTGGTTTAGACACCCACGATCGGTGATGATGCATGATGAGTGTTTATTGTATATAGTTTTCTACTCTTTTTCATGCACGTTTTACATCGTTCCATTCTTCATTCCTCCCCGTTTTCCTCGTCTTGTCTCTTCTTTGGCTTTTGTGGTCCCTCACGTGCTTTGCAGGAAATATGTGCCGATTCGGGACCATATGATGAGATCTTAGCACAAAGAGGCGAAAGGAGCAAAGTCGGGGAGTCAATTTGTGCAAAAGAGATGATTTTGTGAACAACCGAGACCCACGCGACTGCGTCACCATGTATCAAATGGCCGCGTCAAACTGCATTGGAGACAACATCTACGCAGCTGCATCAAATACCACCAAACGGTCGCGTCAGAGGACGTAAAGATGAAAGACAAAGATTGAAGATCAGAGGCTTTCACGGTCCGCACGGACGAAGTTGACGCGGCCGCAAATTTACGATGACAATAGCAGATCGACACGACTGCAACAAAAGATTACACTGCCACATCTCTATTGACGCGGCCACGTCGCTGAAGCCCCAATTCCCATATTGCATAAAGGAATGACGTGACCACGTCGTTTCTGACACAGTCGCGCCAAATCATTTTCCTGAGGTGGCTAGAGCGAAAACTGTGGGCTATTTTGGTCTTTTGGGCGCGCGTATATAAGCGCCCCTTCATCCTCCTGAGAGAGGAATCATTTTTTCAGCCATTTTCTGTTATTTTCTAGGGTTTGGGCAAGTTTGTAAGGATTCTAAACTCTCTTATTTTGTTAATTTTCATTGTTCTATTTGCTTATTAGTGTAATAGCTCAACGTCTCTTAATAGAAACGTTTTCTCTTTGTTATTACTGATGTATTTCATCATCCATTGCTATTCTAATCTGAATCAATGACTTTAGATGCTTACCCGTTGCTAGGAATCCCTTTTATTGCAATGGGTAGTGAGTAATTTTCTTCTATGGCAATGGGATGAACTCCATTGGATTATGGATATGGGTTGAACTAGTTAATTGATTTAATTGCCGGGCTAATTGAGATTAGGGGTATATTGGGATGATTATTGTCGTCGTAGATTCGATCCCTCCCTTCGGGGCGATCGGATTGGCCCTCGACCAAAATTCAGGGTCAATCCAGGGATCTGATCCCTACGACGTCCCATCCTATCAGTGTGGATGACGAGAGTCGGGCATCGATTAGAGCTCTTCCAATATAGGTCTTATCCCGAACGCCACTTGGGCAGGAGGAAGATTGGGGATATTCGTCCAGCGTAATGTGCCCAACATACACCGATGCATCGAAGACCACTGACATCGGTGTATGTTGGGTTGGCCTATCATTGCATCGCGACAGCGGTGGGTAGGACATGACATAAAGGAATAACCTATCATGCATCACAACAGTGGGAGATAGGTGAATGCCCTTAGGTCACACGACCTCTCCCGAGTCCCAATGAACCCAGTAACCGGTTGATTACTAGTCTAACCCTAACCTTAGTCCAATGGTAGGGATTTCCCACGCCCTAGGGCTTTTATCCTTTGACCCACAATCTCTCTACTTTTCACCAATCAATCACCGACACTATCGCGCAGCTTTCACTCGAAGACCCATAAACCGATACTCATTGACCGCCTCCTCGTGTTCGACCCGTAAGCGACTACACATGACCCGTGCGCAGTGGTTTCATTAGCAACGACCCCTTGGGGTGCGATTAGCTATTTGGCGCAGTTGCCAGGGAGGCACGAATTGATATTGGTTTTAGTCTTTATCGAGAGACTACGTATTTCTTTGCCATATATTCATTTCTCTATTTTTCTTATTTTGTAGGTGAATACAGGTTTGTACGACGATGTTGGCCACTACAAGAACCACACTAGCCCTTGCAAACAAGATGGACAACCTGGCACAACATTTAACTCAGCTGAGAATGGGAGCAGCTTCCTTCAATCCAACCGTATCGGTGAGCCATGGTGTATACCAAATGCAATGACACATACATGACCAGCATCGACTTGCAATCCACCACTGTGATCCTTTCCCTCGCCTACCCTACCATCATTGGATAGACTACCCCACCCCTCCACATCATGATTTAGAGGTGGACACGCCGTATTATTTCATGCAATTGACACCACTCGAGAGGATCGTGATGGATAGTCCAGCTACATAGACCACCTGCAGCATTGAGTACCAACCTTCACCTGGGAGACTCGACCTTGAGCAAGAACCAATAACACCCCAAGAGGAGGTAGCGCAGATCATTGAAACATGCTACCGGATTAGTGCACTAATTCCATCACTGGGGGAAGCTTCCAGTTCAAAAGCTGCAAGACACAAATGCCACCATGCTCCTTACCAGGACATTGAACCTTCAAGAGACACGCCTCAAGCTGAGGTAATGGAGGTAGGGGATATCAACTCCCCAGAGGTAGATCTTAAACCTCTCTCCCTAATTTAAAGTATGCATTCTTAGGGGAGAATTCCACGTACCCAGTCAACTCCTCATTGTCTAACACTGAACTTGATGACCACATAGATATCCTAAAAAATTTTAGAAACATCATATGATACTCGATCGATGATATAAAAGGTATTAGCCCCGATATGTGTACTCATAGGTTCCTTCTTGAGGATGAGAGTGCCACCTCTATTGAGCCTCAAAGGCGTCTTAACCCCAATATGAAGGAGGTGGTCAAAAAGGAAGTTTTGAAACTACTTGAAGCGGGAATAATCTATCCTATCTCTGATAGTATGTGGGTTAGCCCAGTTCAGGTAGTTCCAAAGAAGAGAGGAATGGATGTGGTTAAGAATGATAAGGATGAGCTCATCCCCACTCAGACTATCACCGGGTGGAGGATGTGTATCGACTATAGGAAGCTCAATAAGGCGACCCGAAAAGATCATTACCCTCTCCTCTTCATTGATCAAATGCTAGAACGTATAACCAAACGCTCACACTTTTGCTTCATAGATGGGTATTCTGGATTCCTCCAAATACCCATCCATCCCAACGACCAAGAAAAGACTACATTCACATGTCCATACGGCACCTTTGCCTACCAAAGAATGCCGTTTGGACTACACAATGCACCTGTGACATTCTAAAGGTGTATGACTGCCACCTTTTCTGATTTTGTCGAGAGTATCATGTAGGTGTTCATGGACAACTTCTCCGTCTATGGCGCAAGCTTTGCTGCTTGTCTAAGGAATTTAATTAAAGTGCTCGAGAGATGTCAAGAAGTTAACCTAGTGCTCAACTGGAAAAAATGTCATTTCATGGTCCAAGAGGGGGTAGTTCTAGGACACATCATCTCGCCCCGTGGAATAGAGGTTGATAAGTCCAAAATTAAAGTTATCGAGAGGTTGCCACCTCCCGTGAATGTGAGAGGGATTAGGAGCTTTCTTGGATACGCAGGATTTTATCGTCGCTTCATTAAAGACTTTTCCAAGATCACACGACCCCTAACCGAATTACTAGCTAAAGGCACCCCTTTTGTATTCTCTGACGATTGTCATTTAGCTTTTTACAGGTTAAACAAGGATATCACCAATGCGCCAATCATCCAACCCCCGGACTGGAGCTTACCTTTTGAATTAATGTGTGACACAAGTGATGTCGCCGTTGGAGCAGGTCTGGGGCCGAGAATGGACAATAAACTCCACACCGTATACTATACTAGCAAAACCTTGGATGAAGCCCAACATGATTATACTACTATAGAAAAATAACTACTCGCCGTCATCTTTGCCATCGAAAAGTTCAGGTCATATATCGTTGGGTCCAAAGTCATTGTCCACACCGATCACGCCGCCCTTAGATATCTATTAAACAAGAAGGATGCAAACCCTGGCTAATTAGATGGATCCTTCTGCTTCAGAAATTCTATTTGGAGATCAGGGACAAGAAAGGTGCCGAGAATGTAGTCGTAGACCACCTCTCGTGCCTTACGTTTGACGACCCAAATCCTCCCCTTCCGATAGACGAAACCTTCCCGGATGACCATCTCTTTGTCGCTGCCCTTGCAGAAACTCCTTGGTTTGTTGATATCGTCAATTACCTTGCTTGCGGGATCATTCAATACGCCATAACCTCACAACAGCGCAAAAGGTTACTGCACGACATCCGGAGCTATTTTTGGGACGATCCACCCCTCTACAGGACTTGCACAATGGAATCATTAGGAGATATGTCCCAGAGAGTGAGATGACATCCATAATATCACACTGTCATAGCTTGCAATGCAGAGGGCATGCTAGCACGATGAAGACGGCGACGAAAATCCTCCAGTGCAGTTTCTACTGGCCCACACTATTCAAAGATGTAAACAACTTTATCAAGGAATGCGACATATGCCAAAGAGTGGGGAACATCTCCAGAAGGAATGAGATACCACAAAATAGTATCATGGAGATTGAGATATTTGACGTTTCGGGGATAGACTTCATGGGGCCATTTCCATCCAGCATTGGTTACCAATATATATTGGTCGCGGTAGACTACGTCTCCAAGTGGGTTGAAGTCGTAGCCTCGCTGACTAATGACGCCCATGTTGTCTCCAAGTTCTTCAAGAAGAACATTTTCCCCAGATTCAGCGTTCCAAGAGTTGTGATCAGTGATAGAGGAAAACATTTTATCGAAAACAAGTTCGAAGCCTTATTGAGGAAATATGGGATACGCCATTGTGTCGGACTCGCCTACCCTCCCCAAACAAGCGGCCAAGTGGAGGTCTCCAACTGGGAGATAAAATAATATCCTGGAAAAGATCGTTGCGAGTTCGAGAAAGGATTAGGTAATGAAATTAGATGACACCCTCTGGGCTTATCAGACGGCCTACAAAACCCCTATTGGAACATCCTCATATCGCCTGATATATGGAAAGGCATGGCATCTCTCAGTGGAATTAGAAGACAAGGCTTATTGGGCAATCAAGCATTTGAACTTTGATAGCATAAATGCACAAGAGCGACGCCTTATACAGCTGAACGAATTGGATGAGTTAGGCTCGACGCTTACGAGAATTCCCGAATCTACAAGGAAAGGGCAAAGAATTGGCACGATAAGCGCATCATAAGAAGGGAGTTCAAGGAAGGCGATATGGTCCTCCTCTTCAATTTAAGGTTAAAGCTATTCCCGGGAAAGCTACGATCGAGATGGTCTGGACCGTTCAAGGTCCTTCGAGTCTTTCCCTACGGCTACGTTGAAATTATCGGTAAGGGGGATTCATTTAAAGTAAACGGGCATAAACTGAAGCATTACTTCACGGGAGACCCCGTCGATAAAAAGGAGACCATGATGCTACAGCCCCAGGAAGAGCCCCTGAACGATCAATTCCGGGACCTCTCCACCCTCAAACCCCCATGATGACATCAAGATGTGGAGTCGAGCTAACGACTTAAAATGAGCAATTCTTGGGAGGCAACCCAAATGTTTTTGATTTAGATTTTTCATTTTAAATTTTCATCTTCAATTTAGATTAGGTTAGTCTAGATTTTTGTTCTTGAATAAACCCCCAAACCCAAGAATTTAACCAAGTGTTTGATTGTAGGATGATGAAGATGAAGAGTAGAGGAGAGGAACCCACACGGCCGCGTCATCCAGACTCACATGGCCTCGTGGAAGGAAAAAGGAGGAACAATTGATGCATCCATGCAAAGATGACACGAACGGTCGCATCAAGCTGGGTAATCTTTGACCCTAAATTTCCCTTTTTACATGGTCACGTCGTTTAGTCGACGTGGTCGCGTAACTTACTGTAAGGTCGAGCCAAAATCACACTTCTTAGAAGGTTTTCACAACCCAAATCCATGTGGCCGTTTAACTCATTTTCAAACGGATCGCAAAACTTGATGAAAATTTGAGCCCAAATCCCAAATTCTCAGAGGATTTTTGTGACCGCGTCGCTTTAGATGACATGGCCGTGTCGGTCTCCCTTTTTGGACGAATCGACACAGCTGTGTTAATTTAAACGATGCAACCGCGAATCTTTCTGTATTCCAAAGCCCAAAATTCTTCAAAACGCAACAGAGCTTACGCGGTCACATTTTTCAGACGACGCGACCGTGTCCATCCCCACTTTCAAAACGGTTTCACGCGACCGTTTCGATTTTCCACGCGGCCTGTGTTAAATGCCTATATAAGGCTCCTCAACCCTCATACGGCCCGATCAAGTTCATTTTCTCGAAACGATTCGATTTCTCCTCGTTCCCTCCAACTCGATCTCCCTCTCTACTCTTCCCAAACCCTCTCCAAATCTTCCAATCGACCTCCAAAGCTCCTTTCTCCATAAGCCCCCTCTCCATCCCTCAACCACTTCGAGCAAACCCTAGAAACGGCCGACTTTTAGGGTTTTGGGCATCCAAAACAACGCGGCCAGTGAAACTTTGTGTGCTTGGTTTGGAACAGCTTGGGGGAGTCATCTACAAGCTTTGGGAGCATCAATCTCAGCTAGGAGCATTAGCTTGGGTTACTTCGCTCCTCTACTCACTAATTTTCAATTTTTATCGCTGAAATCGCTAATTTTTGCGTGAGTCTGCACACATCCCATTGCACACATCTTGCATTGCTCACGCCTTCACACGATGCCTCCCAAAGAGCACAAAAAGAAGGCCACCATCACTGGTGCCTCCCAGTGCAAGGGCAAGCATCGAAAGACGAAGGCTTTTCAAGCCGAACTTGCCCGGGTATACGCCATTAGTGAGATGGGTGTGAACCACTTCTTGCCCCTCAGTTGGACATGCTTGGCATTAACTTCTTGAGTTAGGACGTGCGCATGAAGTTTATTTAACTAAACTCTCGTGCAATCGTACTCACCAAATTTCCAAGCGTCACCACTCTGTCATCCCTAGGCCTTCTAGACATTGTCAGCACCCTCCTCCGAAATCTCGGATAGCAGGAATTCTTAGAATGTGAGGCTAGGACATATAGGAGGCTTACTCTGGAGTTCCTCTCCGCTTTTAGAGTTAATCCCACGGGTTTTTATTTTCGTATCATGAACAAGGAGTACGGTCTATCCAAAGACTCCTTGAACCCACTCTTCAAGTGGCCCAGAGCTCTTGAGCCTATAGCCATCCACAACAACCATCCATACCCCCGAGAGTATGATGCAAATCATTTTTGGTATGAGATTACCAAGCTCTATGTCTTCCCAAAGACTTGAGCGAAAGCATTTAACATCATTCACCCTGTCGTTCGCATCGTCCACCGCATTATCACGAACACCTTATTTTTTCGATACGAGACATGCCAGGTCTCTCAGGATGAGCTATTCTTCTTGTGGTGTGCTTCACAGAGCCGTTTCCTTCATGAGGGCAACACTACTGTCCCCCCAATATATCCTTCACGCTGGGTCTTGGCTCATGGAGAGATTCCTTCACACCATAGCCAACCCTAGATCCCCTATCTGTTGTGAGGGACTCATCACTATCATCGCCTCCCTCGCTCCTGTATCCTTCAAGATCCCTGATTCCATAACCCTCGTCCCTTGCCCTGCCTCTCTAGATCTCTCGGTGCTCACTAACATGCGTATGATCCGAGCCATTGACCGAGAGCGATATTTCTGGCTTTATGGTCCTACCTCCACTCCTCACACCAGGCTGCCTAACCCCGGACTTTTTGGGCATGACACCACTTTGAGGTGGTTTTTCTCACCCGACAACGACTTAGCTTCAGGTGTCCAGGCACTAGTCCAGCAGATTGACCCATGCCAGCCCCAGCCTCGGGACCATGTTGATACTTCCGGTGCTTCCACATCTATCCCTGGCCCTGTAGTCATCCCAACCCTCCATAAGTGTAGGAGATCTCAACCCCAGGTCGAGGGTACCGATAGATTTCCTCTCCCACCACGTTCCCATACCGAGCACCTAGCTCGCTTGGAGGAGGACTTTCGGACTTTTAGAGATTCCACTGTCAGCACTCTGACTGAGGTTAGAGATACCCTCTCTGATTTTAGGACTTCTTTTGATGGCTTGGCTCTTGCTGTTGTGACGCTTCAGTCCCAGTTCGAACTGTTCTATCAGTATTATTAAAGTCTGGGCCATTATCTAGCTTCTGCACCGCATCTCCTACCTGTCCGCATCGCACCCCACCCATCTCTCCCCCTCCGACTGCTCAGACCCCAGCTTCCACTTCCATATCCACCCCTCTGTTAGATATACCCTCAACCTCACTACACGTCTCCATCCCATCCCAGCCGTCTCTGGTGCCCGAGGACACCACCACAGTCACACCACACATTACCACACCACCACCCTCCCCACAGCCTGATCCTGCAATTGGGCACACTTCTACCCCTCCATCATCACCCCGCCCCGACCCCGTGATTCCACACACTTCTCCACCACCCATCACGGAGTCTGTTCCCATTCCATCCCCTTCACATACCCCCTCACCTCCTCCTACTTCCCCACCACGTGGCGGCACCATCATCCTTCTCTCCTCGTCCTCCGAGGACGACTGGACCACCCCATATCCACCTCCACCTCCACCTCCACCTCCACCTCCACCTATAAAATCTGAGCTTGTCCACACCACTCCATCCCCACCACACGTTGACATGGCAGCCGAGCATTCAACTGATTCCGTCATCCCATCCACTCCACCCACCACACCCACCTAGCCGCCACCTGACGGTGGTTCAGCTTGATTGGAGCACAACACATTTTTGGCACCCCCTCATCATTTAGCCCATGCATCGCACACTTGCATCATTTTTCAGGCACTGTTTTATATAGCTTGGGGGAGATGCACTTGGGTCTCCTTCCCCTTATTTTATTTGTTCTCATGTCATTTTCTGTGTTTTATTTGCAATGAGGACAACGCTTGGTTTAGCTTGGGGAGGAGCTCTTTGCCCTAATTTTCTCTTTTACCGTCTTATTTTCCTATTTTTATCATTATTTTAGTTTTCATTTCACTTTTTCTTTCTTATTTTTTCATCTTTCTTTCTTTTTCATATGCATCATGTTTAAATTCAATATATGCATTCAAAAAAGACAAAAAATGAAAAAAAAAAACAAAAACTCCAAAAATATTCGCATTCGCATCATGCATCTTGCACCTTCATGCATATATTTATAGATACTTGCATTCGCCTCGAGAATTTTTCGAAAACAAGTTTTTATATGCATTGAATCCCAATTTGAAATTCATTTTCCGAATTTTAATGCTCGATTTCCATGATGCCGGTTTGAATATTCGAATAGTTCGTAACTGTAACTCAAATCCCTTGTAATACCTTAGCTTTGGCCGTCCTTGCAACCCCTAAGATAGAAGTACTTGAAATCAACCTAGATTGACACCAAGGAACCCATTCTATGCATGGATCTTAGAGCCGATAATTGTGCATAATGGTTTATAGGCCCTCGAGACTTGGATAACCACACATCGCCTAGTGCTCAGGATTGAATCTGCCTAGTTTACCCCATGCTTTCCAAAAAATCCCAAAAAGAAAAAAAATTGTGAATAGAAAAAATAGTATGCACCATTCCCTCAGTGAAGCTGCATAACGGATCCCCATGATAGTAACCGTCGGGGCCTCGCGTAAAAATGCCTAGCTTGGGGGAGTGCGTATGAATAAGGATTTCATTTGGGTTGAGTTAGTAGGTCCGAGTGGTCCTTCTTGGACCGGTGCGCTAAGGTCGTCTGATCTGGGAGTCACCGACCCAACGATCCTTACACAACCCAATTGCAAATCCCAAAAAAGGAAAAAATGTTTATAAAAAAATAATTTTGTATATACATGTGTATATATGAAATCATGTATAAACTTGGTAATGTCTTGAATCAAGGAACTTGTCGTGTTGTGAGCGACACTTCCTCGATCGACCAATATCCTATTATCCCATACTTATCCCCTATTCAACCATTGTATAGCTTAGGTTTCTACACGCTCAATCTAAGGTCGGGTCAGAGGAAATGTCTTAGAATGTGAATGTAGCCGTCGCCTAGTGTATTGCTTAGCGATTTGAGTAGGGATGACGTTCTAGGAGCATATTCTCGTCGACGGAAAGATTTCTGAGCATTTTAGTTTCTCGAATTTTAGAAAATTATCGTCGACTTTTTGAAAATTCGCGAAGTTTCATTTCACTCACGTATATATTCTCGATTTTTGAAAATTCTCGAAGTTTCATCGCATCATTTGCATGTTGACTGCATTCCTCCAATCTACGATCTCTCTTGTCTTTCTTGAGGACAAGGAAGAGTTTAGCTTATGGGATTTTGATGAGTGTTTATTGTATATAGTTTTCCACTCTTTTTCATGCACGTTTTACTTCGTTCCATTCTCCATTCCTCCCTGTTTTCCCCATTTGTCTCTTCTTTTTCTTTTGTTGTCCAGCGCGTGCTTTGCAGGAAATATGTGCCCATTAGGGACCATATGGCGAGATCTTAGCGTTAAGAGGCAAAAGGAGCAAAGCCAGGGAGTCAATTGGTGCAAAAGAGAGGATTTTGTGAACAGCTGAGACCCACGCGGCCGCGTCACCATGTATCAAATGGCCGTGTCAAACTGCATTGGAGACAATATCTACGCATCCTCGTCAAATACCACCAAACAGCCGCATCAGAGGACATAAAGATTGAAGATCAGAGGCTTTCGTGGTCTGTGCGGACGAAGTTGATGCGGCCGTAAATTTACGATGACAAGAGTAGATCGACGTGGCCGCGAAAAAAGACGACGTGGCCACGTAGCCGTTTTCGACGCGATCGCATCACTGAAGCTCCAATTCCCATATTGCATAAAGGAATGACGTGACCGCGTCGTTTCTGACGCAGTCGCGTTAGATCGTTTTCCTGAGGCAACTAGGGCGAAAACTGGAGGCTATTTTGGTCTTTTGGGCGCACGTATATAAGCAACCCTTCATCCTCCTGCGAGAGGAATCCGTTTCAGCCATTTTCTGTTATTTTCTAGGGTTTGGAGAAGTTTGTAGGTCCATTGTGACGGCCTGAAACCGTAAGTAGTATTCTTAGATCGTTCCTATCATTTTATACCTTTTTTGTAATTTTAATTTTTTTCCGAGGTCGTAATCCTCCCGAGACCTGATAACCATTTTAGCCCCCGAAACTGACTTTTTCGTCGTATGAAAATTTTAATAGAAATTATTTTCATACATTTTGCATTGTGTCGAATGAATGGTAATTTTTTTTGGAATTTTTCAAAAATGTTTAGTAGGGGCAAAACCATATTTTGCTAAACCGTTAATATTAATTACACTAGCCTATTTACCCACCCCTAATCTCCCTTCCTCTCCTAGCAAAAAATAAATTCCCGTGGTTGACACATCCCTGATGGCAGCCCGTGTTTCTTAACATTTGTGCTTTTTTCACCATTTGAAATCACCGCATTAACCCTCAACCAAACCAATTAATGTGTTAATTACATTATTAAATTATTAAACTAATATTTTAACATGTATGCTTCAATGTGGAACATAGAAACACACACGCCCATTCAACGTCTAAATTATTAATAATCCCTTCTCCTTAGCAGAGGAGCACCCAAACCATCTCTCCTTCTTCTTCCCTCAACCCACAACCAACCCAACTCCACCACAGCCTCCTTTGACTCTCCCCGTCTATGAGCTCCAACCATGCACCGAGACACCACCCTTTCCACTGCAACCCCAAGCATGAGCACCCCCACACTTTTTTGTTATTGCTTGTTATCTTTTATTCCACTGTTATCTCTTTTATAGTATCATTATACGCTTATTAATTGTGTTGATTAACTACCAAGCTAGGTTACTCTGCTTGGAGACTTAGGCAACGTAAAAGAAGTGTTCTAATTTATTGAAGAATTTTATTACTTTGTTAACAATCCTATTCAACACACCTTCTAGTGTTGTCTGTCTTCTATAGAATCCGACACTTGGTATCAGAGCAAGGCTAAGGCGATGAAATCAACCTTACACCACTCAGAGGGACTCAACATCATGCGACCACAATTGTTCAACGGAACAAACGACGATAGCTAGAAGATCCGAATAAGGACGCATCTACAATCCTTGGACATTGAAGCATGGACTATCATGAAAAACAAGTACACTGACGTTGCCCCCGGTTTGCTAACCGCAAATTGCCGGGGGACCCGCGTGAGGGTTTAGATATTTGTAACCGCAAGCGCACGGTGTTGTAGTGTGGCTTGGGGGTCGAACACAGGGAGGCTAGGATGTGCTTGTGTCAAGGAGGACCGAAATCACCCCGTGGGCGAGCTAGCCCGAATCGGTTGATGGGTTGTCACGGGAAAGGAATGCAAGGTATGAACAATAAGAAAATAAACCCGGGACTTTGGTTTCCACTCCAACGAGCGACTCTCGCCGATACGACCTACGGGTAGGATGGCGATCGGAATTAGGGTCTAATGGTGAGACGTTGCCTCTGAAAGTGGTACCGGCATCCCATGGGCCCGATATTCCGGTCGGTGCCCAAGATGATACATCGGACTTCCCGGGTTCGATCAGTGGGCACTCCCGTGTCCATTAACACTGATCGATTTCGGGAGCACTAAGCTCACAACGATAACTCCCAACGTCTCATCCTGCCGCTCCCGTGCGCTAGGATTCGGGGTCTACGCTAAGGGCGTGAGCTATGGCTAGGGAGTCAACCGCCAAGTTTATTCCCCCTTGGCCCAACGGTCAAAGGCGGTCTTTTTCCCGCCGATGACAATAAAACACCCCGCGTAACCGTTAGATTCCTAATCCCTAGCGAATTCCTAACCCTATGGATGCATCGGGAAGAGCCCCCGAAGGGGTTTCCACCAAAATCCCAGATTTGGGAACTACTCACAAATATTCATTAAAAAGCGATCTAAACGAAAATGAACCGTTAAAATCATAATCGGACGATAGGAATGCGAAGGTAGTAGAGCAATTAAGATAATACTAAAGTTTGAGAAAGATCCGAAAACTTACAATAGAAAAGTAATTACAGCCGTCACAAATAGGAGAAAACAGTAAAAACTAACAGCTCCCCGTTTCTGGAACCCTAGGGGTCCTATTTATAGGATCTCGTATCACCCGATCGGTTGACAAGTCAACCGATCGGGTGATCCGTTACAGATAATAAACAGAAAACGGTGGACTTTCACCCGGTCATATGAACCGGTCGGTTGAGTTCTTGGAGTGACCGGTTGGATCTTGGCGCCATCGGGTGAAGGGATCGGTTGGGTGCCCGTGTCTCGGCTCCTCAGCATCAGCTACAGATGAACCGATCGGGTGAGAGTCACCCGATCGGTTGGAATTTGGCTCGAAAAGACAGAGAATCAGCCCCGTTGAACCGGCATGTGAATCGGTCGGGTGACTTCCACTTGAGCTCCGGCTGAGACCGGGTGGTGCACGTGTGCATCACCCGATCGGTTGGAGATGACCAACCGACCGGGTGAGGGGCTGAAAGATGTAATCTTCGTCGTTTGACCCCCTGGATCACACATGACTCCTCCCGTTGCTCCGGGGATTTGAGATATCTTCGTTAAACGTCCCCTACGCGGGCAATCTCCTGTAAACATGGAGAAACAAAGAAAAGTGAAAGAAAACGAGAAAATACGAGAAAACGAATAAAAGACGGCGGAAAATACGGAGAAACACGAAAGAAAACATGCGTGAATATATGGAATATATACGCACGTCAAAATCCCCCAAGCTGAACTCTTCCTCGTCCTCGTGGAAGACGAGTGAGAGTAGGAGCTCGGAGAATAAAAATAGAGAGAAAAAGAAAACTCTAAATCCTAGATCGTCCGTCAGAGCCAACAAAATCAAAAATGACACACCAAGCAAGCAAACGTCAAATCACATCACTAAACCTAGGAAAACGAGTCCAAATAAGTGCCGTGGGCCCACGCGGTGAAGCACGAGTGAGTGTGGTCGTGCGCTAGCAGTCGGTGTCGCTATCTACGATGTGCAATAAAGCTCGATATACACAGACCCAGGAAACGACCCAAATACCGATTCGAATTTGAAATTGCGGTGAATATTAGTTCAAGCATGCATGAGAAGAGTATAAGAATAGAAGCGTATCATGCATTGGGGATTCCACAACTAGGGTTAAGGAAATCACACCACTATAGCCTAGATACTAGCTAAAAAGTTCCTAAGCCAAGTTTTTTCGAAAACGATGGGGGTTGAGATGATGTGGAGTAGAACACTCGGTGCAAATTCTCGCCTTCCCTTTATTCTCGGTAGATAGGAAAAATATTCACACTTGAAATTTTTTTGGGTTTTAGGTATTTGCATTTTTTAGGCTTTTTGGCTATACAAAATTTTTCTTTTCTTTTCTTTTTGGGTTTTTCTTTTCTTTTCTCCCCCTTTTTTTTGAATTTTTGGGTTTTTGGCTATACACACGTGTACTCTCCCAAGTGGGAGAACGGTACACGACGAGGGGATTTGCACCAAGTAAAACAAAAAAGAAGTCGGAATCTAAACACTTGGGCAAAGGAAACTATTCTCGCTAAATAGAGCATGGGCTAAATGGGTTATCCTAGTCCTTAATTGTGGAATCCCGACACATGCGAAATGAAGTACACGATATATATAAATAGCATGCAGAAGCAGACAGGGAAAATACATACCGCATATTCAAATCGAACCATGATAGTCTAGGGGTCATTCCTGGACATGTATATAAAGTAAAATCACAAAGTAGAAGCACACCAAACAGATAGGCACGAAACACGACTCACAAAAACTAAGAGGACCCACGATGCGTGAAATGCAAGAGAACTCGAAATCCTAGGGTTAGTGAATGTGATTATCGATGCCATGCTAGGTGTTTGTGATTTTGTGGCGATTCATCATAGGGTTCATCTCTAGGAGAAAGAGATAAAAAGAAGAGAAGAGAAAAAAGAAAGAAAAAAAATAAATAACACGATGAAGACGACACAAAAACGAAAAAGAAGGACTCAAATGGCGCACAAAGTGCGACTCCCCCAAGCTGAAGCTTGCATTGCCCTCAATGCAATACGAGTAAGTACGGGAGGGCAATGAAGATGGGGGGGATACGCACCGACACAAAAAGAAATGAAAACGAGAAAGACACAGAGATGAAACTGAAAATAAAGAAAAATCAAAATCAAACCACACGACACGAAAATAGAAATAAAACCACACGACACGAAAATAGAAATAAAACCACACGACACGACACTCAAAACGGGAAAAACAAGCACACACACAAAAATGAGAAAAAACAAGACACGACAACACACCAAAATAGACGTCCCCCAAGCTAGACATGACAGTGCTAGCGAATAAAATGTGATCGTGAAATGCAGAAATATGCAAGGGGGAGTCAAAAAAACAAACAAAGTGCAATCAAATAAAAATTAAAAAGGAGGTGATGCGACACGTGAATGGGTCCCCCCCGACAGAGAAAAAGCAGGGCCCCGAAAAGACAGATGGGCACAAATACGGGGGGTGGGCAAAAGCGGGAAAGAAAAAATCAAGCAGGGGCACCACCCTCTGGGGGTGGTGATGGGGGCCTGCGCTGGGGGCCAGGAGTCGTGGGGGGTGGAATGTGGAGCTCGGAGACATCGGGTGGGTCTTCACGGATGTGGCGAATGAAGCTTTGAAGAAAGGGGAGGTCTCGGTCGACGGACTCCTCGGTTATCCGACCACCCTGTCCAGCTAGGAGGATCATGGCCGTGAATCGGTCGGCTTGGTCGTCGGTTTGGAATTGAGCGGGGGGCTGTGTGTGACGAGTACGACGGGTGGGCCTAGGGTTCGAAGAGCTGGTGTCGGTGGGCTTAACACGGCGGGGAGGCATTGTGCGGGTGTCGTGTGTGTGCGTGAGTATGCAAAATACAATGAATCAGCACAAACACGAAACACGACCAACGAGCAAATGGAATATTTGGGGCAAAATTAAAATTGAGCTAAGGAGCGAGTTTACCCAAATGAGATGAAGATCGTTGCTCGTAGACGCCCCGATGCTACTCGGCAGGAGCATGTTGTGAAGCCGCGGCGATTTCTTCAGTAAGTTTCGAAATTTAGGAGAATGGGTGAAAGTTAGGGTTTTGGGTGCGGGTGAAATCGAGGAGAATGGAGAGAAATCGATGGTGGGATGGATAGGGAAATGGGGGGGTCGATTGGGGTTGATTTTGGGGAAGATCGCGGTCCGGCGCAAGAGGAGGAGGCGAAACGTCGAGTTGGGATTCGAAAATGGTGAGGGCGGAACGAATGGGCAGCGACGGAAATTTATAGGAATTTAAGTCGACCCGGTCGGGTGAGATATCACCCGATCGGTTGAACTTAGGTTTAAGATTCAACGCTGAAGAAACGCTACAGGCGACCCGATCGGTTGAGAACTCAACCGATCGGTTCGTCGCTCCATACACTTTCCCGAGAATTGAGGGTTGCTCACCCGGTCGCCTCAACCGATCGTGCTCTAACTCAACCGATCGGTTGATATTTCCCAAAACTTTCCCGAGAATTCTCCCCAGATCACCCGGTCTGTCACCCGGTCTCTCCATTCTTCACCCGATCGGTTCATTTGGGGACAGATGCGGCTTGTATCTGATACATCCCAACCGATCGGTTGAGTTATCAACCGATCGGTTGGGGCCTTGTTTCCTGGAAAAACCAACAGATTGTCTAAGTCCCTGAACGGATGTTCTTGCGGCTGATTTTATTTATAAAAATAGATAAAATAAAGTCAAAAATAACACTAAAAAGTGGGGAAAAAGTTTAGAGCATGGGTTGCCTCCCATGAAGCGCACTTGTTTAACGTCGTTGGCTCGACGCCCGCAAGTGATGTTCACAGTGGTTGATACGGGTGATGCCCGAAGTTCGGCATCTCTTCTTCATCGGAGCTTACGGCCTTTGGAGTAGTCAGCGGCTGGAGAAAGATTTGCTCGACTACCCTCTCCTTGTTTTTGGGATCCGGGGGCTTCTCTTTCGTATTGGCGTTTACCACCATCTTCTTAAGGATCCGGACCTCGTCTTTGGTGAGGTCCATGTGTTCTTTCCCCGTTTTCCTCGCAGGAGGAGCCTTGGGGAACCCGGGAGGGGTCGTACGTGCTGCATTTGCTTTCCCAGCAGCATTATTGTTCTTGGGGCCGTCTTGGTCTTCTGAATCCCCCAAGTTATCGGGGGGATTTCTTAAGAGAATCTCCCAGGAGCTCTCTTCAGCAGCTTTATCTTCTTCCACCTCCAGCTAATTACACCGAGGGTCATCTGTGTAATGCCCTACAGGCTACTGCACAAGTACTAGAGGGGGGGGGGGGGTGAATAGTACTTTAAAAATAACAAGGAGTATAATTCCTAATTATAATGCAAACAACTACCAAATCAATTTGTGGAAGCTTAAATTGAATGACAACAACAAAATTAACAATGCTAACAAGAGATGTTACTGGGTTCAGATCCACCCAAGTCTCCCCGACTTGTTCCCGGTGATCCTACGTCCCAATCACCCGGATCCCCTCCGGATACTTGAGTTAGAAACCCTAACTCAAGATTTCCACTATGAAATACTTGTGAAAATCCTCCACAAGTCAAATCATACAAAATGTAATTTGTGACTCCCACAACCCGGGATCACAACCACACTCTCACAACCGAGAGTGAAACTTACAAATCAAATATGAAATGAAATAAGAAAACTTCTTACCGAACAAAATACATATGCCTTGAGTATTGCTTACGAATTAGGGCAAGGATGATTTTGGGGAAGAAGTGGCACCAAACCCTAGCTCCAAGATGTAGATCAGCGATGGAGAGCTTTGGGGATGTTGGTGACCTAGAATCAAGCACTTGGCTTGGAAGGCTTCACACTCAATGAATCTCTCTTTGGAAGTAAGAGTGAGGAGAGATTATTGAATGGAATGAATGAGCTTTGAATGCACTTGGAATGATTTCTCTTGATCTCTAAACTTGCAAAAATATCAGCCTTAGCAGCAATGAATGCAGTCCAACAAGTATATATAGGATAGAGGAGAGAGAGAGAGAGAAAAACGTTTCAATTAAAGCTCCAACGGCTCTTTTCTGAACCCAACTAGTCGGTCAAAGAACAACCACCGACCGACTAGTTCATCAACTAGTCGGTCGGTCAATTAACGTAAACCGACTAATGAGTAAACTGAGAAAAGATCAAAGTACAGACTAAGGAACTAGTCGGTCTAAGAAGAGTAGCTGACCGACTAGTTTCACAACTAGTCGGTCGGTTACTCAACGTGGACCGACTAATAGAAAAAACTGAAGTCTGAGAAGAATTAGACTTAGTCGGTCCAAGAACAAATGTTGACCGACTAATTCACCAACTAGTCGGTCACCAAATGAACATAGACCGACTAACAATAAACAGTAAGTATGGTGAAAAATTTGGCATGTACAGTAAACTAAACTAGTCGGTCCAAGAAGGAAAGTTGACCGACTAATTCACCAACTAGTCGGTCGATCAATAAGCACAGACCGACTAAAGATAAACAGTAGCTCAAGCTCAAATATGCATGTTCAGGGAAAGCTCAACTAGTCGGTCACAGAAGCATCACTGACCGACTAGTTCACAAACTAGTCGGTCGGTGAGTCAACTTAGACCGACTAACTGTAAACAGTAAAGAGCAATGAATTAACTGACTGAAACTAGTCGGTCCAAGAAGCTTGGCTGACCGACTAGATCACCATCTAGTCGGTCAGTTCTTCTTCTTGAACCAACTAACATGCACAAGAAGTCGCGAAACGAAGCGCGATGCTTCGGGAAGAATTGTATGGACTTCTACAAAGATCCTAGAGCTAAGATATGAGCGTTATGAAGAATTAAAACGTAAGACCTACTCAAGGCTTAACATTCTACGAAAGAAGCTTAAAGACTATAAATTAAACTTGACGATACCGTCTTCAATAGCTTCAATCGAATCTTCATGACTTCTAAAAAGGTCCATAAGCTTCAACGAAGCTTTAGGCATACGATCACGTGCTTTGAGAAGTCTTGAGAAGTCGTAATTGATATTCATGTGAATTTGGCGACGATCTCCATAACTGCGCTCACAAAGTGTTAGTTCATATTATATTTATGTTTGTTCATCATCCAAAACCAAATCCGGGGAGTCAAATATCCAACATTCTCCCCCTTTTTGGTGATGACAAACCAACATAAATAATAATCAAAAATAATAATTCAAATGAAATTTACTTACTCCCCCTGCATTGATGACACGTTAATTCCAATTTAAACAAAAATAATACGCATCAAGCAGACGAGTGAAGTATATTAAATGATAATCGATTATTGAATTATTGAAATACCAAACGTAGGTTATTGAAATATCGGATTTGAAAATCCATTTATATATCTTAACTCCCCCTGAATCTAACACATCAAGTTAGATTCTTGGAGAAATGCTTTAAATTTTCATTTGGCACATCGTTATTATTATATCTCTCCCCCTTTGGCATAAGCAAAAAGAGCGGGAGGATAACAACGACAACAACAATGGCCTCAAATTAAAAAGCACGGGAGTCGTAGAATACGACGAAGGTTCAAGTGACACCAAAGAGAAAAATACGAATAGAATCAAGGCGTGTCAAAGATACCAAAGTCGAAAAATCGTAAAACGAAATCATCAAAACTCAAATCAATTTAACGGATTGAGTTATGGAATATACTATCCAATATCAACATTTCTTGGTTAATTTAGTGCATGGAAAACAATTCTATGTTTTCATAGAAGAAATTTCTATTAAACCAAGTGAATATCGTCGAGCGACGAAATCAAACATTAGAGACATAAAAATTATACATTGCACAATATAATGAAATGTCAACTGCGATGTATATATATATATAATATGAAGCAGAGTACATCACCGATATACAATACATCGATCGACTGATCGGGGCACACAAATACATCATCACATGACAAAATATCGGAGTGTCAACAAAAAATACATCATCATCAAACATATCAAAATACATCATCACAGATATCAAAAAGACATCAAAATGATCCAAAATACATAGCCACCCACACTATCCTACCCAACATCTCTCACAACTAGATATATCATCCAATGAGTATCAGGAGAGGCCTCGGAGAAACTCAAGAGGCAGCGGGAGGACCAGAAGCAACTGCAGGCTCAGCAGGAGCAGAAGAGGTGACTGGATCAGCAGGAACGTCCGGAAGATCAGCAGGAGAGACGACTGAAGTGGCAACCTCTGAAGCAGCAACCGTAGTGGCCTCGGGAGCACCAGTCGGAGTATCCACCACAGGAGTGGTGGCAACAGGTGTGCTCTCGGGGGCACCAGCAGAAGAAGCAGCAACAGCATCACCGGAAGTGGTAGCACCAGCAGCAGCAGTACCAGTAGAAGTGCCCTCGGGGGCACGAGTCGAAGCACGACAAAGCTCCTCAACGTCCTCCTCAGCCATCTCATCTAACTCCTCATCCTCAGACACGGAAGGAGGAAGCTCAACACCCATAAGACGAGCCATACGGCAGACTACCTCCTCGGTACGAGCCAAGCGGGACTCGTGACGACGAAGTATCCGTACGACATCATCCAGGGTGGCAGAGGGAGCAGCAGAGGCACTGGCAGAGGCAGGGACAGACGCTGAAGGTGTCGTCCTCTGAACGTGACGAAGTGCCGCAAGAGATTTCTTGACGGCCGTCGCGTTCAGGGGAGGACCAAGGGGATGCTCATCGTCACGAGGCAACGTGACACGAAAATGACGAAATACGAGGGTCAATAAGCAAGGAAATGGGATATGAGCCGATTTATTGGACTTGCGAATACACTCGAAAGAATCAATCTTATCGAGTATAATGCGAGCCCAATTAATCGAGCTCCCCATGAAGATAGCATAAATAAGCTTCAGAAAGGGCTGGGACGGGAGAGATGAGGAGCCGTACTTGGGAAGCAAGCACGACTTCAGAATCAGATTTAGGACCCATGCATTTGGCTTGAAAGATTTAGATGGCACGCCAATCATGGCAGGAGGGATCTGATGGAAAATCTCTGAAAGGATGGTCTGATCAAGAGAAGAAATATCGTCAACCGAGATATCAGAGGGAAGAAGGCCAGACGAAGAGATACCCAAAATCTCTCCTAAGATTTCCGCAGTGAGGACTATATGAGTCCCCAAAACGGTCGTCTCAACAGAGTGGGTCTGATCGTACTGACCCCGGATCCTATTCGCATAGAAAAGCTTCACTAATCTAGGGTAGGGGTGAGGATTCGCCTTCGGGTCAAATCGAAGGTAATCGAGGAGACCCGACGACGAGAGAAGATCAGCTAACCCTATAAAGTCGCTAAACTGGACGAAATGCTCCAGAAGCAGAGGGCAATGTTCGATACGGTTGTACGCCGCGAGACACATAGGGTCGTCGCGACACAACGAAATATCGACACCGCCCACCGGCATCGGACCCTTTCCCTTAGGCTTACGGGTAGACGCATGAGGGTGTGTGCTAGACTCGGGATGGATAGGAGGAGTGGGTTCCCTATGAGTCTCGGTCTCGGGGTTATACTCCGTATCGGAATCGGTAGGAGTATGGAACGAAGAATGAGAGGCAAGAATTTTGGCCTTGGGCTTAGGCTTGGGCTTGGGTTGACCTCTAGGCTTGGCGGTCGTCGTCCTCTTCTTCTTGAGAGGAGGCGAAGACGACGAAGGTTGGGTGGTCTTGGCACGGCGTTTCGGAGGGGTTGGATGCTCGGGGTCCGAAGGGTTTTGGTCTAAGGTCATCGGCGAGGGGCTAGATGGAGTGATCGGGATACTTGTTCTTGCCATAGTCGAAGCAAGACACGGCACAAGAAGATCAAAAGAAGAAGCCCTAGCCGAAAAAGACTTAAACCCTAAGAACCCTAGAAACCCTAGAAACCGAGCTAACCCTAGCTCTAGGAATGGAAATCTAACCCTAGAAGGAGAAGAAATCACCTAGAAGGAGGGGCCGACGGTGGAGATCGACGGAGATGGCCGGAAAACGGCCGGAGATCGATCGGAAGTCGAAGGGTCTTGAGAGGGATCGGGGTTTCGAGCTGGAGGAGAAACAATTTGGACCGATTAGAATGAGAACAGACCGACTAAACTGAGTTTAAGTCGGTCGAGATCACAAATGACCAAACAGTCCCTGGCACAACTAGTCGGTCACAGTTCAAGCACTGACCGACTAGATCACGATCTAGTCGGTCGGTCAATGAGCTTGAACCGACTAGTTGCAAACAGTGGCTGAATCCAAGATTTACTGACAAGATTTGGTCGGTCTGCGTTCATATACTGACCGACTAGATCTAATTCTAGTCGGTCGGTCACTGAACATGAACCGACTAAAAAGTTGAAATGAAGAGGAGACTCAAAAAGCATGAGTTAGTCGGTCTAAGTTCTTCTACTAACCGACTAGATGAACATCTAGTCGGTTGGTGGTTGAACTGAAACCGACTAAAAGAGTCCAAAAAGTGATAATCAAGTTCTCTCTTCAATACGCTTGGACGATATATCGCAAAACTCTCAATAATCATCTAAACTACCCCATTAAACATCGAAAGCTTAAATACGACATTCAAAACATGAATTCGAGCAAAAATTCAAAATATCACATAAATTCCCGAAAAATCCAATAAGTCTAGCATGAACGAAATATTTCGAAATATAATAGCATGCAAGAATATTGAATGAAACATGAATCCTATATCTCGGATTCACCCATAATCCCCAATTCTCGACGCAACCGCACAAAGGAGTCCTCCTTTAGGGGTTTCGTGAAAATATCGGCGATTTGCTTTTGGGTTTCAACGTACACTAAAATGATGTCCTTTTTAGCAACATGATCATCTAAAAAGTGGTGTCGGACATCTATGTGTTTCGAACGGGAATGGTGTACCGGGTTCTTGGAAAGACATATTACACTTTGGTTGTCAACCATGATAGGGCAAGTATCACAATTAATACCAAAGTCTTTAAGTGTGTGTCTCATCCAAAGAACTTGAGCACACGCGGCACCGGTGGCAATATATTCCGCCTCGGTGGTTGAAAGTGATACAGAATTTTGCTTCTTGGAAAACCAAGAGACAAGAGAATTTCCTATAAAATGGCAAGTGCCACTAGTACTTTTCCTGTCGGATTTGCATCCCGCATAATCGGCATCACTATATGAGATTAACTCATACGTGCTAGATTTTGGATAAAGTAATCCAAAATCAAGTGTATAACTTAGATAACGGAAAATACGTTTTACCGCTACTAAGTGAGACTCCTTAGGTTGAGACTGATAACGAGCACATACGCATACGGCAAACATGATATCGGGCCTACTTGCGGTAAGATAAAGTAAACTACCTATCATACCTCGATGGCGAAGGTACGCTTTCCCAAGAAGAAGGAAGTCCTTCGATAAGCTTCGAACACTTCTCCTTTTGGGTGTAGGATTTGTCGAGAGCCTCTAACTCGTTTATGATGTCGACGAAGCGAGCGTAATACTCCTTCATCTTCTCGCCCTGTTGCATATGAAACATTTCGTAATCTTTGTTTACAACTACGAGTTTAGAGTCTCTTACCCTACTCGTCCCTTCATGAAGAATGAGGAGGGAGTTCCAAATTTGATATGCACTCTTACATGTGCATATCTTATTGAAGTCCTCGGGCTCCAATGCGCATTGCAAGGCGTTCATTGCCTTGGCATTGCTTACCTCCGCGGCGACCTCCGCGGTTGTCCATTTCTCGAAGTCTTCTTCTTCGGGCTCGATGTATTCCTTCATTGTGGTCCTCCATAAGGATGCACTCTGGAGGAAGGTTTCCATCCGGCATTTCCAGTACCCGTAATTGGTACCGTTGAAGAATGGAGGCCTCGTAGAGGAATGTCCTTCCATCACCGAAGATGCTCCTTCACGGTTCCTGAAGGTGTCATAGTTGGAAGGTGGACGCACGGTCTTGTTGTCGTTGGCAGACATAGCTAAGTATCTGGCTCTGATACCAAATGTAATGCCCTACAAGCTACTCCACAAGTACTAGAGGGGGGGTGAATAGTACTTTAAAAATAAGAAGGAGTATAATTCCTAATTATAATGCAAACAACTACCAAATCAATTTACGGAAGCTTAAATTGAATGACAACAACAAAATTAACAATGCTAACAAAAGATGTTACTGGGTTCGGATCCACCCAAGTCTCCCCGACTTGTTCCCGGTGATCCTACGTCCCAACCACCCGGATCCCCTCCGGATACTTGGGTTAGAAACCCTAACTCAAGATTTCCACTATGAAATACTTGTGAAAATCCTCCACAAGTCAAATCATACAAAATGTAATTTGTGACTCCCACAACCCGGGATCACAACCACACTCTCACAACCGAGAGTGAAACTTACAAATCAAATATGAAATGAAATAAGAAAACTTCTTACCGAACAAAATACATATGCCTTGAGTATTGCTTACGAATTAGGGCAAGGATGATTTTGGGGAAGAAGTGGCACCAAACCCTAGCTCCAAGATGTAGATCAGCGATGGAGAGCTTTGGGGATGTTGGTGACCTAGAATCAAGCACTTGGCTTGGAAGGCTTCACACTCAATGAATCTCTCTTTGGAAGTAAGAGTGAGGAGAGATTATTGAATGGAATGAATGAGCTTTGAATGCACTTGGAATGATTTCTCTTGATCTCTAAACTTGCAAAAATATCAGCCTTAGCAGCAATGAATGCAGCCCAACAAGTATATATAGGATAGAGGAAAGAGAGAGAGAAAAACGATTCAATTAAAGCTCCAACGGCTCTTTTCTGAACCCAACTAGTCGGTCAAAGAACAACCACCGACCGACTAGTTCATCAACTAGTCGGTCGGTCAATTAACGTAAACCGACTAATGAGTAAACTGAGAAAAGATCAAAGTACAGACTAAGGAACTAGTCGGTCTAAGAAGAGTAGCTGACCGACTAGTTTCACAACTAGTCGGTCGGTTACTCAACGTGGACCGACTAACAGATAAAACTGAAGTCTGAGAAGAATTAGACTTAGTCGGTCCAAGAACAAATGTTGACCGACTAATTCACCAACTAGTCGGTCACCAAATGAACATAGACCGACTAACAATAAACAGTAAGTATGGTGAAAAATTTGGCATGTACAGTAAACTAAACTAGTCGGTCCAAGAAGGAAAGTTGACCGACTAATTCACCAACTAGTCGGTCGATCAATAAGCACAGACCGACTAAAGATAAACAGTAGCTCAAGCTCAAATATGCATGTTCAGGGAAAGCTCAACTAGTCGGTCACAGAAGCATCACTGACCGACTAGTTCACAAACTAGTCGGTCGGTGAGTCAACTTAGACCGACTAACTGTAAACAGTAAAGAGCAATGAATTAACTGACTGAAACTAGTCGGTCCAAGAAGCTTGGCTGACCGACTAGATCACCATCTATTCGGTCAGTTCTTCTTCTTGAACCAACTAACATGCACAAGAAGTCGCGAAACGAAGCGCGATGCTTCGGGAAGAATTGTATGGACTTCTACAAAGATCCTAGAGCTAAGATATGAGCGTTATGAAGAATTAAAACGTAAGACCTACTCAAGGCCTAACATTCTACGAAAGAAGCTTAAAGACTATAAATTAAACTTGACGATACCGTCTTCAATAGCTTCAATCGAATCTTCATGACTTCTAAAAAGGTCCATAAGCTTCAACGAAGCTTTAGGCATACGATCACGTGCTTTGAGAAGTCTTGAGACGTCGTAATTGATATTCATGTGAATTTGGCGACGATCTCCATAACTGCGCTCACAAAGTGTTAGTTCATATTATATTTCTGTTTGTTCATCATCCAAAACCAAATCCGGGGAGTCCAATATCCAACAATCTGGGGGATCGGGGTACTTCATGGACAACCCCAGATCAAATTCAACCTTTTCTCCGCTGACGTTTAGCGAAAGTTTTCCATTCTTCACATCAATCAAAACGCCAGCAGTAGCCATGAAAGGCCGTCCCAGGATGATGGGGGTGTGTGCGTCTTCAGGCATGTCCATGACAACGAAGTCCACTGGCACATGCACCCCTTTTACATTGACGGGGAGGTCATCCATAATCCCCACCGGATATTTGACTGACTGGTCAGCAAGTTGTAGGGTCATACCGGTGGGCTCCAAATCACCCATTCATATCCTCTTATACATCGATAAGGGCATCAAACTGACACTCGCTCCGAGATCGACGAGTGCACGATGAATCTTTACTTCCCCGATCGTGCAAGGGAATGAGAAGCTCCCCGGGTCTTTAAGTTTTGACGGATTTGCCCTCTGGATGAGAGCGCTACACTCCGCCGTCAACACTACTTTCTCCTTTCTAGACCCTCTCGTCACCAAATCCTTCAGGAATTTCTCATAGGAGGGGATTGTTTCAATTGCTTCCAGGAAGAGGATTTGCAAGCTCAGATCCTTGACCATGGCGAAGAACTTGCCATATTTCTCATCGATTTTGGCCTGAGCTAACCGTTGTGGAAAAGGCACAACGGGTTTGAACACTTTCAGGATCCCTTCCTCGTTCTTCTTCTTCTCTTCTTCAGAGACTCCCTCCGGAGTCGTAGGATTTGATGACGAAGCACCGGCGTCGTTTGATTTTTTGATCGGTCGCTCGACGACCAATGGTGCTTCCGGTCTGTTAGGGGGCACTCTAGGAGGGATTTGTGTCCCGCTTCTCAGAACGATAGCGGACACATTCGCGTGCTCGTGCACGAGTGCCGACGTTTGGGTTGCTCCCCTCGGGTTCACCTCAGGTTGTGGCGGCAATTGGTTTTGTGACCTTGAAAGGGTCGCCACTTGTAACCCCAGCTGGGTTACTTGGTCTGTGAGGGCCCGCTGACCCATTTCCAGCTTTTGATTGATCTTCTCCTGGTTGGTTATATATTGAGTCAAGAGAGACTCAACCGGAGAGACGACCCTCTGTTGGCCATACTGCTGCTGCTGCTGGATTGGCTGCTGATTCCTGGGGGCGTAATATTATTGCTGAGGCTGCTGTTGATATTGTTGCTGCTGAAACTGACTCTGCTGTGGCCTAGTCGGCTGATATGTTTGTTGCTGCGGCTGCTGAGGCGGCGAGGGCTGGAATGGTGCCCGGTAACCAAAGTTAGGGTGGTTCCGGTTGTTTGGAGAGTAGGCCGGGTTGGAATTGGTTCTTGGTGGATACAGCGCATTTCCCGTGGGGTTGTAAAATAGTGCGCTCGCCTGATCCAACGGTGGTGAGACGTCACCACCGTCGAATTCCCCAAAAACTTCTGATTCTACTGCAGCAATCTGTTGTGTACCGGCCCCACCGGCTCCTACCATTAGTGCGGAGATCTGGGTCGAAAGCAAGTCGAACTTGCTTGAAAGTTTGTCGACGTCCTCGACTCTGTGTATACCCCCAGACCTGGGTGTGGCTCTCTCGTCACACCACCGCTCATTGTTGGATGCCATATTTTCCAGAATATGTCCGGCATCTTCCTCGCTCCTTGACATGAAGGAACCCCCAGCCGCGGTGTCCATAGAAGATTTTAGGTCATCCTTCAGTCCATTGTAGAACAGATTAATAATCTGCCACTTCGGAAGCTCATGGTGAGGGCATCTTCTCTGCATCTCCTTGTATCTCGTCCAAGCTTCATGCAAGGACTCGTGGCTGGCCTGGGAGAAGGAGGAGATCTCACTCCTCAACTTCATGGTCTTCCCCGGAGGAAAGAACTTCGTCAGAAAAGCGTTGGAGAGCTTCTCCCAGGTATTGAAAGTGTTGGGGTCCTTCCCCCTAAGCCATTGCTTGGCTTTGTCTCGCAACGAGAAGGGGAACAGCTTCAGACGGATCGCCTCAGTTGTGACACCGTTAATCTGGAAGGTGTCACATTTCTCCAAGAAGGAGTCTAGATGCTCGATCGGGCTCTCCATGGGTGCACCCGAAAACTGATCCTGCTGGATCCATGTCACCAAAGACGGCTTTAGCTCGAAGCTTTGGGCCGTAATAGCTGGAGGACGGATGGCGGAAGTGGACTCGATAGATGCATCGAGTACTCCAATAGGGACTTGCGAGGCGGGGTGTTCTCCTCCATGGCTTCAGGATCCTCTCTTCTTCGCTTCTCGGCGGCCAAACGCCTAAGGGTGGCGTTACTCTCTGGATCAACGAGGATCAAGTCGTCGAGACTTCTTGAACTCTTGCGCATGGAAAACAACGAACACCCGTGAAGCGACAAGTGGGAAAGAAACAGATAAGATAAGAAATAAAAATAAAAATAAAAATAAGAAAATAAAAAGAAAAAGGAAGAATGCGAAAATTATCGCGAGGTAGGGATAAGAGCTAGACACTAGGGTTCAAGAGATCCTAAAATAACAAGCACGTTGCCTCCCCGGCAACTGCGCCATAGACTTGACGTTGCCCCCGGTTTGCTAACCGCAAATGGCCGGGGGACCCGCGTGAGGGTTTAGATATTTGTAACCGCAAGCGCACGGTGTTGTAGTGTGGCTTGGGGGTCGAACACAGGGAGGCTAGGATGTGCTTGTGTCAAGGAGGACCGAAATCACCCCGTGGGCGAGCTAGCCCGAATCGGTTGATGGGTTGTCACGGGAAAGGAATGCAAGGTATGAACAATAAGAAAATAAACCCGGGACTTTGGTTTCCACTCCAACGAGCGACTCTCGCCGATACGACCTACGGGTAGGATGGCGATCGGAATTAGGGTCTAATGGTGATACGTTGCCTCTGAAAGTGGTACCGGCATCCCATGGGCCTGATATTCCGGTCGGTGCCCAGGATGATACACCGGACTTCCCGGGTTCGATCAGTGGGCACTCCCGTGTCCATTAACACTGATCGATTCCGGGAGCACTAAGCTCGCAACGATAACTCCCAACGTCTCATCCTGCCGCTCCCGCGCGCTAGGATTCGGCGTCTACGCTAAGGGCGTGAGCTATGGCTAGGGAGTCAACCGCCAAGTTTATTCCCCCTTGGCCCAACGGTCAAAGGCGGTCTTTTTCCCGCCGATGACAATAAAACACCCCGCGTAACCATTAGATTCCTAATCCCTATCGAATTCCTAACCCTATGGATGCATCGGGAAGAGCCCCCGAAGGGGTTTCCGCCAAAATCCCAGATTTGGGAACTACTCACAAATATTCATTAAAAAGCGATCTAAACGAAAATGAACCGTTAAAATCATAATCGGACGATAGGAATGCGAAGGTAGTAGATCAATTAAGATAATACTAAAGTTTGAGAAAGATCCGAAAACTTACAATAGAAAAGTAATTACAACCGTCACAAATAGGAGAAAACAGTAAAAACTAACAGCTCCCCGTTTCTGGAACCCTAGGGGTCCTATTTATAGGATCTCGTATCACCCGATCGGTTGACAAGTCAACCGATCGGGTGATCCGTTACAGATAATAAACAGAAAACGGCGGACTTTCACCCAGTCATATGAACCGGTCGGTTGAGTTCTTGGAGTGACCGGTTGGATCTTGGCGCCATCGGGTGAAGGGATCGGTTGGGTGCCCGTGTCTCGGCTCCTCAGCATCAGCTACAGATGAACCGATCGGGTGAGAGTCACCCGATCGATTGGAATTTGGCTCGAAAAGACAGAGAATCAGCCCCGTTGAACCGGCCTGTGAACCGGTCAGGTGACTTCCACTTGAGCTCCGGCTGAGACCGGGTGGTGCACGCGTGCATCACCCGATCGGTTGGAGATGACCAACCGACCGGGTGAGGGGCTGAAAGATGTAATCTTCGTCGTTTGACCCCCTGGATCACACGTGACTCCTCCCGTTGCTTCGGGGACTTGAGATATCGTCGTTAAACGTCCCCTACGTGGGCAATCTCCTGCAAACATGGAGAAACAAAGAAAAGTGAAAGAAAACGAGAAAATACGAGAAAACGAATAAAAGTCGGCAGAAAATACGGAGAAACACGAAAGAAAACGTGCGTGAATATATGGAATATATACGCACGTCATACACACCACCTGCGGAAACGGAAACCGACAAATGGTCAGCCGACGAGAAGAAGAAAGGTAACCTAAACGCAAAAGCAATGAACGCTTTATTTTGTGTTGTTGCTAGTGCAGAGTTCAACAGTGTGTCTCAATGTGAGACTGCTTACCAGATTTGGCACACTCTCGAGGTAAGTCATCAAGGAATGGAAAAGGTAAAAGAATCATGAATCAATATGTCACACACAAAATTTGAAAGTTTAAGATGGAAGAAGGTGAGAGTATTAGCCAAGTTAATACTCGTTTTTACTAACATCACTAATGAGCTTGCATGGTTTGGAAAAAAGATCTTTGATTATGCTCAGGTGATGAAGATAGTACGATCACTTAGACCAGAATGTAAGGGAAAGACCACCACCATCTGAGAAGCACACAATATGAGGACGGTCACTTTAGAAGAGCAAAATGGAAAATTTCATGGCCTATGAGATAGAGCTAGAAGAAAACAGAAAGATAGAAGAGAAAAGAAAGACTTGGCGTTCAAACAGAGCACTGATTTAGAGTACTCCGATAAAGACGAGAGTGAAATCTCAATAATATCGAGGAACTTTAAGAGATTCCTCCAAAGCAAGTATGCTAAAAATCTCGTTTAACTAACGAAATTATATGTTTTGGATGTAACAAGCCAGGACACGTTCAGAGAGACTGCCCCTTGAAAAGGAGCTATGACCAAGGAAAATGCAAGGAGAAAGAGAAATAAAGAAGAAGAAGTCATAAGGAAAAGAAGTTCGTAAAGCCAAAGAAGAAGGCATTTGCGACGTTTGATATTAGCGACATCTCGAGCTCGGATGAATCATCGAATTCATCTAATGAAGAAGAACAAAGGGAGGAACGAGTGCACATGTGCTTCATGGCATCAACTTTCTCAAAGGCAAGAACACCTACATCTCATATTTCCCCACATCACTATAGTGACGATGATCTACTTATTAGTGATAGTGATAACGATAGTGAAAATGATTTTGATGTAAAAGATGCATATAAAGAACTTTGCAATGTCCACGAAAAATTGATTAGAGAACATCACAAATAGGTCAAAAAATTTAGGAAATGCACCAAGAAGAAGGAAGAAATTCAAAAGGAAAATGAAAAATTGATAATTAGAAATAAAATACTTTTGGAAGATGTCAATGATTTAAAAGTTAGGATAGATTACCTAGATAAAATAGTGACCACCACAAAAGAAAAATATGACGATCTTTATAAAGGTGTGGATAAATTTAATAAAGGAAGAGGGAAGCTTAATGACATTATTGATAGAGAAAAGGCTTCGGGGAGTAGACCCGGCTTAGTATATGATGAATCCTATCCTAAGCATGTTAGGGATTTTAATTTGAAAATCGGGTTCATCAAAATTTGGATCCTTAAAAATGGCACGAACAAGATGAAAGACATGTATGTGAACGATTTCGTGCTGAATGTTCATTTCAATAAAAACTATACATATGTTCATAACGAAAGTACTAAACCATATTGAGTTTGGCTTCCACTAAAAACGATATTTTTATCATGTTTAATCCCTTATTCCATAATGAAAAGGGTACCAAACTTTTTGGGTTACTTTCAGATACCCACAACTGAAGAGATTAGCAAGAAGAACTTCTCTTGGGGACTCGTCTCTCGCACATATCGAAGAGAAGCAAAAAGAGCTAAAAATCCGTAAGATTAATATTTTGAATTTTATAAATTAGTTGCATATGTTCTAAAATAAATTTTTATGTGTTAGAATATAGTTTAGATGATTATATGTAATGCCCCTATTTGTGAAGTACCATGCTTGTGTATATTTGCAGGTTCCTACCATCATCTTCTAAAAGCTTCTCATTTCTTCCATTCTCCATTCTCTTTTCAATTTTCAATTTTCCCTTTTGTTCTTCATTTTTGGGCCGAAATTCCCCATGAGCAAAAAGAGAGAGAGAAAGAAAATGGAAGGAAAAAAGAAGAGAAAGAAGAGGAGAAAGAAGAGAGAGAGAGAGAGAGAGAGAGAGAGAGAGAGAGAGAGAGAGAGAGAGAGAGAGAGAGAGGGAGAGAGAGGGAGAGAGAGAGAGAGAGAGAGAGAGAGAGAGAGAGAGAGAGGAGAGGAAAAGAGAGAGAAATTGAAACCCTAACATATTCCCTAATTCTACCCTTTCATCGTCTCTCTTTTCTTTCAATTTCCATGGCCCAAAGCTTGCCCAAAACCCAATCCCAAATCTGTCGAATTTCCTCCCTCATCAAATCTCATTCTCCACTTGAAGATTAAGCCCTAATTTCCTTTCTTGGATGGTTCCTTGGTGGGTTGATGAAGGGGTCATGGTTTGGATCGAGAAGGAGAGGGATTGAAAGGAGGGAACTTTGGATGCTAGATGCCATCTTTGGAGCTAGGTGGAGATGGAGCCATCGTTGAGGTTGGGATCTTGGTGGAGAAGCTCTCAATTTTGGTAGGAATCCAACTCCATTTAGTATATTGTTTACAAGGTCTGTTAAATAAAGTTTGCATCTTTGCTTATATGTTGCGTTGTTACTATTAAAGTTAGCACCTTTATCATGTATTCATTTGCAAGATGCTCTACTTATTGTGTAAAAAAGAGAAATGTGGCATTAAGATTGTGGGTTTACATGTTGGTATGAATTAAGCTCATGACATCCTTTATAACATCACCAAAGCATTCTTTATAACATCCTTAATATTATATGTTATAACATCCTTCGTGACTTCCCACAGTTATGAGCTTAATGTGGTATTTTATAACATCTTTCATAACATCAGCTTAATGTGGTATGTTATAACATTCTTCATGACATCAGCTTAATGTGGTATGTTATAACCGTTGAGAGATGTATGCCCTCGAGGCAATTTATCCATGTAAAACATCGTGTTCATAAATTAAAGTATGCTTTTTGGTATCAATTGTCTAAGTATTTCTGTTATGATGTTTTCATTGAATTACTTAGATAATTTTCTTAGACTCATAGTAAGATCATACACGTATCTAGATAGAGATCTCGATTATAAGAAGTGTCTGACTGATAGGATCTTGAGTCTTAAAGCGTTCTTAGTCATAGATGCGTCGAGAAAAAGGATATCAATACATCGGACTGACCATTATGTCTTTTGTCCTGATGATCTCATAATCATTCGACCTGGCGAAGTAGGAGACGAGACACATGTGCTCATTGGAGAAAGAGTCCACTGAACGACCCAATAAAAGGTTATCAAATGGTTAACATTAACTAAACTGTTATTGATAACTCTCTAGTGATGATAGGCAAGTTGGTCATTAAGACTTGAGGTCATTATACGAACTTGTGCATGAACGGTGTCACTTAGATATATGATCTAGCCTTTAGTTTTCACTCACTGAAAGGTCTTAGGTTGGGTAACACTGATGCGCTCCAGATTTAACTCTGGAAACTTACCACAAGTGCACGGTGTCAATACTTTGTAGTATAAAAAGATGTCGAACCCACGGGGAGGTAGATGCTTATATAGTCTTGGATCTATTCAAAGTCTCAGAACAATGCTAGTTTGGCGTACTCAGAAAGATTGTCACGAATGGATACTATCTCAATTAACAATAGAATACGAACTATGGCAATAGGAGTCACCACTAGGATCGTCGGATGTCAATGCTAGGTTACAATTTATACGATGAATTGGCTTTATTAGGGCGAGATTGTTGTATCTAAAATGGAGAACTCATGGCCAACTACCGTTGTGCCACTCGTCTAACATATCATGTGCTTAGCCCTACCACCGTAGATGGCCTTACACGCGATCCGTGCATTATGAACGACAATTATTCTCAATCTTTACTCACACCACCACCATGGGTTAGAGCTTCGATCTGTGATTTGATGGATATCATTGATGCTACTACCGTAGGTCATCAATTCGTAATATAGAACGCCAGTGGAAACCATCAAAGTGCGTGCCACTACCGTGGATCACGAACTCTAATTAAATTCACTAACGTGCTTAATTAAGTTCATAGGATACCCGTCCAAGGTGTATGCCATTACCGTGGATCATAGACCCTATATGAGATCTCTTACAAACTTGGCTGGATCAACCAAAACACATCTCTTTCATACCAAAACAATGTAAAAATCCTAACTTTGCATCTAAATCCTAACATCCTAGGGCTAATCCTTTAGCCCTAGAAACGACTACTCATAAATCATAGCGATATCAACAAAAGCGTTTAGAATAGCAATACAAATCATGATCGAAATAAAAGACATCGAAATAAGCATAGAGCGATGAGAGATCATTAACAAAGCACTGAAGACGAACAAACAATCGCAGAGAATTAAGATCAAGAGATTCCAAGTAAATTGCAATAATAAAAATATCACCTTTGTATTCAAAACAATAGCGACGGCTCAAGAACTCTCTAAGAAAAACAAAGAAATTCTAAAATAAAATATCTGAATAGCCTCTTCTAAAACTAGGGTAAAAAGAGTGCTTAAATACAACGGGGATGGACCCCACAAAAATCTGGAGAAAGGGCTTCTTAGGCTCCCAATTAGTTGGACTGCGGTGCCCTACCCGGTCGAGTGAGAACACGGATAGCCGCTACTCCTTTCTTGGTTCAGCTTCAGATACGAGCAGCTCGGTCGAGTGATCACCGTGCTCAGTCGAGTCACTGAGGGCTGCTCCTTTAGGCTCAAAGTGCTGCTCCTTTAGGCTCAAAGTGATGCTCTGTAATCGATTCTGCTCGGCCGAGTAGTTGTAGTACTCGGTCGAGCGCTGGTCTACTCGGACGAGATACAGTAGGTTGGAGAGGCCTTCAAAATCTTCGTTCTGATTGGGCTTCAGATCGACTGAGTGGCTGCAGTGCTCGGTCAAGTCACTCATGTGCTCTCCTACTTCGATTAGGAATTGGAATTAAATTGTAGTCAGCCGAGTTGATCTGACCGAGTGGCGTTTCTACTCATTCGAGTGACACGTGCACATCAGCTAAAGGAGTTCTTCTTTTGGTTTGGATGTCAGCTCGATCGAGTGCTGATGCACTCAACCAAGTGGTCTTGGAAAACAGTGCATGCTCTTCTTTGAGCTCCTTTCTCTCTTTCTCTTCTCTTCTCCTCCTCCAATCTTCTTCTCCACCTCGTCGAACACCTATCGAACATCGCCATAGATGCTCCAGATAGCTCGGATGTGTCCATATGCTATAATTGCTCCAAATCGCTCCAAAGTTCCTGAAAATCCACAATTCTATACGAAAATCAAATATATAGTGAAAAGCACGATAATATATATATAAGTGAACTTTGGACGGTAAAAATACAATGAAAACATATGATAAAAACATGGAAAGTATGGACACATAAGACACTTGAAGCGTACGAGGTAAGTAGTGATCAAGATAGGATTCGTCTCTTCCGTTCATGGGAAGTTATTATCACATGCTAAGTACGGTTCTTGGTAAAAACCTTGGCCAAGGTATGTTGTAGGAAGTATAACATGTTTATACCAAAGATCGAATGATGTTGACCAGTGCAAGCTAGTAGGGTTGATAGTTTACCAAACCTTAGGCTATACAGTGACATAATTATGACGAAGGGCCTAAAACTGCGGTATTCATCATGGACAAAGTCAGATTGATCCCGACGACACTTGTCAATTAAATAATTATGATGCCGAAACAAGGACGACACCAGCTCGTGGTCACTGTCGTCTATGGGTTTCGAGCCCCACCCTGTAGTAGGGTCAGGCTGTAGGGTCTTACACCGAGAATGGTTTGTGTCTTAGTAATAGGAAGAATGTATGAGGAGTGCACTCGGGTGCATGTGAATAATTAAAGTCACAAAGAGGTCGTGACATTAAGTCTTTATTAAATGAGATTTAATTGTTTCGCAAAAGGTTTGCGATATATGCATTAGTAGAATGCTACAATGGATGATTGCATATGATGCAAAAATTTTTAAAATATATCGTAAAATGTTTACTAGAATATTTTAAACAATATGATGCATAGAAACAAAGATAATTTTTCCATGAAAGTCAAGAAAAAACCACGCTCAAATCGGAGCTCAATAGAAGCTAAAAAGCTCCAGAAAAGGGACAAATGACCAGCTAGCCTGGGCGGGCTGGGCCAGCCCACCCTACCTAGGTGGGCGGGCGAAGACCACCCGCTGGGGCGGGCGGGTCAAACCCGCCAGCGGGGATGTACGCCCCGATCCCCAGAATACCCGGTATTTCAAACTTTTTTCAGGTATCCTGAAGATTGAGGGCGATGAGAGAGGAAAAAAAGAGAGAAAGGAGAAACAGAACATGCAGGACACTGCGCACATACTGGGATAGTACAAGTAAAGCTCCACTATAATATCAAAACAACCTCATAAATAACATAGAACAACAACAACAACATTATGTGTGTGTGTGTGTGTGTGTGTGTAAATCTTCATGTGAGAACATTTCGCACGGTGTAAAAATGTTTTTATCTTTTTTTTTGAAATTTTTTTTCAAATTTTTTTCCATCTTCATTATATGTTGTTATACCCCCCCCTCAAAAAATAATGGTTGAGAAATAATGTCATTTGGCCTTCGATCAAGGCATTTCATCAAATTCGTACGTTTTGAGGCCGTTAAATTTGTAACGGGTGGATGGGTGCTCTAATCACCAACGGGTTCACCATTATTTTTCCTGGGGTATATAATTGTATGGATTAAACATCCAAAAAAATTTGAAAAAAAATTTCAAAAAATTAAAAAAAAAAATGTTTTCGCACGGCTTTTTTCGCACCCTAAGATTGCCATATATATATAACAACTTTCATTCATATACATAGTCCAGGTGCATCACTACATATACACTGCCACTCTCCACCTCCCAAAGAAACTGTGTCACAATACAAACTACAGCTCACACCAAGTGCTACCCCTGAAACCCAACTCCAAGTCACCACCAATCATGCTACCCTTGCTACCTGAAAAATGGGGAGGAGCACATCAATGCGTGTCCCAGTAGGAAGCAACTTGGATTTGGAATACTATCATAAGGTTATCAACCACAAGGCACGGTATGATAAATGAGACGTGTAAACTAAATAATGTGTCGGAAAGTAAATAGCCAAGTAAGGGATCATACCTACAGTTTGATGTCGAGATACTGCTAGAAAAAGTTTAGCACACGAATAATACAAGTGTTCAAGCAAACATAGTCTAATAGGATAAGTACAAGTGCCAGAGGTATAACACAGTGTCACAAGCAAGGCAGGTGAATGGAAAATGGATGTGCTGCCAGCAGAAGAAGTAACATGCAAACTCTTATTTAATAATTGAATTAGTTGAAAACTTGGGTAAACTATGTGATACCAGGACCTGGACCGCACCCCAAAGATTTGGGGTGGAAACTGCACACGACACAGTGGACACAGGCACTGTATGCCGGGCCTCTCACCCTGCCCCGTCAAGGGCATCTGCCTCACGGGCCTCACCCCAAAGGTTTGGGGTAAGTATAACACACGGTGCAGTGGATACATGCACTTTACACCGGGCATCTCCGCCTCCTCCCTGGACGGTAGCAAGAGTGAGGCTCTCCACCATATACCTCTCCACACCCAAACCACATCATCACACATGCCAATACCCCTCCACTCCTTATAAAGGTGAGTGGGAATAATCATCACATATCACATCATCTCCTCCCCACCTTCATAGTCCAGGCCTCATATCCACAATTTACTCAAATTTTCCCCAAACCGCAGTTTTAGCAGCTCACCCCCATTTGGAGGGGATTGAGACATTACCAAATATCAATTAAGCATTATAAGTTCCATAATAGGAATCATGATGACATGGTACATGTTCAACAACTTCCTTTCATCAACACGGGTCATGCACCTAAGTGCCATGCCCTCAGTCATCGCCTCCTCACATAGCAACCTGGGTCATGCACTCACGTGCCATGCCCTCCATCACATCAGATTACACATTCACGTATAATAGTGTAGCCATGTCATCCATGCCCCCAACATCATCAGTTTATAACAGGGTGCTTGATATAAGAGCATATAATCTCATTTATCAGGTTTCTCAACTTTTGTTTCATTGAGACATTTTCACAAACACTTGACAGGTGACATAAAAATGGTCATTGTCACATCAGCAAATTCAATAGCCATTTGTATAACTAAGCTATCTTTCAAGTAACAACAATAATCATGAACCATATAGGGAAGTTTAGCAACAATACACAATTCATATCACCACTTAAATGCTTCAGCTTGCTGGAAATTGCAGACAGTGACAACTCATGGCCATATATCATCAGTTTTCATTTAGAAATTGACATAAGTTAATAAATGAAAGTTGTAGATCTACTAGTGCTAGATTCACATATAAACTTTCATGCAAAAATATGAAATATATGATTTATAGTGAATTTTTTAGTGAAGCCTGTCAAATCTTTTTTCAGACAGATTCTGAGGGCTGTAAAGATTGCTAATTTAGGGCATGTTGCAGTCAGAATTTCGAAAAATATGCACTGAGATGAAGTTGTATAAAAACTTGTTAAATTTACAATGAGGCCAAGAATACAAATTTCCATGGTGTTTGCAAACACTGAGCTCAATTTTGCTAAAGTGGGTCCAGACTGGATGAAATACAGACATGTTGTGAAGATGAAATTTTTAATCGTAATTTCTGAATTGAACATATGTCAAATTTAATATGATTTTGTGGTAGAACTTCAAGATATACACGTATATAATTTTTTCGAAAATCAATTCAAGCTACAGTAACCATAATTCAAGTAATAACACACCACAGAATTTCAGCTTTTTAAAAAGAGTGATTTTGCATGGAATTTCAAGTGGTAATTCATGAAATTGAATCATGGCAGATCAATTTGGCTACCCCTACTACATATTAAGTAAATCATGCTATAAAATCATGATAACAAGAACAAATTAAGGGAATTCCAAATCCAAGTAGATTCCTACCTCAAAAGCTTGTTTTTCTTCTCTCCTTCTCTTTCTTTCTTCTCTAGCTTCTTCCCACTTGCAACCAACTTGTGCTTCTTGATTTTAGGAAGGAGTAATTATGGTTTTGAATTGAAGAAGATGGAGAAAAGGGGGAGGGGATGGCCGGCCATAGCTAGTGGAGGGAGAGGGGAAAGAGAGAGAAGATGAGAGAAGGTTCAAGAAAGAAAGAAAAGAATTTCTTAAAGAAAAATCTACACAACTCTTAGCTTGCTCCATAAGCCATGAATCACTTAAAATGAATAAAATAGCCTCCCAAAAATACCCCTCAACTTCTAGGTATTTACAAGTTTGCCATTACTTTATGCACACACCTTTTTACTATACACACACACACACCTCCTTCAGTCCAAATGACCATTTGCCCCTCACCTTTCTAAAAATTTACGAGGATGTCATTAACCCCAAACCCCTTTTCACATTAGCATGGATCTCCCTACACACATCCATGAACATCCATGCATCACACATACACGTCTAATACATACGCGTTATATAATACGCACGACGTCATTCACACTTCTCCCGCATTCACATCTCGCATTCTCTTCTTTTAGCCACATATTACGGTACAACCCCCATGTACTATGATATATACATCGATACCCATAATTATTTCACGCCTACGTATGCATCGTAGGTAGAAATACCACGTGTATATAGTAGGATACACGTATAGTTCAAAATAGGGCATGATATGGGGGTGAGCTCGAGTCCGACTCGAGCCAGCCAGCCCAAGTGGGCGGGTCAGACCGGCCTGCGTAGGCGGGCTTGCCCAACAGGATGGGCACGCCTGTTGGGCACACCCAGCTCTCCTATGGGCCCTGCTTGTGAGGCCCACGTCTAGGGTTCTGGGAAACCAAAAAGGCGGCTGCGAAAATCAGATTTTTATGGCTTTTGCCCAACTTTGAGCTATCGTTTGAGGGGTCAAACGAAGTCAGAATTGATCGTTGTTTGTTCTATGCGATCACCGTTCAGTGCTCTTCAATTTGATAGATAGTATCACTTACGAAGCTCAATGGTGAGGGAGAGAAAATTAGTTGAAGTTTAGCCTTAGTGTAAGGCAAACTAACTTAACTTTTCCCCTAAAATTGTTTAGTCCCACATTGCTCGTGAGACGAGCAGGGGGTCCGGCTCCCTATATAAATAGGGGTTGATACCACTTGGAAAATTTGTACCAAGTCTCCGATTCGAGAAGCTCTAAAAAGTTATGAGCACGCTAGATATAAGACTTACAATTATTCCCTCCGCTTAAAATTCTTCCGATCATCTGTTCGAGTCTTAACAAGACGGCAAGGAGGTTTGGATCTGATCCAAAGTCTTTGACGTGGATCGTACTCAAGTGAAACTTTCTTCGGCGAGTGATTGGCTTAGAGGCACGGTGTTGGCTCGCTTCGGGTGGTCCACTCTTGGAGGCATGGAGGCGGCTTGCTTTAGGGAGCGAAAGAAAGTTTCTAAAAATGATGCTTCGAATTCTGCAGAAACGAAGTTCCGGGTATGTCATTTTTATGCTTTCATATATTGTTGCAGTAGTTTAGATCAATCTTTGGGGTTGGTCAGACCCACCCCAAGATAGTAGATTTCCTGGCTAGGGTTTATTAAATCCTTAGTGCTATCATTAAAGAGTGTAATGGTTTATTCAGCTGCATGTTTACTACGTCTATCGTTCGTCCGACGTAGGACGGTTATAGATTTATGCACCGAGTGTCCTTAAAAACCCCAACAATAACATCCTTCATGACATCCTTAATGTTGTATACTATGATATGGAATGATAGTATCTTGAATGGGTTGGTTGTGGAAGGCATGGAGGCATAGCAATGTGAATAGTTGTGAATTGTTGTGGCACATGGATTTGGAATGGGAATGCATGAGGAGATTCATGTCCCAATTATATTGTGAAATGTAGAAATGAAAGAGGAAGAAATTATGAGTTATGCCTTCATGTGTATCTTTGGTCAAATCCCTTCATGCACATTTATGATGTCGTTGTTTCTTCACTTGTAATACAAGTTTATTAATAATTAACTCAATCCCCTCAAAGGGGGTGAGCTTTTACATGGGGTTCGTGGAAACTGAGTACTAGAAGGATATGAGGACTGGACTAGTATGTAACATTGTTGCTGTACCTTGCTCAGTTTCGGGTACTTTGTGGTGATTACCGTACCTTGCTCAGTTTCAGGTACAATGTGTTGTGATGTTGTGGAGTTTTCCTTACTCTCAATCCGATGAGGGAGAATGGGTGTAGTGAAAGGCCCGTTAAGGAAACAGTGCTCGTGTATTACTGGCGGGTGCTCCTTATCGCCCCACTTTGGGGTGAAGTCCAGTTCCTCATATTCAACTACGTACCCAGGTTTCCAAATAACTTAATGAACTTATAAACTGCATTGCCTCAGTAATTCTTGTACTTCCTGCACTTGCTCTTGTTAACATCTCTACTTGTTTCCTTATGTTGGTAGCTTTCCATGATGCATGTGATAGATGTACACACTCTCTATTTAATTCATGATATGAAAGATGGTGTAACATTTTTCATAACATCGTCCACATCTTTGTGTAATTGCTATTTGTATGTTATACCATCTTTCATAACATGCTTCATAACAAGTTTTATAACATCATTCATAACATGCTTCATAACATCTTTGTGTATTTGCCACTTCATAACATGTCTTACAACATCCATATGTCACTAACACTCTGCCATGTTACGTATGCTTAGTAGTTGTCACATGTAGATTATATACTAGTTGGAGTTTGGTATTTCTACTGGGCACGCTGTGACGTGTCCCACCCTGTGGCTTTAAGGCTGCTTGGATTAGGAGTGGGACTAGGAAGAGGAGGCATGGGTGGTATGAGAGTAAGAGGTGTAGTTGTCAGAGGGATTGTACCATGGGATGTGAGCTGAGGGTGAGAGCCTTATACTTGGAGGTTTTTGTTTTTAGAATGAGTTATAACATGAAGTGTTGGCATGTACATTGCATATGGGTTATGTACTTGGACGTTGATGTATATACATCTGGTTGTTTTGTGTTGTTTCACAGTGTTTTCCTTTTGAGGATGTTGTTATTAGTGGAAGTATTACATGTACTATCCTGGCATGCTCGCAGTGGCCTGCAAAAATTTTTATTGACTCTCATTTTCATTCTCTTTCTTCCCTCTTTCTTCTCCACCCCCGCCTCTCAGGGTATCCTGGGAAGCGGGGCGTTACAATAGAATTAATTAGAAACTGATTTGATGTATTTTGGATGAGTTTAGAGCTTAAAATCATTTGGCATAGGTAGATAGCCGACTATCGAAATGGATAACCGACTATCTTGGATTTCTAGTAGCTCAAAACCAACGCATTCATCACAGTAGTCGACTATTCAAATTAAGTAGCCGACTATCGATGAAAGCTGCCAATTTCCAGCTGACTACATGGTTAGATTTTTTTGGGGTTTACACATTTTAATGGGTTCTTACCATTTCTTTTCACTCAAACCCATTAAGGAGAGATCATCTAGACCCTTGATTTTATTTCTAGGGCTAGGATTTGTTTGTAACTTGGTAAAACCCTAGAAATCACCATTTCCCCTCATTTTCATCATCTTGCCTCCATCTTCAACCTCCTCTCAAAATTCTAATATTTGCTCAAGGAATCAAGGATTTTGTGGAAGATCTTTTGGAGAAAGCCTCACCTCGCTCTTAGGTATTCATTTTACTTCTCAAAATCTCATCTTTCTTAGTATTATTTCCATTCTCTTAGAAATCATGCATATGGGTGTTGCTTCAAAGAAGAAGATAACTGGACCCTCTTCCTCTCAACCATCCCAAGCTTTATCTGAAAGGGAAATCATTATTCCCTAATTAAACAAGCTAGATTCTTATCCAAATTTGATACAAATGCCCATAGGATAATCCTCCAAGAGAGGTTTGTAAAAATCAAGGACTTAGAAAACTATGGCATCGACAAAATCTTTGAGTTCCAATGAATCAAAGGATTGTTCTCTCTATCTAGTAAGTGTATGTACTACTCTAGGTTGATTAACCTCTTCTACACAAACATGGTAGTGAAAAATCGCACCGGAACTCCCAAGATCACCACCAAGGTTTTAGACTCCTCCATAAAGCTAGACTCCCAAGGCCTAGGGCTTAGGCTTGGCATTCCTAGCACGTGTGCATTACTCGTGAGGTTTTTATTGTTGGGATATTGAGACCCACCCTAGTAGATTTTGATGATGTGCAAAAGTGATAGGAGTACTAATGTATTTATTTCAAGTGCATATAGATTATTTTATATACATGGAGAACAAAGCACATTATGGAGCAAATTGGAGGACTTAGAGCCACGGTCAAGAAGTCTACTTTCAAGCCACGAATTGAAGCATATGAAGGCTCTGAATTATAAAGCAAATAAAGACGTGAGATCAAGAGAAGATAGCTCAAGACGAAGAATGAAGAACGAGAGCTAGATGTGTGTCTAAGTGAGTAACTTAGAAATATAAAAGGCCATAGTATATCTTTTACACACACATACAATTTCTGTAAAAACCATTTTAAAATTATTACTTTAATATAATTTTTATAAATTATTTTTCAATTATTTTTAAGTATAAAAACTGTTGTATCCTATAATAGCCGGCCATTATTGTCAGATAGCTGACTATTTATGTCAGGGATTTACTCCAAACTATCTGTCAAAATAATAGCGGACTACTTGAGAAAATACCCAACTATCTGGGAGAGATAGCTGACTATTATCCAGAATAGCCGACTATCTGGGTCAACTGCTGACAGATTTAGAAATCTGCCTTGATTTATGCTAGCTGTTAACTAGCCGTTGGAGTTAACTTTGTGAGCTGATTTTAAGCTAATTTTATGCAGATTTTTCTCTAATATTTCTCTATAAATAGCTGGGGTTCCAGAGTTTTATATACAACAATTTTCATATCAAAAGAAATCTCTCTATTGCTAAAAAGTGCTCAAAAGCTCAATTTTCTGTTCTCCGTTATATTAGAAAGGCTACTGATTTAATTCTCTATTCCTCAATCTTTCAAGATCATTTTCAGTTTTATTTAGCCTTTTAAAAGTACATGTTCTTTTTGATCTCCAAGCTTATAGCTTTCTCTATTGAGATTGAAAAATACAAGTCTCTGCTGAGTATTGGACTTCTCCCTACTTGGTGTTAATGATGAGCAAACATAAATACTTGTGACTAATCCCCTATTTTGCAGTTAATCCATTGCCTAAGCTTACTATGAAGATCAACTAGCAATGGATGACTCACAAACGTGATTGAAGGCAAATGATATGAATTGGATGATCGTAGATTGATGATTGAAGCTCCATAAAGACTTCAAGCTCATACGATGGAAAGAAGAGATTATTCGTCAATGTAATTTTTCTTTTATCTCTTCTAGTATGTAGCTTAGAAGTAGAACTATGATGGAGCACTCACACACATCTACTTTCGGTCATAGGACATCTCTAGACCTTTGTCCTTTGATCTCAATTCAATTCTCTTTTGTTTGTGCTAGGATTGTTCATAACAACCGACTGCTTAACAGTTTCCAGTCGCCTGTCTCAAAAACAGTCGACTGTGTTTTGTTCTACAGTCGCCTGTTATGCACAGACTATTTCAATGCAGTCTTTGGGTCCTCTCTGATTATCTCGCACAGGCTACTGTTGAACGTTTATCAGGTGCATGTCTTAGCGACAGTCGACTGTGAATGGTTCATCAGTCGCCTGTCTCTCCTTGCCCAAACTCTGTTTGATCCGTTTTCTACGGACAGTTGACTTATGCTGTATATACAGTTGTTGTCTATTAGATCAGTCGATTGTCTATGTTGAAACAGTCGCATGTCTGTAAGTCTATTATTTGACTCAGCTCTCTGGAAATTTCTCCTATCTGTGACAGTCGTCTGTTTAAGGATATACAGTCGCATGTTCTGATTAACAGTCGACTGTGTTCCTTGCATCAGTCGTCTGTCCTGTATCTTGTGAGATTTCCAGTATTTTATCTAACTTACTCTTCTCTGGGCCAGTCGCCTGTCGAAGAATGTACAGTCACCTGTTGGTTTTACAGACGACTGTCTTGGCTTCATCAGTCGACTGTCCACGTGGTAAGTTACCGTTATGAATTCTCACCTACCCTTGCTGACTGTGCAACAGTCGACTGTGGTTTGTTCAACAGTCGACTGTCGCGAGTTCAGATTATATCCGTTGTGATTTTTCTCACGGATTTCGATTGGGTTTTTGCCTAAACTGTTTTGTGGATTTGAGAAAGCTATAAATAGAGCTTCTACTGTTTCATTGGAAGGTTACTCATTCATTGCAAAATCCTTCAAGCTTTCATTTCCAAAGATCAAAGCTTTCAAATCCAAAGCCCTAAGTATTTCCAAATCTTGTTCTCTTGCTCTCCAACCTAGAACCAAAGATTGATCTTCTAGGCATTTGGTGCAGTCAAGAGAAAGGGCTTTTCTCCTCTCTTCCAAGAGAGTTCTTCAACACACATCACACTTCTCCTTCAAGTTCTACTTCAAGGCATATGTGATTGTAAGTGTTGCTTTCAGATTTCATACCTTCTTTATTTGCATTGTGCTCTCGGTTGTGAGAGTGGTTTTTGCTTGCTCCCTGGTTGTGGGAGTCAAGGACATCGATTGGATTCTATTGCACTTGTAGGGTTGCTACAAGTGGGTTTTTAAGGGAACCTCAAGTTAGGGTTCTAACTTGAGTATCCGGTGGTATCCGGGTGGTAGGGACGTAGGATTACCGGGAACAAGTCGGGAGTTGACTTGGGTAATCCGAACCCTTGAAACATAGCTGCGTTTGTGTGTGTTTATCTTTGGGTTGTTTTTTCTATTCAGTACTATTTGTTGGATTGCATTTTATTTGGCGTAAATTCCTTTTAAATTTGCATAAACACTATTCAACCACCCCTTCTAGTGTTTTCCCCATAGACAGGGTCCTTACAATTGGTATCAGAGCGCAAGGTTTTATCTATGGCATCCAACAACAACAACGTTCCTCCGCCGCCTGCGTACAACAATCACGACCGTGATGGAGCGTCCACACTTTTCGAAGGTCAATCTACGGTACGTCCTCCACGTTTCAATGGTACTAACTTTGGTTATTGGAAGTGTAGGATGGAGACGTTCCTTAGGAGTGCTTCCCTTTGGAGAACTCTCCACAAGGAGTACGTTGAGCCCTCCGAAGATAATTTCGAGAAATGGACGACTTCCGAGAAGTCTGCCGAAGTCAACAACACTAACGCAATGAACACTCTTCATTGTGCGTTGGACCCGAATGAGTTCAACAAGATATGCACATGTAAGAGTGCATATCAAATTTGGAACCATCTCATCGTTACCCACGAGGGAACGAATAAGGTAAATCTTTCAAAGTTATATGTTGCCGTGCAAAACTTCGACTTGTTTCACATGCAGAAAAATGAGAGCATTGCGTCGATGTACGGACGCTTTACCGACATCACAAACGAATTGGAAGCCCTTGGCCAAATCTACACCGAACCTGAAAAGTTAAGGAAGATTATCATGGGGATGACCTCCAAATGGGAAAGACGAGCAATCGCCATTGAAGAGGTCAATGACTTGAAGAACTACACCGTGGTGAATCTCATCGGGACTCTTATGTCTTACGAAGTAAGACGGGATAACCGATTGAAGATTCGAGCCATGATGAATCCCTCCGAGGCCAAGAAGAAAGCTTTGGCGGTCAATGCCAATTCGTCATCCTCCGAAAGTGATGAATCCGAGAACGAGATGGATTTGGGTGAAATGGCCCAAATGGCGAAGAAGTTCCAACGCTTCTTCCGCAAAGGTAAATTTCCCTCCAACAAACATTTTGAATCTACTAATGCTACTTCCTCTCTTTGTTATAAGTGTAATAAGCCAGGGTACATCAAGAGGGATTGCCCAATGCTAAACAACAAAGAAAAGTGGAAGGCATCAAAGTACCACAAGTCCATCAAGAACAAGAAAGACAAGAAGAAAGGACTCGTCGGTACCTTTGATGACTCAAGTGATGACTCATCAAGCGATTCCGATGATGAGAAGGGTGAGAGCGCCCACATATGCTTCATGGCACTTGAAGACCCACTCTCGGATGAGAGTGATTCCGATACGGATAACACCGAGGTAACAATGGATGAACTTCGCATAGCTAATGAAGAACTATTTGCTAAATACCAATCTTTAATGCTTAGATACTCTAGCTTAAAGAAATCAAAAGTTAGCAAGTCATCCATTCCATGCATTATCAACAATGACACCATTGTTGATACTTTAACCCTTGAGAAAGCAAACTTAGCTTCTCAAAATGTCACATTGAGAAATGAGGTGAATTCCCTCAAATCTCAACTAGATCAAATACATCCCATGGATAATAGTGATCTAGTTACACGCCACACATAATTGGGATTAGAGAATGATTCTCTTAAAACCCAAGTGCACGAGCTCAAAGCACGGGTGTCCACCTTGGATACCAATATTTCTTCTTTAAAGGAGAAATATGAGCTCATGTCCTCCCGTATTGTGAGATTCAATAAGGGACAAGGACAATTGGATGATTTGCTTGCAAATCAATTTCCGGCCACACATCGTGTTGGCCTTAGATTTGTAAAAGCAAATGCATCTAATGCTCGCACCTCCTATAGTGGTGTCACTATAGATTTTGTGAGGCCTTCCTCCGGTGCATCCACAAGTGGTGTCAAAGACACTATAGGTAGCAATCCTACCAAGAATGTCACCACATCACTTTCTCTTCCTTTGGGCAAGAAACCCACTAAGGGTGGAAACCAAAAGCAAGGCCATGCGTATATGTACACTAATACTCATCCACGTAGGAAACATCCTACTTCACAAGTGGATAATCATGACACATTTTATGCTCCGCACCCACGGACACGTACACAACCACACATGAGAAATACTCATGTACGTGCTCCCACACACCCATATGCTCATACGCATCATTCTTTCATGTATGCTAATTCTCCACATGTCATGCTTGATCAATATGCTTCATATAATATGCATGTTCCCAAGAATACATATCATTCAAGAATGTACAATGCATATCCTCCACCTCATATCTATGCTAGAAATCATGTTCCTAAGAAGCATGCACCACATAGAAATCCAACTCATATGCATGCAACTAGGAATAGGACTCCCAAGGTGTACACTTTTTGGGGTCCTAAGAACACTAGTCTAAATGTTAGGAATGCTTATGTTGATTCCTACTTTCATGATGTAATTAGAAATAGTAACTATGTTGGGAAGCGGAAGTCCACTTGGACTTGGCTTCCAAAGGGCTAATCCCATTGGACCCAACAAACATTGGGTACCATAAGCTTATGGTATATTATATAGGTACCCAAGAGAAAGAAGAAGAGCAATAAATGCCTTATTAGCTCTAAAGGGAAATGATGGATTCTTGATAGCGGTTGCTCCAAACACATGACGGGAGATCACTCATTGCTCTCCGAAGTGATTAGCATCAAAGATGGTGCAACGGTCACTTTTAGAGGTAATCAAAAGGGAACCATCATTGGAGTAGGTATCGTTGGTAATCCTTCCAAACCCCTAATTACTAATGTTTATCTTGTTAGTGGTTTATGTCACAACCTCATTTCCATAAGTCAACTTTGTGACAAAGGTTACAATGTTAACTTCGGAGAAGGATTGTGTACTATTGTTGATTGTGATTCAAATGTTTTATTTTCCGGTATTAGGCGTAAAAATATTTATTATTTAAGCTTGCCTAAAACCGTAGAATATTGCTTAGTTGCTAACACAAGTGAACAACTATTATGGCATCGCCGTTTTGGTCATGTTCACTTCAAGCACTTATATAAGTTAGCTAAGCATGATCTAGTCAAAGGTTTTCCTAAGATTGTTTTTAATAAGAAAAACTTTTGTGATTCAGGTCAAAGAGGTCAACTAAGTAAATCTTCATTTAAGCTTAAAGAAGGGATTACTTCTAAGAGGCCCCTAGAACTTCTACATCTAGATTTATTTGGGCCAACTAGAACCGCTTCTTTAGGTAATGCTCATTATGGACTAGTTGTCGTTGACGACTTTTCTAGATTTACTTGGGTTTCATTCTTAACTAATAAGAATGAAGCTCATGAAGAGTTTACCAAATTTGCAAAGAAGATTCAGAATCTTTTAGGATCCACCATTATCACTATTCGTAGTGATCATGGAGGAGAATTTGAGAATGAGTCTTTTACTAAGTTTTGTGATGACTCCGGGATAACTCATTACTTTTTCTTTCCTCGTGCACCACCACAAAATGGTGTTGTAGAAAGAAAGAATAGGACTCTTATTGAGTGTGCTCGCACTATGCTCCATGATAGTCATTTAGGACTACAATTTTGGGCAGAAGCGGTGCACACGGCATGTTATGTGCTCAATAGAATCCTAGTGAGACCCCGAACAAACAAAACTTGTTTTGAGTTGTTTTACGATAAAAAGCCTCAAGTGAAATATTTTCGTGTCTTCGGTTCAAAATGTTTTATAAAGAACACCTTCGGTAATTTAGACAAATTTGAGCCAAGATCCGATGAAGGAATTTTTGTTGGATATTCCACACATAGCAAAGCCTACCGGATATACAACAAAACTTCTTCAACGATTGAGGAATCACTTCACGTATCTTTTTATGAAGATTTTGACTTTCCTCATGTTGATGATGATAATGTAGATATTCTTTGTGATTCTCTTAATAATGTTAAGATTAATGATAATATTGTTGAGACTAACACTTCTAACGAAGTTGTTGTAGTTGTTCCTAGTGATCCAGGTTTACCCAAAGCTTATCCAACCGTTCGCAATCATCCCCATAACCAAATCATTGGAGATATTGGCGTGCGTGTTCGAACGAGATCAAGAATTGAAGAATTCTCCCATTGCGCATTCGTCTCTACCATTGAGCCAAAGAACATTCAAGAAGCTTGTGAGGATAGCTCTTGGATAGTGGCAATGGAAGAAGAACTAACGCAATTTGAGAGAAATGAAGTTTGGGAACTTGTACCTCTTTGGTCACCAAGCTATCGGGACCAAATGGATCTTCAAGAACAAGACGGATGAAAACGAGGTAATCACACGGAACAAAGCAAGGTTAGTAGCTCAAGGCTACCGGCAATAGGAAGGTATTGATTTCGAAGAATCCTTTGCCCCCGTAGCTAGATTAGAAGCTATTAGGTTGCTTTTATCTTTTGCATCCCATAAGAATTTTAAATAATTTCAAATGGATGTTAAAAGTGCATTTTTAAATGGATTTGTAAATGAAGAAGTCTACGTTTCTCAACCTCCCGGTTTTATTCATGAGAAATTTCCAAACCATGTTTTCAAACTTAAGAAAGCGTTGTATGGTTTGAGACAAGCTCCTAGAGCTTGGTATGATCGCCTTAAGACCTTTCTTTTGAATTTAGGTTTTAAAATGGGAGAAGTTGATTCCACACTCTTCATTAAAGATTATGAAAATGACATTCTTTTGATTCAAGTTTATGTAGATGATATTATTTTCGGTTCTACTAACTTTAATCTTTGTCAAGAATTTTCCAAGTCTATGAAGGATGAGTTTGAAATGAGCCACATGGGAGAGCTCACCTACTTCCTTAGATTGCAAATTCGACAAATAGAGAATGACACTTTCATAGATCAGACAAAGTACATAGGGGAGCTTATTAAGCGATTCGGGATGGAATCGTCTTCAAGCAAAAGGGCTCCCATGAGTACTACTACTCATCTACACAAGGATGAAAGCGGAAAAGATGTAGACGTTCGTCTATATCGAGGTATGATCGGTAGCTTACTTTACTTAACCGCTAGTAGGCCTGATATCATGTTTTCCGTATGTATATGTGCTAGATATCAAGCAAGACCTAAGGAGTCACACTTGATTGCGGTTAAACGAATATTTCGTTATCTCAATCAATCCCTAGACTATGGGTTACTTTACCCTAAGTCTAGCACGTATGAGTTAATCTCATATAGTGATGCCGACTTTGCCGGATGCAAGTCCGACAGGAAAAGTACTAGTGGCACATGCCATTTCTTAGGAAATTCCTTAGTTTCTTGGTTCTCTAAGAAACAGAATTCGGTGTCATTGTCCACGACTGAAGCGGAATATATCGCCGCGGGTCTTGCATGTGCACAAGTTCTTTAGATGAGACACACTCTTAGTGACTATGGTGTCAATTGTGATACTTGCCCTATCATGGTTGATAATCAAAGTGCTATTTGTCTTTCCAAGAATCCGGTACACCAATCTCGTACCAAACACATAGACGTGAGACACCATTTTATAAATGATCATGTAGCTAAGAAGGACATCATCTTAGAGTACATTGAAACCCAAAAACAAATTACCGATATCTTCACTAAACCTCTTAAAGAAGATTCATTTGTGAGGTTGCGTGGAGAATTAGGAATTATGGGTGAATCTGAAATCTAGAAGCTCAATTTTCATGCTATAACTCCTTATTGAGCTCATATTCTTAATTGTCTTTCGTCATGTGCTTTATTGTTTTATGAGATTAAGAAAGGCAATTGTGACTTATCTGATTTCATGAGTTTTCAAAGTTGATTGGAATAATTTGTGTTTCAATGGATTTATTGTTTTCATAATGATTTTAAGATGTATTTATGATTAGAGTATAGGTCCTATGGTGAGTGTTCTTATTCTCTGGAATTCTATCTCACTGTGCATTTTTGGACCAGGACAGACGACTGTGTTTCTTTTGACAGTCGACTGCCCTACTCTATATCCTCTATATGAAAATTGATATCTTTCACACAGCCGACTGATGACTGTTTTACAGTCGATTGTTAGTTTAACAGGCGACTGCATTTTAGTCATCAGGCGAATGTACTCTCTGTCAAATTTTTACAGTATTCTCTGTTATTCTTATGATCTGTATTAATTCTCTGCCAGCCAACTGTTGTGTATATGTCAGTCGACTGTCCAGCGGACAGGCGACTGCAATATACTTGCCAGTCGACTGCCTATCTCTCTAAGATTTAATTTTATCACTTCATACAGTCGACTGACTTTTGATCTCCAGTCGACTGTCTCCTGCTGTGTCGGTTCATTTGATTTGATCCGAGCCGTCGATTCTTTGATCCAACGGCTCAGATTGATTTTCCCTAATTTATATTCAATCGAAGCGATCATTTCCCCTCGTCGATTCTCTCTCCTCCATTTTGACTGTGCTCTTCCCGCTCGATTGATGCTCCTTCGCCGACTTCTCGCTCCCTTTCGTGCGTCAATCTCGAGGAGTCGCTGCCCTTTGTTCTGTCACTCAACGAGGTTAGGTCGCTTCCGTCTAACTCGTGACTTCTTAGGGTTTGATCGTTCTGTTTCTTGCCCTAGCTCCGTGCTCGGCCATGGCTCTTTTCGATTATTTCTTCCCTAATGTCTCTCTCAACTTCCTCAATGAGCCTGTTCCTTCACCAAAACCTGATCCGGCTCCCTCTTCACCTCAATCTTCGGGAGAGCCTCTACATATCTCTGTCAGTGACCCTATCCCATCCGTGCATGCTGCTGAACCCTCATCTCGGGCTGCTGAGCATCCTTCTCGGTCCACGGAGTTTCTACTTCGTCAGTTGGACGCTCGTATCTGTGCTCTTGAAATGCTGTCTGTTTCCCTTGATGAGAAGCTTTCGCTTTTGCTTAAGCTTCATCTTATCTCGTGTAAGCATCTTGCTTGTCCTGTTCCTCCCGAGCTTCGTGACCTGTTTGCTACCTCTGAGAACACTTCTCCTGCTTGTGTTTCTCCTCCTCCTGGCTTCACGCCAAAACCCCACGTGTCTCCGACCTCAGTTGTCCAGACTCCACCTCTTGTTCCTGTTGGTTCATCTGTTGTTCGTGTTTCGTCTTCCAAGAGGAAGTCTCCAGCTTTTCCTACTCGTCGCTCTGCTCGGCTTTTGTTTCGATCTTCCGACCGTCCGTCGGACCCCTCAGTAATTCAGATCGACTGAGGTTGCTGCTGATGCTGTTCTGTTCACTCACCTGAAGACCTTGTTTTTATTTTGTGGGGTCTGCTTTTGCTTAGGTTGAGTGATTCTGATATATGTTTTGTCGTTGTATGATGGATGATGCTGTAAGCGACTCTTTTATATATGTGTTATGATATAGTCTTTGATGTCGTCATGATGTATTTTTTTTATCATGATGTATTTTTTTGGGTGGCCATGTTGATGACCATCCGTTGATGTACTCGGCTGCTTTATATTATATATATGATGTTACATCTCTCTTTTGTGTCACACTATGCTATATTGATTAACTTCTGTGTGATGTATGATATATTGTCTCTATGTATGCTTCACTCTTTTTGATGTGCTTTTGAGACAATACACGAATTTGATATTGGTTAATTCATGTTCTTTCGTTGATGTGATGAATTTGTGAACATTATTTTCATTTCGAATAGCTAAAATCTTGATATTTGATTTCAATTCCATTACTCATATGTGTATATGATGAGACTTTATGAGTTTTTGATTCGATATATCTTTATACTCCTTGATTGTTGTTAGTTCGTATTTTGGCACTGTTATTATTGTTGTTATTTGCTACCACCTTTTTGGATAATGCCATAGGGGGAGAGATATAAACATACAAGATTCTTAATGGATGTGCTAAGTATGTTCTAACGCTTGAATCTAAGATTTTCGTTGCCTTAGATTCAGGGGGAGTAAGATTACAATGAATAGGGATTTCTATTTCCTAGATTTCTTGAATTAAATTCATTCATATCTCACTCATTTGCTTCAATTGCTATATAGATGCTCTAATATTTGTTGGCTAACTTGATTGGCATCTATGTAGGGGGAGTAAGTTTTCATTGCGCACAACTATTTATCTTTTTGTTTATGTTTGTTTGTCATCATCAAAAAGGGGGAGAATGTTGAGTATTGGACTTCTCCCTACTTGGTGTTAATGATGAGCAAACATAAATACTTGTGACTAATCCCCTATTTTGCAGTTAATCCATTGCCTGAGCTTACTATGAAGATCAACTAGCAATGGATGACTCACAAATGTGATTGAAGGCAAATGATATGAATTGGATGATCGTAGATTGATGATTGAAGCCCCATAAAGACTTCAAGCTCATACGATGGAAATAAGAGATTATTCGTCAATGTAATTTTTCTTTTATCTCTTCTAGTATGTAGCTTAGAAGTAGAACTATGATGGAGCACTCACACACATCTACTTTCGGTCATAGGACATCTCTAGACCTTTGTCCTTTGATCTCAATTCAATTCTCTTTTGTTTGTGCTAGGATTGTTCATAACAGCCGACTGCTTAACAGTTTCCAGTCGTCTGTCTCAAAAACAGTCGACTGTGTTTTGTTCTACAGTCGCCTGTTATGCACAGACTATTTCAATGCAGTCTTTGGGTCCTCTCTGATTATCTCGCACAGGCTACTGTTGAACGTTTATCAGGTGCCTGTCTTAGCGACAGTCGACTGTGAATGGTTCATCAGTCGCCTGTGTCTCCTTGCCCAAACTCTGTTTGATCCGTTTTCTACGGCCAGTCGACTTATGCTGTATATACAGTTGACTGTCTATTAGATCAGTCGACTGTCTATGCTGTAACAGTCGCCTATCTGTAAGTCTATTCTTTGACTCAGATCTCTGGAAATTTCTCCTGTCTGTGACATTCATCTGTTTAAGGATATACAGTCGCCTGTTCTGATTAACAGTCGACTGTGTTCCTTGCATCAGTCGTCTGTCCTGTATCTTGTGAGATTTCCAGTATTTTATCTAACTTACTCTTCTCTCGACCAGTCGCCTGTCGAAGAATGTACAGTCGCCTGTTGGTTTTACAGACGACTGTCTTGGCTTCATCAGTCGACTGTCCACGTGGTAAGTTACCGTTATGAATTCTTACCTACCCTTACTAACTGTGCAACAGTCGACTGTGGTTTGTTCAACAGTCGACTGTCGCGAGTTCAGATTATATCCGTTGTGATTTTTCTCACGGATTTCGATTGGGTTTTTGCCTAAACTGTTTTGTGGATTTGAGAAAGCTATAAATAGAGCTTCTATTGTTTCATTGGAAGGTTACTCATTCATTGCAAAATCCTTCAAGCTTTCATTTCCAAAGATCAAAGCTTTCTAATCCAAAGCCCTAAGTATTTCCAAATCTTGTTCTCTTGCTCTCCAACCTAGAACCAAAGATTGATCTTCTAGGCATTTGGTGCAGTCAAGAGAAAGGGCTTTTCTCCTCTCTTCCAAGAGAGTTCTTCAACACACATCACACTTCTCCTTCAAGTTCTACTTCAAGGCATAGGTGATTGTAAGTGTTGCTTTCAGATTTCATATCTTCTTTATTTGCATTGTGCTCTCGGTTGTGAGAGTGGTTTTTGCTTGCTCCCTGGTTGTGGGAGTCAAGGACATCGATTGTATTCGATTGCACTTGTAGGGTTGCTACAAGTGGGGTTTTAAGGGAACCTCAAGTTAGGGTTCTAACTTGAGTATCCGGTGGTATCCGGGTGGTAGGGACGTAGGATTACCGGGAACAAGTCGGGAGTTGACTTGGGTAATCCGAACCCTTGAAACATAGCTGTGTTTGCGTGTGTTTCTCTTTGGGTTGTTTTTTCTATTCCGCACTATTTGTTGGATTGCATTTTATTTGGCGTAAATTCCTTTTAAATTTTCATAAACACTATTCAACCCCCCTTCTAGTGTTTTCCCCATAGACAGGGTCCTTACAGTCTCTTGTTTTATTCTATGTGTTTTTAAATTCATTTTCTTTTTCAAAGATTAAAAACTTGACTATTGATATCTGTTACGACCTTTAGGCCGGCCAATGAAATTAAGGCTCGTATGCACTGGGGGCCCACGCAAACACCTCACCGACTCCCTTGAAGGGGCACTAGCCCGAGCTGAAGATCGCATCCATCTAGAGAAGCTCGCCTCACCCCGCCACTAGCTCGCCCAACCCTGCCACTAGCTCGCCCCCAAGGTCAACCAGAGAAGCTCGGTCGTCTGACTGTCAAGCTCGCCGTGCCGAGGACAAGCTCGCCTACCCTCCGACAAAAAGCACCGTCTAGAGGAGCCGAGCTTAATCACCAAGCTGTGGCTCGCCCCCGAGGGCGAGCCATGCATAAATATCTCTAACAAGGTGACGTTGGCTCACCTCCACTCTGTTAATGCCAGAGGTTAAGTGCGAGAACTAATGGTCGTCCTCACGTCTCATTAATGCATCTGACACCATCTGACACCATTAATGCGGGAAATATTCCCAGACACAACTTGCCAACCCATCGCTTCAGCACTCGAGTACCAGCTGGGTTGATTCGACAGCTGACAGGATGGCGAACAACCGCCTCTCAGCCCTATAAATACCCCCATATGCCTCCATAGAGGGGGTTGGTTAGTTAAAAACATCTAACTTATTCTCATATTAAAGGTTGGATATCTTCCATAAATATGTGCCTTCCTCATAAGCTCGCCATGCTTCGTCGATCTGTCTTAAGATCGCCAAGTGTGCCCGATACCTTCATGTTATGTCACTTGTTGACTTAGGCATCGGAGAGGTTACGGGCTGATAGCCAACCCCACCTTTCTGACAGATTGCTATTCTCGCAGGAAGCTCGCCTCAGCTACCGGGAGACGGCGACCTTCGGCGACCTCCAGGCGACCTTGGATCCTTCACCTCTAAAGCGAGTTCTGAGTTGTGTTAACCTCTCCATTACCCAAAAACTTTAATCATTGTACCAGTGATTCCCAATAACAAATAAATCTCATTGTGTGCAGATCCGACCCGCAACAATTGGCGCCGACTGTGGGAATCAAGGGTTACACCCATGTCAGGCACCACACGTCTTCACCACAATTCTCGCTACAGCAAGTCACCCGCCGTTACACCCCCTCTACCTCTGAGGAGGCTGGGTCGACTTGAGACCATCATCAATGACACTCTGAGGCCATCCATGGCTGAAAAGCTCCGTTCTCCCCGATGAACTTCCCTGATGAATAAACCCATTGAGGGGTCAGCCACGACCATTCAGGACGTGGCCCTTGGCATCTACAAGAGCTTTCAGAGCTTTACCAAGATGATGGAAGAGTGGACCGTTGCCCGGCAAGCGGGACCATCTCGGGCTAGTACCCCTTCTAGGGGGCGGCTTCAGCCCATCTGCACCCCCCTCTCGGCAGCTCGCCCACCAACAGAGGCCGCAGGGGCGGCGTCAGCCGATCTGCACCCCCCTCGGCAGCTCGCCATCAGATCCAGAGTGGGCATGCAGGGTCGACGACGGCCCAATACCCGCCTGATTATAGAGGTTGCGGGGTCGACGACGGCCCAATACATGCCCTCTCAAAGACCTCCGGAGCAGCTCGTCCACTAACAGAGGCCACGGGGGCGTCTTCGGCCCATCTGCACCCCCCTCTCGGTAGCTCGCCACCAGACCCGGAGCGAACATGCAACTCTACAGCATTCTCCTTCTCCCCAGCCTAGCAGAATGTTGTGGGTATACACATACAAAGGCACAGTTCACACAACAGACAAAACAAACAACATCGACAATGAGCAAAAAAATTTCAATTTTATTTCATCTAACTTTTTACATCTCAGGATCAAAACAAAAAAAGACTCCAGGCTCGACCCCAGGGCCGGCCATACATTTTCACTCCAACCTATGGTGTCTCGACTTGGCTGCCAGTGCACTCCCTTGACCGCCGCCCTTCGGGGCCTAGGAGTCCGCCTGGTCGCCTCCATGGTCGCCGCTGCCCGGAATCTCTGCCACCTCAGCCTCAGAGGCAATAGAAGCCTCCACTTCATCATCGGATGCTGCTGACAGCCGGGCGAAGTCAATCTCCATGCTGGGGTAGAGCTTCCTCAACCTCCTTGGCCCCCTCGAAGCCGGCCTCCAGACCGTTGTCGAAGCCCTCTGTCCTCATGGCCATCAGTACGGGGACGAGCTCGTTGTTCTGGTACTACAGAACGGCCTTGACCCTGACCTTGTCTAGATCGACCTTCGCCAGCTCAGCATTCTGCTGCTCCAACTCGACGATCTTCGCCACGGCCGTCTCTTTCTCCGAAGCTAGGAGCTTCTCGACGACGACCCTCCGGGCCTCTTCTTCACAGACCCTCTCCTGCAACTCCCCAGCAGCCTTCTCCAGCCTGGCTGTCTCGTCCTTCTGGGTCTTATAATCCCCCTGGACCTTTGCCAGCCTCTTGGTGGTGTCCTTCAACTTCACCTCGGCGTCCTTGAGTGCAACCATCTTCCTTTCGAGCGTTGCCTCGAGCCGGTTTACCTCCTACGTGTGTCGTTGGAGAGACACCAGAGCGGTGACCGCCTACAAAGAAGATCAAACATCATAAGCATATCAGAAAAATAAGAAGTTCGACATCTTAGGCGAAGGGCGACGAACCTACATGCTATGCCAGATGGCCGTGTCACATAGGTGTTTAGCACCAACATTCCACAGGGACACTCGGTCCTTCGGTAGCACGCTATTCTCCGCCAGGCGGGCCGCCACACCGGCCTTGTCAAAGACAGACTCCTGGGCCCCCATCAGGTAGCACGTCACGACGACCGACTCCGACAGAATGGCGAGAACAGCCTCCTTTGTCGACTTGAAGGTAGCCAGTGCAGCCACGCAGCTTAGATGGCCCGGCTTCTCCCGCCCATACGACGGGTACCCATAGGGCCAGGTCGTGACTACAGGACAACTTGTAGTGGTCGACACCGTCGGGGGTCTCAGTGGGGCGGCCGAACTAGTGGAGACGGTGGCAGTGGCACTGATCGGTGGGCCTTGGTACTCAGCGGCCACAGGGCTGACCGTGGGTTCCTCCGGGTCGAGGTGGACTACTCCGCCAGCTACCGCCTCGCTCGTGCGGAATGTAGGAGCTGTGGCCATAGACTCCTTCCTCGATTTCTTGATCCGCTCCCCTTTCTGGGCCCGAGCAGTGGCGGCCGCCTCCAGACTCCGCTTCTATCTGACCTGTGCCGAGCTCCTTGAGGTAGGCTGCTGGCCCTTGCCCTTGCTCGGCTGCTGCTTTGACGATGTCTCCCTCGCCTTCTTCATCACCTACTCCATGGACATGGTCATGGCCGTGCCTGCAAAAAGAAACCAGATCAGGGTGCGCATTTAAGAAGTTGTTCACGACACTCGGAGTACCTTCAAACCAGATGTGCTGGGCGATCATCTCGTCTGCGACCAGGACTTTAAAGACCCTGCTCTCCCTTGGGATCTCCTCTAGAATTTTGGTGTTCTCCAGGTCGCTCCCCTCCAGACCACTTCGGCATTCACTGAGGGATTCAGAGTCCCCCAGTTCGACCTCAGAGCCAAGTCTACCGGAGTCGAGACAAAGGCGAATCTCTTCTTCCAGTCCCTCACTCTGCCCGGTAGCTCGAGGACGAGAAGTCGACCCCTCTTCGCACAGACATAGTAGTATTCCTCCTTCCTCTTTGCTCGAAGAAGTACTGAAAGAGCGGTAGCGTCGGACTTATCCCGTGGGCAGAGCAAAGGACGAGAAAGCCGACCATCATGCTGATGGAGTTCAGCATCAACAGAAAGAGAGGGAGTTCGAGGAAATGGAGGACGAGAAGAAGGAAGGGATGGAGCAGGAAGCGGAGCCCCAAGGCAAAGGTCGGGTAGTACACACCGACCTCATAGTCCCTAAGGAAGCAAACCCGCTCGCCGAGCTCGGAGAGGCAGACTGTGTATGGGGCCGGATATACTTGGCATAGATCTCGGGGATCACAAAGGCATGCAGCTGAGACATTTAGGCCAGAATTCTCGTATGGACCGCAGTTGTGGCTCCACCGCTGCCTGCGACTGTTGCTGCTTTGGCGGCCTTAGCGGTCGACTTAGGAGCTTTCCCTTTCCTAGGGTCCCTCCTGATCACCGACGATGAAGCGACGGCCTGTTCAACTGCTGTGTCTCCATCCCGCTGTCCCGGCCTGGACATCAACGGCGTCTCTGACGCCATCAGTTCTGACTCGGTGGTGCCACCCCTGCCAACCTCCCCAAGGTGTTGTTCGACATGAACATTTGAAGAGGAAGAAATTGAGGAAGAAGCAGACGAAGGCATCGATGGGATCGAGAGTGTACCTAAAGCAAAACAGACAAACAGAGCTCTGGCGAATGGACGGACGATGGGGATAGACGGCAGATGCTCCCGGTGATGAAAGGGGGGAATACTGAAAGTTTCGAAAATTCAGGTAAACCCTCTCCCGATCCCTCTTCGTCTCTATTTATAGGAGGCGGGCGATCACAACTGTCTGACGTGGGCCACGTAGCAAGTTCCGAGCTGGTCTGGGCTGGCACATCAAATTCTCCTCCAATCACCTCAGCCACGCGTCATCTATTCAGCGAACAGACGCCTCGAACTATCTCTGTCGCCGGATCGCCATCATGACTTTTGGGATTCGGCAGTCAGGTCTCATTGAATGCTGCTGACCGGTCTTTGTCCAGTGGGAGTACAATTCGTCATCCAAGCTGAAGCTGGGCTGGCCGCGTCAAGCTTGAATGATGGGGCAATTGTTACGACCTTTAGGTCGGCCCATGAAATTAAGGCCCGTATGCACTGGGAGCCCAAGCAAACATCTCACCGACTCCCTGGAAGGGGCACTGCCCAAGCTGAAGATTGCCTCCATCTAGACTCGCCTCACCCCGCCACTAGCTTGCCCCCAAGGTCAACTAGAGAAGCTTGCACGTCTGACCGTCAAGCTCGCCGTGCCGAGGACAAGCTCGACTACCCTCCAACAAGAAGCACCGTCCGGAGGAGCCAAGCTTGTAAGGATCGCCTTACCCTTGCAATACTAACAACAACACACTAGAGGGGGTGAATAGTGTAATGGCAATAAAATTGTCCAATTAAAGTTAAACTTGCAAATGCGGAATAATAAATGCAAGAGGAAATAATTGACACAATCAATCCAAACGCAAACACAAGATTTTACCCTGGTTCTCCAAACTTGGGTACGTCCATCCACATAATATTCACTATAATCCCACAAAGAGAAGTGAATACAAATCTCACAAGGAGATACCCCACCAAGAGGATTTTGCCCTACACAAGGACCCAACCAACCATACACGATGGTCAAACTCCCACCTAGAGAATTACTAACTCCCACTCAGAGAATTAGGGTTAGCCCTACACTAGGACACCAAACTCCCACCAAGAGAGTTACTCCCACAAAGAGAGTTATTCCCACTAAGAGAATATCCTAATCCCACAAAGAGATAAACTCCCACAAAGAGAGAAAGACTAATTCCCACAAAGAGAATTAGTGTTACAGGAATCACCAAGTAAAATAAATACTCTTACCTATGCCTTGAGATGCTTACTCATAGATGAATGCAAGGCATGGAAGAGGATCTCCAAGTGTTGAGATTTGCTTGAAAGCACTTGGATGATTTCCCTTGAGCTGGACTTCAATGCATGAAGATGAATGAGAGCTCAAAAAGGGAAATGAGAGAGTTTGAGAGTGGCTTATAGACCTCTTATGATTTCCAATAGCATCAAGAAGTTCTAAAGAAGTCAGCACACCCATATATATAGGAACCCTATATCAAACTCCAAAACCCAAGAAAACAGCAAAAAGCACCAGGCTGCAACGGCTAGTTTCTGGGCAGAAACGACATGAACAGTCGACTGATGAACAAATGACAGTCGACTGTTCAACGGCTAGAAAATATCCAACGGCTATAATCTGGGCCAGGACAGTCGACTGATGAAGTCGATACAGTTGACTGTAAACAGGACATGCGCTTGTAAAACCTTCAGCAGGCGACTGCTGCAGGGGATGGAATAAAACAGAGAGCTGCACTCTTTCTCCAGATAAGCATACATGTGACTGATGTCAATAATACAGGCGACTGTAATATCGTCAGGTGACTGTAAAACCTTCATCAGTCGTCTGCTGCAGGAGATGGAGAAAAATAGAAAGAGGCAGAGATTGCACTTACGCTACTCAGACGACTGTTGACCAATTCCCAGGCGACTGTAAATATACATGCGACTGTAAACTGTGCAGCAGTCGACTGATGCATAAAGCTCAAGTAGAGTCAATAGAAATATTGACTTAAGCAGTGCATATCAGTCGACTGTAGAAGGATCGACAGGCGACTGGAAATCACCCAGTCGATTGTAAATCCTTCAGCAGGCGACTGATGGAAAGCCAGAGACTTCAAATGAGTCTTTGGTCAAGATGAACCTATTAGGTTGGATTCTATGATAATCCTAAGGCTCATTAAGATGGCTAAATGCATATGCATGAATGAGTTGACCATCTATCAAGGCATTACATTAACCTAGACTCAAATGAGAGAGAAAGCAATAAAGGAAATATTACATGGATTACATTGCTTTCCTTAGAGTCTAAGTCTTCCATCTTGAAGCCTTGATGCTCTCCATCATCTCCAAGCTTTGGCACCCCTTGAGTCCAAGCTTTGGCCCTACTTCACTTGATGTACATCCTTGCACCAAGTGTTTAGTCTCTAAGAAAGATATTCTAGAAATGAAACTGTGAGACTAAAACAAGAGAGTCATTAGCAACAACATAATGTTGTGATCATCATCAAAATAAGATTGGTATGAAACACCAATACTCAACAAAGCTTAATCGTCGAGCCGTGGCTCGCCCTCGAGGGCGAGCCAGGCATAAATAGCTCCGACAAGGTGACATACGCTCACTTCCACTCTGTTAATACCAGAGGTTAAGGGCGAGAACTGATGGCCACCCCCCACGTCTCATTAATGCACCCGACACCATCTGACTCCATTAATGCAGGAAATATCCCTGATACAGCTCGCTAACCTATTGCTTCAGCACTCGAGTGCCAGCTGGGTTGATGCGACAGCTGACATGATGGCGAACAACCGCCTCTCAACCCTATAAATACCCCCTCACACCTCTATAGAGGGGGGTGGTCAGTTAAAAACATCTAACTTATTCTCATATTAAAGGTCGGATATCTTCCATATATCCGCGCCTTCCTCATAAGCTCGCCACACTTCCCCGATCTGTCTTAAGATCACCAAGCGTGCCCGATGCCTTCATTTTACGTCACTTGCTGACTTAGCCATCGGAGAGGCTACGGGCTGACAGCCAGCCCCGCCTTTCTAACGGATTGCTATTCTCACAGGAAGCTCGCCTCAGTTACCGGGAGACGGCGACCTTCGGCGACCTCCAGGCGACATTAGATCCTTCACCTCTGAAGCGAGTTTCGAGTCGTGCTAACCTCTCCATTGCCCAAAAACTTGTAATCATTGTCCCCGTGATTCCCAGTAACAAATAAATCTCATTGTGTGTGGATCCGACCCGCAACAATCTCTAAAGCCCAAATGCATTTTTAGAGTATCAATTTTCAAGAACAATTCTTTTGATCAAATTGTGCTACGCTATATAATTTTATTTGATCAAAGATTTTTCGATTTTTAAGCCACTTACTCACATATATTTTATTGGCTTTTAGGAAATCATTGTACACAATTTCATATCTTTTGTAAAGTCATTGAAGAATACTTCATTATTGTAATTCCTGTTTTATAAGGGAAATTGGTGTTGAAACTCATAGTTGGTTGTAACTGGGTATTTGTGCTGGAAATTCCTATCGAGGGAAGCTTGTTGCCTGTACGAAGTCCTCTTCGTTGTGTTGAGGCAAGGTTTGCTCTCGTGGAGAGCTAGTGGATCAGTTGTTGGACGTAGGCCAAGGTTCGGCCGAACCAGGGTAAAAGCTGTATGTTTTGCACTGTGCTTATATCTCTCTAACTCTTTTACTTTATTGCTTGAATCTTTCTATACCAATGTAACTCTTATCTTATTCAAGCATATAACAATCGTTGATTAAGTACAAATTGAGGCAACTCGAATTTGAGACTTAGACAACTATTAGAAGGATTTTTATTACGCGAAAAAGATTATCATTTGTTGACAACTCTATTCAACCCCCCTTCTTGTGTTGCCTACCATCCATAGGGATCCTACAATTATGACTGATTCTGACATCCACAAATGCATGTATCGTGAAGGTATATCTTACAAACCCACATTGCCCACAGGTGACTTGCAAACCCTAACACGCATTCTTGCCAACATCCTATCATATAACAAAAATCAAAAGGGTGGGACTAGAGATGTCCTTTATATGAACCTGGAAAATGTGTCTATGCTATACTGAGTAGCATCAAGGCAAAGTGGGCTCAGATCATTATGGAGAACATCGTTCATAGCGCCACCTCACTAAACCCCTCTTCTCCACTTCACCATGGCCATTATGTCACCCACCTACTCACTACTGTTGGCATAGATGTAGATAGTGAGACGTAATTCGGAGAACCAATGACTAGGTTCGATTCTGGTGCCCTTCATAGAATGGGTCTTTATTGGGACCCCTCTAAAAACATTATTAAAGAAGCATGAGGAGAAGAAGAAGCTAAAGATGAACCAATGGAGCATGGACAAACTTCATCCACCATGGACATTCCTCCCTACATGACTGCTTTCCAAGAAGCCATATTTGCTAGGCTTGAAAGGATGCAGCTTGAAGTGGGCCAGAATATGAACACTATTAGAGGAGATTTGCTCCAGATGATGGATAATTGAATGAAACTATCTCCAGCCGACTTGATATTTCTGATCATATCCTTGAAGAAGTGCAGAAAGAGCTTTCAGAAATCAAGAAGGAAATACAAGGATGAATGGCGACGAAGAATCTTTTGCTATGATTATGTTTATTTTTGTGTGAACTTTATTAGTATGCTGGATATGTGACTTCAAACTTTTAAACATCTTGGTTTGTAATATTGGAACTCATGGTATTTTGGGTTGTAATATTTTGAAACTTCATGGTGACTCCTCACAAATTTTGTCTCTTTATGTGAGGATGACACATATGCTTTTCATTCTCAATGCTATGAATGTTATGTTTTAAATGATTGAATATGGAAAATATTTTGAAATCCATGTCACATTGATAAGGATATTGAGACATTTTATTACATTTTTTCTGAATTCATTGAACAACTTAGTATGCCATACTAAGAATGTTTGCATTTATTAATTGTTTAAGAATGCATATTATTCTCTCTGTATGCTATATTTTTTTCACACTTGGTGTCAAGAATTTTTTTTATCTTTTAAGTCACACTTTTTGATATGACAAAGGAGTAGAAAAATGTACTGCATATAAAATAATGAGTTAGTTAATTCATGGCAAAATGATATTGCATATTATCATTGCTTACTCAATCACTTGAAAAAGGGAATATAGTATGAAATTATGCATATTTCTGCTTATCTCTAAACAGCCTTGTTGCATGGAGAGTAACTTCTCTATAGCAATCATGCATCTCTGCAGGGGGAGCGTAAGTTATTTTTGTTGTCATTTTATATTTTTAGATTTTATATCATTTGTTGTCATCATCAAGAAGGAGAGAGTGTTGGAATATTGAGACTCACCGCAATGGATTTTGATGATGTACACAAGTGATATGGGTTCTAAAATGTTTATTTTTAATGTGTATATGAATTGATAAATCATTTTTAGACATGAAAATCGAGTGCATTGAAAAGCGCAAATGAAGGACTTAGAAGCCATGTTTGGGAAGTCTATCTTAAAGCCAAGAATTGGAGCAAATGAAGGATCAACCAAGGACTCAAGATCAAGACTAGCTGACTCAAGTCAAAGAACAAAGATCGAAGAGCTAGAAATGTGTGTATGTGAAAGTAATAATCTTAAAATGTTAAAGCCAATATATAGTCTCAACACACACAAAAATACTTGGAAAATGGTTTTAAAATATATTAAAATATGTTATATTTTAATATAATTCTTATAAAATATTTTCAAAGTATTTTATAGTATAAAAACTCAAGTATCCAGAAATAGCCGATTATCTGAAACAGATAGTCGACTACTGTTCTAGGATTTTTCCCCCTGTACTCTCAGGTTTCTGAAATAGCCGACTATCACTTGGAATAGCCGACTATCACTTGGAATAGCCAACTATCTGGGTCAACTCTCATTTTTTAAAGCAAGTTGATTTCAAATTTTACTAGCTATTAACTAGCCGTTTGAGAAGATTTTTTGAGCTGATATTGAGCTGATTTTTACCTCTATAAATACCCAAGACTTCGAAGGTTTTATATATCAATATATATCATATCATAATCATTCTATAGCTCAAATTCTCAAATCTCTCAAGTTTTTTCAAATAGTCTTCATAAACCTTGATCTAATTCTTCTTGAGCAAAATTTTCTATTGATTTTTATTATCTTCTTGGCCTAAATACTTGACTACTGATCTCTAAAGCCAAGTGCTATTAATTTAGAGACTCAATTTCAAGTAATTTTTTTTATTAATTTGTGTGCTTTAGTTCAATCTTTTTATTTGATCACAAGGATTTCAATTTCGATTTTAGCCACAATATTCACTTCATATATATTGGCTATAGGAATCTTGAGCTATCATTTATTACATATTTTGTAGAGGATTTGAAGAAGGCTTGGAAGTTGTAATTCCCGTGTTAAGGGAAGTGTGCATTGTAACCGAAAACTCCTATTTGGGTTGTAACAAGGTGTTCGAAAATTCCTAACAAGTGGAGCTATGTGTCTGTATAAGTCATCCTCATTAAGTTGAGGTAAGGTTGCTCTTGGATTTGAGAGCTAGTGAATTGATTACTAGACGTAGGCCGGGTTTGGGCCGAACCAGGGTAAAATCGTGGTGTTTGTGATGTATCTCTATTACTCACACACACATTTCTTTGTTATTGTTGGTAATCTTTTATTCCGATGTTATCTCTTTTATATTATCATTACAAGCTTGTTAATTGTGTTGATTAAGTACCAAGCTAGGTTGCTCTGCTTGGAGACTTAGGCAACGTAAAAGAAGGTTTCTAATTTATTGAAGAATTTTATTACTTTGTTGACAACCATATTCAATCCCCTTCTAGTGTTGTCTGCCATCTACAAGATCCGACTCTATGTTCAACAATATATCATTATTAGTATGTATTGTTTTATCAACAGCACTAAGTTTATTTGGGTTAGTATTGGATTTCTATGATGATACACATTTGGCCGATATGATATATTAATTGAATTTGATTATGGGCGTTTGCTACCTTGATAAGTTGGATGCATTAACATCTAAACTTTTGTGATTAATGATAAATGTAAAATAATAGGGAAAAATCGTCTTAATGAACGAATGAAGGTGTTAGGTGACATCGTCATAATATCAAATGAATATATTGCCTAATGATGAGAATTGAAACATGTTATATGTGAAAAATGCAAGAGGAAACATGTTGAAAACGCATGACATGAACTGACACACGAATTAAGTCACATACAACATTGGGAAGTGGTACTCATTGTCACGAGGGTGCGCAAGTGACCATGTCACAGATCAAGTCCACACCTTCTAACAATGGAGGTGGGATTCATCACTTCACTGTCATCTGACGTGGAGTCAAGGTCATTGTTAATTACAAAAGTATTCAATTCGCCACTCTCTGAACCTCGGGGCGGGGTTCATCATCATTTTGCTATCTTCAGACGTTGAGATGGTGTAAGGGCTACACAGGTGAGCACCTCTGGGGACGTCGATAGTTGCACACCGTACCCTTAACAATGAGTTATGCATTAGCCTAGGATCATTGCATTTCAATGACACGACACTTTTAGAAATGTTTAAATATGTTAATCGCCCACATGGCTGCTATGACATCAACTTGATTATGATTAGCTTATCTCTGAATACATGTTAGTATTTATTAAATTTCCTTTCTATCATGTTGTTAGATTTTTGTATCATGCTAACAGGCATTAATTTTCATGTATCATGCTATCCTATTAGTATATTACATTGTTGCATAGTTACCTCTATGTAGATGTTAGCATTTATTTATTTTCTGTGGTATCATGTTGCTAGAGTTTTATATCTTACTATTAGACTACATTGCAATACAAGCAACATATTTGATCTTGTTAATATTCTTACTCTATTATTGTTACAACCAAAGAGCATATGCATAACCCGTGACAATAAACACACTCGAATAACCCGACTTAATGAATGAACGAATGTGTTGTGTGACAGTATGAATGCAACCACCATGTTAATTGGACATTGGTATTGCCACTAAAATTCTATTACCACTTAACATGGATTGGTCACAATTAGTTATCACTGCTCAGGTCACATCATGTTTATTAAAGTATTAAATCATTCACATGACTGCCATTAGTATTTATTTTCCATTTTATATTATGTTGCTAGAATTCTCATAACCTGCTAGTATATTATATTATGTACTGCTAGACTCCTTTTTATGAATGTTTAAGTGAAATTGATGCTTGGGAACCTGCATGAGTAACCCCCAATGACAGACATTATATTTTTGTTTTTTTGTTTTCAATGCATTGTTTGTCAGGTCTTGAGGGTAGTTCATAGATCTTGATCAAGTGTTGCATGATTCTGAGGTAGGATTCTCTCTAGAAGACCAGTTTTAGGCTGCAGCTCCATGTAATGTCTCTTTGAACCATATTTATATACCTCGTGTTGTATGGGCCATAAGGCCCATCTTCATTTCATTTGTTGCAATCTATTTTTGAGACATTCGGAATGTAACATTGATATTGATTATTTGTATTGACTTGAGTATGTATGCAAGGACGAGCTAATCACAGACGCTTAGTGTGCTTAAGTCAAGGATGAAAGAAAGAATGAAAAATAAAAAGTGCTCCCTCCTTGCCTTAAGCCCATCACGGCCCCTCTCGTGCCCCCACTTCCAAAAAAGAAAAAAACAATGGGAAGCGGGGCATGACATCCACCATTAAGTTACAACAACCATCAAGCACTCCCCGAAAAGGATGCACGATTAACATTCGAATCATGGTTTACATTAACCTTAGTTGATCCCATAACACATTTAAAGCCTCCCATCTCTTTCTATTTAATTGGCCAGCTAACTTTAGTGAACCCTGGATCACAACCCGTATTTTCCCATTCCGACCCATCCAATTTTGTAGTTGAGACGGTACTCATCCCACCATTACCATTCCATAATCGATTGAACTTGTGATAGTATAGAACGACTTGTCCATGTGGATTCGACTCCAGACTCATCAGATTTTATTCATTGATTGACCTCTTGCACTTAGGAGATGCATTATTTAAAGGCAAGCATGATCTCGATGCATATACGACTACGCACAGTTTTAGACTCATGCTTCAGACGGTCAAAACATTTCCCATGGTCGTGTTCTTCATCTTGAGATATGTAGACCTCGAATTAAGTCTCAAGACTTTATCTAAGTATTCATGTAGACAAATCATTTATAAACATACTCAGATAAATGATGCCAAATAGCATACTATTATTTGAACAAGATGTTTTCATTACAAATAAATGACCACGAGGGCATACATATCTTAACACAAGGGCCCCATCTTGAGCTATGGGTTAGGCTCAACACGACTTGAGTCGAATGCTGCTTGGCAATTCAGACGTGACACGAATGGAGTCAAGTGCCATATGTCAGAGCTGGAACCATGGGTCTCGACAGCATGTTTGGACATAGCATGTCCTCAGGGGGTCAGATGCCAGAGGTCAGTTGGACGGGGCATGACTGAGCAAGGCAAATGCCAGAGGTCGGGCACCTGGGATGGACCGCTCAATAGAGTGCCCAAACAGGTTGATTTTTTGTGAGGCTGTCCGCCTTCTCTAGTACCTAAAATAGATATGCAAAGATGTCAGAGGACCGGGGGACCCCCAACTATGTTCTAGTTACTAAGTCAGGCGATGACAGAGGGAAGGAGGTGATGGGCGTAAGATAGACCGGTGGGATGGAGGCGTATAAGTTGAGCATGGGCGTGCCCATAGACATTAGGATTTTGGGAGCCTGGAAAAGGCCTGCCCCAGATAGACGTACCTGGCAGAGGAGGAGTCTACCTCTTATATATGAGTTGGGAGAATATGCCACGTCAGGCGGATGTGGGGATTATGGATTCCCTGGCGTAACTATCTCTTATAAATCAGGCTAGTATGCAGATATGACAGGGTGTAATGGACCATGTCTATTGACAATGTAGGATATTATTAACACTTGAGTGGCCATTGAATGCCCATTGATAACGACCAGGTGGAAATGGTGGAATGATCGCTTGAGATTATGCCACATGAATGGAGTTTGATGATGTGGCCAAACAAGCATGTGCTCGGGCCATGAGCCTGGGGAGGCCGACCTCAGGTAGCGAGGTCGTCTTCATGTAGGGCATGTTTAGGATCTGACCAGATGGAAGGTCGGGAAGTGTTGTGGTCACGTCGGGCTGATTTCTCGAGTCGAAGTCCAGAGGTCCCTAAAGGTGAGTGTAGCTCGCGTTGGGTTCCATCTGGGTCTGGCTGGGTCTCACTGCTAGCAGGATCGATTCAAAATGATATTTACAACTTGTATCAATGTTAAAACCAATTTCATGTTAAAAATTCCCACATTTCAACCACACATAATTATTTATCCATAATATAAACATGCATCAATGTTATTGAAATTCATTTCTACCATCCCCCAATTCAGTTTTACTTGCAATTAATTTCAAAATGTAACCATACATCAATGGTAACAAAATTTAAACATACATCTAAAAATGCCACCCAATTCATTTTTAATTTCAAAAAAAATTCGAATTCTTGATTACCAACAACTGCATGATCAGCGGATGTTTCCTTTACAGAATTTTAGGCCACAAATTTTCCTACATCTTTGGATCTCCATTTACTTTGTCGTTCAACCTCTCAACAAATCGTTTGATTCTCACTCAATTAAAATCAATGGTAGCGGTTAGAGTAACTAGGCCTGTGCGCTTTGAGCAAATCTCTCCCAATTTTAGAGGTCTGTGTGAGTTTAGTAAAAAGGTATGTGAACTGAGCAATTTTTGGGGTATATTCGGTCTATGCACGAAGACTAAAAAGGTCTGTGAATTTAACAATTTGAAAGGTAGTTTTGAGGGTTTTAAAAGGGTATTTTTTTTCGAAAAAATTAAGCGGTCTGTGAAGTGAATTTGCAAGCAATCCACTTGTGTATTCCACATCTCTAAGCATCTGGTTTGAGGTTAAGTATGGATTCTAGAGGCCCTATACCCGACCTGGCTAGTAGTTAGACTCTCCATTTTTTGTTTAAAGGGAATTGATTTGTGCACCCACTGTTTTACTCTGTGCACATACCACTTATTACAAGTTTTTCACACGCACATACCCAAATATTTTTTTTTCTTTTACCCCATGCATATAACCACCATTGTACTCCACTGTCGTCCCCAGCCGCCCCCTTATCGCTGCCAATGAGGAGTACGCGTTAGCGTCCGTCCTCTTTTACACCCACCGCACCCCCGCCCCACCCCTCGTCCCCAGCTCCACCCCTCGTCCCCAGCCCCCTGTTCTGCCCACCTCCTTCCCAGTCCCCAGCCCACTACCCCCTCCACCACCGCCTACCCACTACCTACCGCCACCCCTACCCTTGTTCCCAGACCCTCCTTCGTTGCCCACCAGTCCTTTCCAGCCCCAGCCACCTTACCCTCCATCCCCGCCCGCCTACCACTCCTCTACCCTCCTCTGCCCACTCCACCTCTTTCCTAGCCTTCTCCACCCATATCCATCACCATTCCTTTGCCCACCCATCCCCCCCTCCATTGACCTCCACAGTCTACGCTCTTTATTGCCCCGCCCCCTCACCATCCCTACCCCCAGCCCCCTCCCCATCCTCCGACCTCCCCAACCCTCCTATCTATATTCCCCCACCTACTCCTCTGCCACATGTCCTCATCCCCCACCCTCTCCTCCGCCCTCCCTATCCCCCACCCTCTCCTCCGCCCTCCCGAGCCCCCTTTTCGCACATCCCCTCCTTTGCCCTCACCAGCCCCCCTCTTTGCCCGCCCCTCATCCTCCGACCTCCTGCTTGATACGCGTCTCAAGTATGTGATGCTTGAGAGACACTCCCAAGTGTAAGAGGACGTCAAATAATAAATTTATATCAGGTGAGACCGGGTCGGATCACGGGAACAAGTCATTTTGTAATTGCAAGTTTAATCGATGAAGGAGGGATAACGGCGATCTTCAACCACTAAGCTACCGGGGTGGAGAAGTGTGAAAATTGGGTGAAACCATCTACCAAATCGACACCTTGGGGTAAAGGAATCATGGAGACAAATAGGCGAGTGGGTTTGTGTGGCGTGTGGATCAATGTGGTTACTAGGCGTGTGGGTTCAACTCGAATATAACTCAACCATGGATCCCCCTCGTGCTTGCATGATCGGAAGATTTCCTCTCGGAATGAAGCATATGAATTATAACTCAAAAGTGGATCTAATTGGTTGGTTTGGTATTCACACAAACACTTGGTGTGCAATAAAATCAGTGAGTGGATTGTTGAGATAATAGCATAAAAGCATACAAAGAGTGGTTCTCCTAGGCTTGCTACACTCTAGGGATACCCACCAGGGTCCCTAAATCCTATATAAACCACAAAAACTCATTCACATAGTTATTATAACATGCAAGAGATGAAATACCAAAGCCACACAACCACACATCACCAACACAACACACAAGAGATATGATCTAGCTACTCATAATAAGAAAGGAGAGATTTTTATCGCTAAAAACACCATCCAATATCATTACAACAACTAAACCAAAAATATACAAAGAGAGGGAAAGAGTTCACCCAAGATTTCTCAAGAACAACATGAGCTTTCCCTCCAAGGTGCTCCTCTAAGCTTTCCTTTTGCTCCCCAAGCTCTTACCCTACGAGATGAAGAATGAGGAAGAAGGAATGAGGGAAGACAAAGCTCAAGTTACGGGTTGAAGAAATCCTGAACGGGTCAAGAAGAAAAACCCAGACCTGCAACTAAAGCACCCAAAAAATGAATTGATGCGATCGCGTCACGTTGCGAAACGGTCACATTGACGGACTGATACATGGCTCCAGCTCCAATCAACGCGGTCGCGTCAAATTGACGCGACCGTGTAAGCTCGAGGTCTCAAAATGACACAGTCGCGTCGATGAATCGACGCGATCATTTGAGCCCCCCGAACTTACTGCCATTCTCGGGGGTATTTTCCTTTCTAACGTGGTCATTTGGCATATTGAAACGACTGCATCGAATTGCAATTGTGAGCTAACATCTCCACTTCACGCGGGCGTTTGGAAGAATGAAATGACCGCGAGGGGTACCATCTTGGTGCTCCTTTGGGCTTGGAATTCCACGCAGTCACGTGGAATATCACAAAGCGACCGTGTGGATCATTAAATGCTTCATTTGAGCTTCCAAAAATTCTGGAAAATGCTAAAAAATTCTTGAAAAATAAACCAAGATATGGGTAAGTCATAAAAACACCGTTTTGTGCAAAAATAAGTAATTCGCTCCAAAATATGACGTTATCAATAATATGCAGGTAACAGAGCTAAAATATGAGTAATACGAGCAAAAAACCAACAAAATGGGGGGGATAAATATACAATTTTTACCCCCAAATCACCTCTCTATCCCCCGCCCACTCCTTCGACCTCCCCATACATCCTCTCCATCTTCGCCCGCCCCGTCCTCCACCCGCCGTCTGTTATGATCCTGTATACCAAGCAATACACCAAGGGGGGTGAATAGTGTATGGACAATTTAAAATGCCAATTAAAATTAATTAAGCAAATGTAGAAATATAATTGCAACACAACAAATGAGTAGAAAAAATCAATCGCAAACACAATCTGTATCCTGGTTCGGCTACGCCTACTCCAGTCATACTCTCGTAAACTCAAGTTGTGGATTTCCACTAAATGCACCATAACCAAGGCACCAAGACTCAAACACGAGTACAAGCCCTAAATCGGGATAAAGGAGTAAACCCTCCTATGATGAAGTAAACCCTCCAATTTGGAGTAAACTCTCCAATGTACTCTCACAACCTGAGAGCTAGGTTACAATGAAAATGTAAGCAAAATACACTCTTACATAAGCCTTGTTGATGATCTTTCCATATGCAATGAAGGTCAGGATGAGTGAAAAACGAAGTTCATGAATGAGCTTGTGACTTGGAAGAAAAACTCTTTTTGATGAAAACTCAAAGCTTAACTCTTTTGACGAGAGAGAGAAAGAAAAAATTGAAGTAAATGTGTTAAAACTCATGAGAAAATTATCATTGAAGTTATTCATAAATGCAGCAAGCTCCAGCAATTTATAGTGCTAAAAACCATTGAAAATCCGGGACCAAAAAGCCCTTCGAACGGAAAAATCGACATCTTTCCGTAAAAACGGAGATGTGTTTTCTACGGCTACCGGGCCAAAATAGTCGACTCCAGCATTACTGGTAGTCGACTCATCAAACAACTGTAGTTGACTACCAGTGAAGCTACGGTCAATTATCAGGGGCAACAGAGGAAAAATATGTTTTTCTTTTAGGAAGTAGTCGACTCCTACTCTGCCGGTAGTCGACTATTTTCCTGAAAGATTGTTTGGGAATTTTTTAAAAATCATTTCAAACATTTTCCAAAATATGTTTGTGAGTTTGAAAAGAGATTTAAGTTAAGAATGAAGGCATCTACAAGGCATACAAAGCATCTGTTGGTGCACGGGTACTGACCGTGAAACGGTGTCAAAACATGCGGCCCATTTAGAGCCTGCAACCCGCAATGTGTCATTAAGGCGGAGTAATACTCGGTCAAGTGAATGGCTCATTCGACCGTTAGGCTCCTACTAATACTAGGGATGAGTTAATGAGATCGAGTAAATCACCAATCCCGGAGAAGATCCCGCCCGAATCAATGAGGGACGTCTATTTGCAATCATCAGACCAACACCTATAAATACCTGAAAGGACAATGGTAAAAGGGTTCCAACTCCGAAGGTACGAGATCTAATACTCGAACTTTATATACTCCAACTTATATTTATTTTACAAAAGAGCTAGCGATTTCAGATCTGAGACGAGCCTCTGTGGATCGACCTCAGCTGCTCTAAGCTCTCACACACTCTTAAGTCCCATTCTAACATAAGCATCGGAGGGGATTTGGGTCGGGACCCAGATCCGACCCCCTGGACGCTTCCTGGTGGTGCAGATCATCGAGTCTCGATCCTACGTGAGGGTCTCTCCTGAGCGTCTTAACTTATATCCTTTTCAGATGAAGATCTAGAGGGTGTAGAAATGCCACATGATGATGTTGTCATCATCGCTGCCTCCATCAACGAGGTTACCGTAAAAAGATTGCTCATAGACACGGGGACTTCGTGGCTTTTCTTCACAACATTGGATAGAATAAGGCTATCTTCAATGGAGTTAAGACCCTGCCCGGGACCTCTTATAGGGTTCACCGGGCATACTGCCCTGGTAGCAGGCATTATTAACCTACCGGTGACCCTTGGCACGTATCCGCAATAGGTCACTTGCCTGACCAACTTTATATTGGTGAAGATCAACTCGACGTACAACAGAAACATTGGCAGACTGCTACTCAACGCTATAGAAGCAGTGGTCTTAATCTTCCATCAAATGATCAAATTCCAGACTCATGAGGGAGTTTGGAAGGCGAGAGGAAATCAAAAGCAAGCTCGGTCATGTTACACTCTGTCCACCGCTTTGAGAAGGGTAGGGCAGACAGATCTCGTCGACCTTGAGGACGAGAATCAACGACCCTCTGCAGTCGAAGAGACGGAGAACATCCAGATCTCTGAAGAATAAGGAAGGACTGTCTCCATTGGGTCGATGCTCCCTTTTGACCTAAGGGAGCAATTGATCGCCCTCTTGAGAGAGCATGTAGACATTTTCGCTTGGTCCCCGAAGGATATGCCCGGCATCGACCCCCGGGTAATATCCCACAAACTGGAAGTCGACCCGACTTCCAAACCCATGAAGCAGAAGAAGAGGAACATGGGGGGAGAGAAGATGAAGGCTGCAATCGAGGAAGTGGATCGTCTACTGTAGGCAGGCTTCATTCGAAAGGTCAAATACCCTGTTTGGCTCTCGAATGCCGTGATGGTGAAGAAGGCGAATGACAAATGGTGAATGTGTATCGACTTCACCGATCTCAACAAAGCCTGTCTGAAAGACAGTTACCCCACGCCCCGGATCGACCATCTAGTCGATAATGTCTCGTGCTATGAACTCCTTAGCTTCATGGACGCTTTCTCAGGATACAAGCAGATCCAAATGGCCCCAAAAGACGAAGAAAATACTTCTTTCATCACATATCGAGGTATTTTCTGTTATACAAAAATGTCATTTGGTTTAAAGAATGCAGGAGCCGCGTACCAGCATATGATGAACGAAGTCTTCGAGGCTCAAATCGGGCGAAACCTGGAGGTCTACATTGATGACATGCTGGTTAAGTCGAAGAAGCCGGCAGACCACATCACAGATCTCCGAGAGACATTTGCACAAATCCGACGCGACAACCTTCGGCTAAACCCTGCCAAGTGTACCTTTGGGGTCCGATCGGGGAAGTTTTTTGGCTTCATGCTGACAAACTGAGGAATAGATGCTAACCTCGACAAAATTGCGACGATCGTGGCAATGAAGGAGCCCTCAACCATAAGAGAACTTCAGAGACTGAATAGGAGAATAACAGCTTTGGGCCAGCTCTTGTCTAAGTCGGCTGAGAGATCTTTGTCGTTCTTCAAAGTATTGAGAAAGGCGATATCATCCCCCACGAATGGTAAGAGGGTCGTCAAATGGGATGCTGATTGCAAGAAAGATGTCTTCGAACTAAAAGAATACCTCTGCAGCCCACCGCTCCTAACCAAACCAGATAAGGATGACCAACTCATCATTTATCTGGCCGCTACCATGGAGGCCGTAAACTCGGCACTCATCAAGGAAGACTCGAAAGTGCAATGACCTATCTACTACGTCAGCCATGGCCTCCAGGGTGCAGAAGTAAATTACTCAAGAATAGAGAAGATGGCATTTGCACTGGTCCAATCCGTGAGGAGGCTACGACCATACTTCCAAGCACACACCATCTTAGTCCTCACCGACACTCCCTTGGAGCAGAACCTAAAGAGGCTGGATCGTTCAGGGAGAATGAGAAAGTGGAGAGCCGAGCTGAGCGAATTCGACATCAATATAAGCTGAGGACTGCCATCAAATGGTAGGCTCTAGCCGACTTCATTGTCGAACTCACTTATGACGACAACCCGCCTGAAGAGGTCCATGTTACTAATATACGACCCAATGATGCCTCTTCTCCCTCGACGGGTCTCAATTCACAACTGATACAATTGAAGACGAGGCAACGTGGATCGTCCAAGTGGACGGTTCTGCCACTCAAACCGGAAGTGGTGCCGGAATAATTGTCCAAACATCAACGGGCAATATATTCAAGTAAGCTCTCTGCTTCGGTTTCCAAACCACGAATAATGGAGCGAAGTATGAAGCTGTCATCAATGGGCTCGGTTGGCTCGAGCCCAAGGAGCGAAGATGGTCCAACTACTCAGCGATTCCAATCTCATCATCCACCAATTGAACGGAGGTTTCGAGGCCTGCGAGGACACAATGCAGAGCTACATGCAGGTTGCTAAAGCGAAGCTTGCCAAGTTCAGACGAGTAGAGATCCACCATGTACCAAGGTCAAAGAATCACCGAGTCGGCGCCCTTTCGAAGCTCACGTCATCCTCCCCGTGGAACTCGATTGAACAGTATACATGCAACATCTGCCACACCCCAGCGTGTTGGAACAGGAACTGCTAAGCATTGACTAAGGGGTCACTTGGATGGATCCCATAATCCATCATTTAAACACGGGAGAGAAGCCGGCTGACCCGGTAGAGGTGCAATAGCTAGAACGAAAGGCCTACCAATTTGTTCTACTAGACTGTTCATTGTATAAAAGACTATAGACTAGGTATGACGTTTTCCCCTATCTCAAATGGTTAACCCTGCAGGAAGCACTCTATGTGATCTATGAGATCCACGAGGGTGATTGTGGGAACCATTGCGGAGGAAAAGTTGTAGCCTTGAAGGCCATAAGGCAAGGTTACTTCTGGCCGACCATGTTCAAGGAGGCGGTCGAGTATGTGCAGAAGTGTCCAACTTGCCAGAAGTTCTCAAGGATCAGCTCAGCCCCTCCAACTGATCTGATCCCAATAATCAGTCCAGTACCCTTTGCTAAGTGAGGATTGGACATCCTTGGTCCGGTCAAGCAAGCAAGCGAACAACAGAAATTCCTGATAGTGGCGATCGACTACTTAACTAAGTGGATCAAGGCAGAACCCCTGGCCCGAATTACGTGGAAGGAAGTCAGAAGCTTCATCTAGAAATCCATTGTCTATCGATTTGGCATCTCGCAGTCCATTATGATAGACAACGGATGCAATTCGACAGCGCTTGCTTCAGGGATTTCTGCTCCGAGTTGAAGATTTAACTACATTTCGCATCTGTCGCCCATCCCCAATCCAATGGACTAGCGGAGGCTGCTAATAAATGCATCCTCAGATCCCTGCAGAGGAGGATAGCCGGGCTCAAGGGAACATGGCCAGAAGAGATCCCCTGCATATTGTGGTCATAAAGAACGACTCATAAAACTTCGACAGGTGAAACACCATTTATACTTACATATGGTTGCGAAGCTGTCGTCCCAGTAGAGGTTAACGAGCGACCACTTCACCTCCAATACTACGATGAGGAGAGAAACTCAGAGGGACTCGAGCTCAATCTACAGTTGGTCGACGTGGTTGCGAACGAGCCTTGGCAACCCTCATTGAATAAAGGGGACGCATGTCTCGATATTTCAACTCCAAAGTACGGGGGCACAGTTTTCGTATAGGAGACTTGGTGTTACGTAAGGCTGCCTTCACTCCTGGGATTCTCAAACAAGGAAAGCTCGCTGCGAAGTGGGAAGGCCTTTACACGGTGATCGATGTTCTCGGCCCAGCCACTTATTGGCTCACTACACTGGATGACAGGGAGCTACCCCATCCTTGGAATGTTGAACACTTGCGAAAGTACTATCAATGATTGTACCATCAATAGGAGATACATTGGGTGATCAAAACTTACCTTTGTTTTTATTTTATGCCAATTTATGATAAATTCAAAGTCGATCATTTCTCCTATCTTTCTAATGATTTATAATCGTAGTAGGCCTTAAGTCGAAAGGGCATCGCCTCTCGCTACCGAACGACCCTCGTCGTTAGCCGTAAGCTAAGGAATCACCCCTTGCCACTGAATGACCCTCGACCGTCGTCGGCCTTAAGTCGAAAGGGCCTCGTCCCTCGCTACCGAACGACTCTCGTCGTCAGCCAAAAGCCGAGGGATCACCCCTCGCCACTGAACGACCCTCGACCGTCGTTGGTCTTACGTCAAAGGGGCCTTACACCTTGCTATCGAACGACCCTCATCGTCAGCCGTAAGCCGAGGGATCACGCCTCGCCACTGAACGACCTTTGACCGTCGTCGGTCTTAAGTCGAAGGGGCCTCGCCCCTTGCTACCGAACGACCCTGGTTGTCAGCCGTAAGCCGAGGGATCGCCCCTCGTCACTGAACTACCCTCGATCGTTGTCGGTCTTAAGTCGAAGGGGCCTCGCCCTTTGCTACCGAACGACCCTCGTCATAAGCCATAAGTCGAGGGATCGCCCGTCGCCACTGAACGACACTCGACCATCGTCGGCCTTAAGTCGAAGGGGCCTCGCCCCTCGCTACCGAATGACCCTCGTCGTCAGCCGTAAGCCGAGGGATCGCCCCTCACCACTTAACAACCCCCGACCGTCGTCGGCCTTAGGTCGAAGGGGCATCGTCCCTTGCCACCGAACGACTCTCGTCGTCAACCGTAAGCCAAGGGAGCGCCACTTGCCACTGAACGACCCTTGACCTTTGTCGACCTTAAGTCGAAGGGGCCTCGCCCCTCTCTATCGAACGAAACGTGCCCCTCGTCTATGATCCAAAAGATCATACTTATCGGGTGAATATGCCTGACGTATCAACGGCCCAACTTACCATTGATTTCTGGAAAATTGAAAATTGAGTCGTTGATGAGCCATACATGCACATATGCTCAAATGAAACTTGGAGATAAAAAACTCAAAAACTCAAAAGTTCCTTTATTTCATTTCAAAACAAAAAGGCTACATAAATCCTAGGTCAGAATTCCACCAGCCTAGGAGGGAGGAGCACCCTTCGGCATAAAGATGTTCTGGAAAGCTTCCATCGCCTTTGCAAACCTCACCGTAAGCTCCTTCTTATGAATCCCAGCCGCTCTCTCAGACTCGACGGCGTTGGCCCGAAGCTCAGCTACCTCCGCTTTGCAAGCTCTGCTAACTTCTCCGAGTCGAAAGCCTTGGCTCGAAGCTCAATTACTTCCCTCTTTGAAGCTTTGAGGTCCGCCTAGAGCTGAGACCTCTCCCTCTTCCATTGAATCTCAGTAGATTTTCGGAGGTCAGACATGAACGAGAGGCTAGTTTTTGCCTCCGAGGCTGCCCACTCGGCCTCGGCCTTGGCCGCAAGAGCTCTCCCCAAATTATCTTCCATCTTCCTCATCCGTGCTTTGAGCTCGGAGGCCTTGTGCTTAGCAGCCTTCACCCGCCGTCCTCCTTCAATCACATCAACGGTCTCGTGGCGCAATATGGCGCCAAGGATGGACATCTGCGAAAAGCATCAATCAGAAACGACCAAATTGCAAGTCAATAGACAAATGGCGAACGGCTTACCTGATATCCGCATCCCACGAAGAAGTTGGCCACCCTTTCGATGTCTAACCCTTGAAGGAGCTACAAGTCCCGAGGGAGAATGGAGTTCTCCACCAATCAAGCAGTCGTGCCAAAGTCCAACAGGGATGACTCTTCCTTTCCAATGATGAAGGGAGGCTGATGAGGTTCGCCTCGAATAGTTCCTGAGGAACGAGAAGAGAGCTGGTTGAGCAGCAAAACTCGATCGAACTCCGAGGGGATCGGGCTGACCAAGGGAGCAGGTGACTCGATTCCGCCCCATGACCATTTGTCAAAAGGATGAACACATGGGTCTCAATCGTCCCCTAAGAATCGAGAGGGGCCACCTCCCGACCTTTTGCCATGGGTGACATCGGAGGGGTTGTCTTCTCGACCCGCCTTATTTTTTTCTGAGTCCTCCCCCTCATAGGAGGATGGACCATGTTTCTTGCTGACAGTTTCGATGGGATCAAGAACCACAACAGCCTCAGCATCTTACACCACCAGAGGCTCCGAAACAATGATGGAGGCAATGGGTAGAACGGAGCGAGCGATAGCTCAGCTCGGGGCCTCCCTCGACAAGGCATGGGAAGATGACCTCAAGGTCCGCCTAACCTCACCTCCCTTGGAGGAAGAGCTTTGACTAAGGGGAAGGGGAGACCGAGCGCTTGACCCCTCAAGGCTTCTTTTCTTCTTGCGTTGTTCTCTCCAAATTTGACCCAGTCCAGGGTCCACGTTTCTGTTAGCGCTACCACTTATATCTGCAAACAACGGATATAATTATCGTAAGTGACTGCGATAAAGACTTAGAAGCGGTATACATTTCCCGGACTCCACAAAACGGTCTTCAGTCGAAGGCCATCCAACAAATACGAAGTCGATCTCTCTCGCCTCGGTCGGCTCAATAGAAGTTTAGCCGCCTCAAACTCCTCCGGCGTCAACCTGGCCTCAACCTCTTCTGGTGCTAGCTTGGACCCTTCATCGAGGTCAAGACATGGAGACCTCCAACCATTAAGCATCAGTCCTAAGTCGGGCGAGTGATCAGAGAGCATGAGATCGTATATGAGCCTCATCGTCGGGCGAGTGATGATGTGATACCACACCTTGCGAGGGTCGACTATAATCCAGAAGAAATACTTAAATAGCCAAACGGATGTCAAACCCAACAGAGCTCACAAAGCACGATGAAACATACTAGGGGAGAAATGGCTTGGGGTGCAAGTTGACAGAGAGAAAGCCCCAAAGAGCAAATGATCTCGTGAAGAGGAAAGCGAAGCCCAAAACAGAAGGATGTGGCATACACTCCAACCTCGTTCTTTCGAGGAAAACAAACTCGTTCGTCAAGTCCAGGCAACCTAACCTTGTAAGGAAGAAAAAGGCAATCCGACCAAACCCTAGAACCAGATCGTGGGGGAACTCTGGCACTTTCTCCAGAATCGCTTGAGGGACCTTTGAGTTTGGATCCCTTCGATGAATGGGAGGAGATGGTTCTATGCGAACCCTGTTCCCTTTACCAGTAACATCTTCACGTTGAGGAAGTTGAAGGCGCGACACGAGCTCTTCATAAGATGGCTCATGTATACTAACCGGTGGAAACATGTATGTATGAATCTAAAGAGGAGTCAAGATCAGTTAAGGAATGTACCTTAGCAGGATCAAGCAAACTCCAAAGGAAGCAACGAAGGAGTCGAGCTTTCGAAAAGAAGATGGAGGCAGAGCAAGAAGCCTTTTTCTTCTCATCCCTTCCTTTTATAAAGAGGAGCTCAACAAGCATATGGCCGATGAGCGATACGTATCTGTTACCAGCCTCAAGGAGCGATGTAGATTGATTTAGAAACGAAAGGTTTTTGGTAGCACAAATCAAATTGACCATCTCAAAGACTATGCGCATTTAAGAACAATACACATCATGTGGTCTCAGTCAGCGTTGTTTCCTGAGACATGAATGATGGGGGCCATTGTTGGTGCAAGGGTACGGACCATGAAACGGTGTCAAAACATGCAACCCATTTAGAGCCTGCAACCCGCAATGCGTCATTAAGGCAGAGTAATACTTAGTCAAGCGAACGGCTCATTCGACCGTTAGGCTCCCGCTAATACTCAGGGAGGAGTTAATGAGACCAAGTAAATAGGTAGCTGTTATCACCAATCGCGGAGACGATCTCGCCTGAATCAATGAGGGACGGTTATTCACAATCATCGGACCAACACCTATAAATACCTGAAAGGACAATGTTAAAAGGGTTCCAACTTCGAATGTACGAGATCTAATACTCGGACTTTACATACTCCAACTTATTTTTCTTCTACAAAAGAGCTAGCAAAGTTAGACCTGAGACGAGCCTCTGTGGATCGATCTCAGCTGCTCCTAGCTCTCTCCCACTCTTAAGTCTCATTCTAACTTAAGCATCGGAGGGGATTTGGGTCGGGACCCAGATCCGACCCCCTGACGCTTCCTGGCGGTGCAGATCATCGAGTCTCGATCCTACGTGAGGGTCTCTCCTGAGCTTCTCCACCTCGATCGATCGACATACAAATTGCTCGCGGGTCAATCGAGCATAGCAAGTCAACTATCATCCACCAACGACCCTGGTTCTTCCAACCTAGGGTCCCACTCATCCGGCTGACGATGCTCCGACTCAGCAGGAAAGGATCCACGCCAACATATCAATTATTTTGGTCATTTTTGGCCTTAACAACGTCTATATTACATTTGAGGACTTTTTTGAATTGGTTTGCTGATTAGGACAAGCTGACCAGGACAAACAGGTTGATAGAAAGACTGTTTGGATTTAATCTTGGCAAATTAACGGTTGAGATGAGAGTTTGTGAAAATTTTGGGAGGGAAAACTTTGGTATTTTGGGGGAAACTTTTTGGAGAAAACAAATGTCCATTCATTAATTAAATCTTCATTTAATTAAACCAAAGCCTCACACTCACGTCTCAAGGTGGCCAAAAAGCCCGTTGGCCCGGGGCCATTGACCGGGCCGGAAGCCCGGCTCGGCCCGAGCCCAAGGCCGGACTTTCGAACCCTCCCCGACCCGAGCCCAGGGCCAGGCTTCCAGACTCACCCCCGGCCCGACCCCTGCAACTGCAGGCAGCAGCTGCAACCTGCAGCAAGCAACGGTCTTATGACCGTTGATTTTTTTCTACTGTTGGTACCCAAGGAGAGGGGATTTGGTAATTTTTTGGTCTTTTGACCAAAACCCCCTCCCAACGGTCATAAACAGACATTTCGGAGGGTTATTTTTTGTCATTTACACCCGAAAATCCCTATAAATTTCAGCCAACCCCTCTCATTTTTTTTCACAATTCTCAAACTATCAAACTCTCTCATACTATCTTATACGTTCAAGCAATCGAGCTCAAGGCTCATCTCGTCAACTTCCCTCTAAATCTCTGTCACGCTCGCGCTCATCTCGTCGTCAAGCTCAAGGCTCCTCCTGCAATGACGATCATCTCAGCTCCCTCCACTATTAAGATCATCTACTCTCTACACCATTCGCAACCCATCAAATCATGTTCCTATATTTTTAGCGTGCCAAACCGTAGGACTTTTACCTTCCACCTTGACAACACTGAGGAGCATGATAACTTTAATATGATCCGAAATAACCCGATAGACACACCAAATGTTGATATTGATTATTCACAAACAGAAACATATGAGTGCCCGAATGCTATATCTGCTTTTACTACTTCTGCATAGACATCTTCTGTACATGCTTCTACAACTACACAACCTATTATTCCTGATGTTCCAGCTACACAACTATCCCAATCCAGATCATAAAAATCTGCAGTTTGGGAGAACTTTACGGTTGAAACTGTCGCCGGTAAAGGCCCACAGGCAGTTTACAAAATATGTAGAACTGAGTTTACTTGCAAACCTTCTGATGGCAAAACACACCTAAAGAGACACATAGCATCTCATTGAAAAAAAGACCTTAAACAGACAACACTAAATTTATCTGGATCTTCTTCCTCTTTATCTAATTTCTCATACTCTATTGAGACTATGAGAAAAGAGATGGCAAGATTGGTTTTATGCCGAGAATTGCCATTTAGCTATGTGGAAAGCCCTGAATTAGAAAGGTTTAATCAAGTGGCCCTTAACCATGCCTTTAGAAGAGTGCTTAGAAACACTCTTCGAAGAGATGCTAATGTTGGAAACATAAAGTTTTATTCCCATAAAGTTTTTGATGATACAATCATTTGTCTATATATATGTGTGTATATACTAACTCTTTGGATGCAGATTCTAAATCTCAACTCTTTCAAATAAGACAATCATCAAGTTAAATTATACATTGCAAGACAAAGCATCAAAAAGCAAGACTAAAGCGATGAATTCTAATATCTTGTGAAAAATGATGTAATTTATCTTTTTATTCTGGCATATCTTTAGAATGTTAAAGTCTTGATGATGATCTATCTTAGTTCTTAGGGTTCCTCCTCAAAAACCAAGTAACAGAAAAATTAGCGGATCAACATTTTCCTCTAGTCGACCAACAAATTTTTCCTTATTTTATTTAGAAAAATAAACTAATTTTTGGTCAAAATATAATTTCTAATAATAAGGATCAGTTTTATAAAATTTCTCAATTTTTTTATCATAGTCGACCAATAGATTTTATTGGTCTACCAAACAGTTTTTCAAATGGTTATCTGAACAGTTATTTTAATTGGTTTAATTAATTAATTTAAAAAATTAATTAAGGGAAGTTATAACTCCTTTCAACGGATAGATTCAGACAGTTTCTAGCCGTTTGTGTCAGTTCTTGACAATTTTAAGGAATATTTTCGTCAAAAGATACCTCAACAGTCATATTCAAGTCTGGCAGCAGAATTAGTCTACAAGCACTTTTTATTAGTCGATTAATTTTTGGAAAAACTGCTCAGAATTTTTTGAAAGTTTAGACAGTTGTTAAACGTTCGAAAACTAACTTTTTGGGCTATAAATAAACTCCCAAACCATTGTCTAAAGTTCACAAAAATTCATTCATTCTCTCTTTTCTTAAGTTTACTTTCTCTCTCTAGAAAGTGTGTGATTTCAGATTTCCATGTAGGAAGCTCTGCAGAAATTTTGCCCTTTTAGGAAGTCCAATTTCCAAGAGTGTTCTACCACAATGTCATATCAAGAACCTTGGAGATTCCCTCGCCAACCTTGCACTATAATCCTTCATTATCAAGGCTATAGGTGATATTGTTTCATATTCTTTCTTTTACTTTATTTGGTGAATCTCTTGTTGAAGAGATTGTACAAGTTTGCAACACGGGGAGTGTTGGCATCTTTGTATGTTGATTACTTGCGGGTAGTGGCGGAACCAGGTCTTCGGTGTTATGGGGTCACCATTTAATATTAATAAAAAAATATTATTATTAAATTAAAAAACTTCAAAAACAATCAATATGTTAGAAGAGCATTGGAGAAAATCAACCCTGGCAAATAGCCATGGTACTATATTTATAAAGATCTCATGTTGAGTTGGGAGTCCAAGGGTCTCCCCACTAACTTAGTGGGGAGTAATGGAGAGTGATGAGGGGAGGGAGGCCAAAGGCCTCCCTCAACTCACAACACTCCCCTCATCTCTCCATTACCTTGGGTTAAGCATATGAATACTTCAGGATTCAATATGCTAATGGGGTGGATACTTCTGGATCCAGAGCCGCTGTGGTTGCCTCGTTAAAACCTTAGCTGTGGAAAACCCAGTGGAAAAAACCAGCAGCTCAAGGGAAAAGAGTACAACTATCGAGGGACTCCCCCTGATCTGTACAAGCTTCAGGCTTGCAGATCTCCTATGTATCTATACAATCATCTCCTATTCGTCTATACATCCATCATGTTCTGAAAGAAAATACCATTATCACTCATCTATACAAGTTTCACTCATCTAGCGGCTATTGGAAGGCAGAGTCGCTCTGGAGTGTAATGCTCTTCGAAGTTGGTAGATGACTCCACTAAAGTATTCTTTGAATCAGTCTTCAGTGTGTCTGTAAGGTACTGCTAGACCTGGCTGAGCGTTTTTAATACTTGCTTCTTGGATTAGGAGCTTCTCAGAAGATGTAGACATTGGATGATGATGTGTATATATTTAGGAGGTGGCCGGTCTATTGTATTTCAGTCAACGCTATGATCTTTAAACCTGCATATGCAATATATATTCATTGACCATTGGAAGTTGCACAGAAGCAGCTTACCCTTGGTCTAGTGTTGCTCTCCAGGACAACACTGTATCTGGTTAACAACTTTACTGGAGACGTTCTATCAAAGATACATGCAGTTGGCCAGATAATACACTAGAGCTAGGCTCTTCGGGACCTAGGATGTCCTCCCCCTCTTCCAGCTACTGGAAGTTGTCATAAATAAGCATCTATTTTTAATAAGTTGCAAAAGGACATCATTCTTCATAAACTCCAGGTGTATTAAGAATATGAAAGGGTTCTACCATGAAGGTGTTTAATATGTAAGCCGAGACATCTTCGGCATGATTAATAATAGTTCATCTTCAGGATGATTAATGTCATCTTCAGGATGATAGTTCATCTCCAGGATGATTAATGTCATCTTCAGGATAATGGTTCATCTCCAGGATGATAGTTCATCTTCAGGATGATTAATGTCATCTTCAGGATGATGATTCATCTCCAGGATGATAGTTCATCTTCAGGATGATTAATGTCATCTTCAGGATGTTGATTCATCTCCAGGATGATAGTTCATCTTCAGGATGATGGTTCATCTCCAGGATGATAGTTCATCTTCAAGATGATTAATGCCATCTTCAGGATGATGGTTCATCTCCAGGATGATAGTTCATCTTCAGAATGATTAATGTCATCTTCAGGATGATGGTTCATCTCCAGGATGATAGTTCATCTTTAGGATGATTAATGTCATCTTCAGGATGATGGTTCATCTCCAGGATGATAGTTCATCTTCAGGATGATTAATGTCATCTTCAGGATTATGGTTCATCTCCAGGATGATAGTTCATCTTCAGGATGATTAATGTCATCTTCAGGATGATGATTCATCTCCAGGATGATAGTTCATCTTCAGGATGATGGTTCATCTCCAGGATGATAGTTATACCTAGGTGCAAATATAACAAATCCTGTCAAAGATATTTCGAAAAAGATACAAGGGCAGAATATTGCCTAAGATCAACTAATTATCTTTGTAGCCTTTATGGAGAAGACGTTTCTATGTTTCTCTTTCATCTCTGGGGGTAGAGTATACACTTCTGGAAGTTTTATATAGATCTATATATCTATATTGCCATATATATATGCAGTCACAATGTCCATGAGCTGCATGTATTGGCTTTTGCAGAGAAGTGTAGGCTTAGTAGGAAAATGATCACATTTCCTTCACTTCAATTTCTTTATGAAATCCGAATTATATTCCACAGGGTTTTACACATTCAGGTGTATGGACTACTGGTCCAAAGACTTTGCTTTTCAAGAGTGAGTCCAGCTCTACTCTTATTGCCTCGTCCCACTTTGACCATTCTATGCGTTTACGCTATAGAAAAGTGGGTAGACGTCATCGTCGTATTCAGCGACGTGAACGACAATAGCGAAAGCAAAACCGTCGTCGACGATTGTGCTATATCTGTCCAGTACCTCTCCAGTACGTACGTAATATAATGATGTTTCTCCTGTTATTTCCTCTGCAGGGGAAGTTAGGAGGGGATAGGTTACTGGTCTGAGCTCAGCATCCTGTGGTTGGATCATTTTTATATATCCAGGAATCTTCCTATTATGAGGAAATTTATATTTTGAACCTGGCAGGTGTCCTCTTTTCAAATGAGGTACAACCAATTCTGCTGCCGGTGGATTGCATCCATCTATGGGAATGTCAATCTTAGCTGGCGTGTTGGCAGCAGGGACGTGTGAACGAACAATCTACTGGTTGTCCGTAATTTTATCCGTCAATTGATGTACTTTAGTCTGAATGTGAAGGATCTTCTGGATCTCATCGTCACACAGAAAAAGTATGCGGATCATAACGAGATGAGGACTTATGTGTCCCATGAAATGGTCTCAGAAGCTTCAGGCTTCTTTAGACTGCGTGCCTATTTCAATGAGATTTTGCTCATCAAATTCATATTTATCAAGACTTGGTGGTAAACCATAAGCAAGCAGCATCAGTAATAAGATATGACAACAAGCGGGCCGTATCGTGATAAGCAATGCTGAATGAAGTGTGATGGTCCCTAAACATCAACAGGGAACTGTGATTTTACAATGGACGTGAAATCCATTGGAGTCTCTTTAACAGAGACTCTGCTAACCCTTTATGAGTTTGAACATGCTGCAGGATGTTCAATTTTAATGACAGTTGCTTGGCAGAAGTCTTGAATGATATGTGTAGTAAATTCACCCACATTATAAGCTTTTCAGAAAGCTAGGTTGCGAGTGAATATAAAGGCACATTAAAGACCATCTAGTAGATGCATATATCAGTACAATAATGAAGTACCGAAAATGGGTCATTTGCGGGGTGAATAGGCCCGCAAAAGGTCACCAAGTATTCTCTCAATGATGCCAGGAGACTCTAAACCCACTTTCAGGAGGGAAGGTCTCTCTATTAGTTTTCCCTTATGACAAAGGGTGACAAGGAAACTCAACCTTTTGAAGAATCTTCAGGTTCTCCAATGGATTCATTTGATGATGCGTCCATCATCTCTGATCCATGATGACCAAGTCCATTTGGCCAGAGTTAAAAACTATGGCAAAGAAAGGCACTTCTGGTGCTCAGTCGAGTTGGCTTTCTATAGGATGAATATCTGTAATTATAGGGGCCCGACGGGGGTCCAATGAAATCGTAAGTAGATGGTCTTCTGTCCATTCTCTTGACGAGTTACATATTGATATTCAATATATATTATCCAAAATTTTCAAGTTATTTTCTTTAAAAGAAATATCCTTGAAAATTGGAGGTTTCCTATATGTTTATGAGGAGAATTTGCATCTTATAGTCTCGTTGTATGTGGGAGCAATATCAATGCTACACTAGTGCAACGAGGCACTGTCCACAATATTCCATACTTCATCTATAAGTAAAACGAATTTTTATTTAAGTCAATGAAAAAGACATAAAAGTTCGTACTAAAGCAAATTAAAGATGAAGCAACATAGAATTCTAAATGCATAGATAAAGGATGAAGCTTAATCGAGCAGGTCGTCGTTCTCGAAGTCTTTTGCAGTAAACATTGTTGGCGGCTGAACAGCTGCCAAGTTTGTTTCAGGTAGAGACTTCTTGCTCATCTGGTATAGATCCTGGAGGTGTCGAGGAGTGCGGCAGTTTCTGGACCAATGGCCAGTCATGCCGCATCTATGGCATATATCCTCCCAGTTCTTCTTAGGAAGTGACACTGGCTCGGTGTTCTTTCGCTTCCATGTGAAGTTGCGCTTTCCCTTATTTATTTTGTTTGGCTGTGGAGCTGAACCTTTTGGTTGCTTCATTACAGCTTTCCCTTTGTTGTTTTTATCCTTCCTTTTGTTTTTCCACTTCTGGGGAGAAACATGGTGGGCTTCAGGGATAGGGGCAGCGCCGGATGGACGTAAATTGTGAGTGGCGAGCAGTAAGTCTCGATTCTGCTATACCCTAAGTAGGCATGAGATCAAATCAGAGAATTTCGTGAAGTTGCGTTCACGATACTGTTGCATGAGGATTGCATCTTTCTCGTGAAACGAGGTAAATGTCTTTTCCAACACGTGATGTTCTGTCACTTCTTCACCGCACAACTTCAGGCGTGAGGTGATGTTATGAAGTGCAGAATTATACTCAGCGATAGACTTATAGTCCTGAAGTCTGAGGTTTTCCCACTCATAATTGGCACGTGGTAATATAACATCAATTTGATGTTTATACCGTGCCTCCAATGTTGTCCACAGTTCCTTTGGGTCCTCTACCGTTAAGTATTCGGCATTTAAGGTCCGATCTATATGTTTCCTAATGTAGATTATGGCTTTCGCCTTATCTACATCGGAGATAGTGGTAGGAGTGCTGCTGCTAGATGTAGCAGAAACATCGGCCACTGCTGGGGCCGATGAAGGAGCCAAAATGGACCCAAGGAGGGCCATCGAACGCAAGTGGAACTTCAGGTCCACTCGCCAACTCAGGTAATATTTCCTGCAGAGTCAAGGACTTCGAAATCGAAGCTTGCCAATTTTGCCATTTATCTACGCGATTTAAAATAAGCATGAATTAATTAAAATAAAAATTCACGCATAAATAATAAAATAAGCAAAAATGTGGGGATCGGCCAGATACCCAAAAATGTACAAAGTCCAAAGTCCGAATATACAGTCCATAAAGAAAATAAAAATACAATTTGGAAACCCAGAATGGGTCCCTTTTTTTTCAATTTTACGCCTCCGTCTTCAATTTGTCGGTACACCGGTCTTTGGCAAAAAGACATATAATCATCACTTACAAATTCTCTCAAAAAGGAAAATTAAATTGCAAGGAATTTAAAAAGGGTATCAAATTGGCCAATCCCAAAAATCACATTTTAGCTTATATAAACATCCACGCAGTTTATAAATGCTACAGGCACAAAATAAACAACCACGTATGTATATAACACAGACATGTATTAAATGGAACAATAGGCTATAAAATATAATAATCTCTTGGACCACGGGGAGACGTCATACACCGTTAGGTTAGTTTACTAACGGCAGAGCGGTCGCAGGATCCTTAAGATGATTATATTTTGAAAAAAAATCCTAATATTCCATAATTTAATAATAATGCAATATTGTTATAATTTTAGTAATATGAAAGACTGGGGACATGCCCATGACAAGGAATTAAAATTAATTAATAGTTTGAATGGGGCTGCAGGCCCAAAAATATTAATTATTGTAATATTTCATTTATATTTGGGTTGCAGGCCCATTTGCCCAAAATTAACAAATTAAGTATTGCAATAAAATCTACTAGGCTTCTGGCGATCAGAAGTCAAATTTAAAGAATTGTTAACATTTGGGCTGCAGGCCCAAGTTAGAAATTTTAAAGATTGCAATAAGAATTACTAGGCTTCAGGCCCGTATTTAGTAGGCAAAATATGTTTAGCACACAAAATTTAAAGGGCTTCTATCTCATAGAATATATATGTATTTGCGACGGAAAGAGATCCCCCCCCGCCCGGGGGGGTGCCCGACAGGAGACCCCCATCATATATAGTAGCGTTTATACAGAACTTGAAGGTAACATAATATTCTTATGCCCTGCAATGCACAGGTTATAGACAAATGGGATGAAGGCAAAGCTAGTCTATTTCCACGATAGTTCATCCAACAATTAACAGCCAAAATCAAAATGCTGAAGTATAGCCAAGGTATGAATTTTACGCCATTTATTTGACCCAACCGTAGATGCTTTAAATACATCAATCTGATGAACAACAAGAACATATTATCTTTTTGCTGAAATGCATGCAACAACATACAAGTAACTCTCTGAGATGCCTCAAAATGGAGCAAAGTACATTTTGAGGTAAGCATTTAGTTTGAGGGGAATGGATCTTTTCTCTCCAAGACTTGTCAATAGCAATCATCTGGTGATTTAGACACTAGGGGCTGATTCCATGAGAGTTCATAAATTCATACTAAAAAGCAAATGCAAGGGGAAAGAGTTCTGAATAAACATATTTATTGTTGACATAATCATGAACAATCACAATATGTATTTTGTGTTCTTTTTTATAGGTGTGAAGATCCCCGCTATCTGTTTTTTTTATCTATTTTTGATATGTTGATTTGTATAGGAAAAAAAATCAACATATGGTCTATAATGTTTATCTACGGGGATAGAATTTTACCTCTAGATCAAAGATCTAGGGAAGAACAAAAATTCGTAGATAAAAATCACCGCTCCCGCAATCCAAGAAAGAAAGCTTTGCCGCGATAACTTTGCCGCAACTATAAGATTCCTTTGCAAGAGGGAAAGTTTGTGGGGAAATTTTGTTGGCTAAAATTTTTTTTTATAATAAGAGCAACCTCGTGCTGATAACGTGTTAGAAGAGCATTGGAGAAAATCAACCCTGGCAAATAGCCATGGTACTATATTTATAAAGATCTCATGTTGAGTTGGGAGTCCAAGGGTCTCCCCACTAACTTAGTGGGGAGTAATGGAGAGTGATGAGGGGAGGGAGGCCAAAGGCCTCCCTCAACTCACAACACAATACATATAACAATCTTCTCCGTGGTTGCATATTCTGATAGTATTGCATATCACATTACGGGTTGACCTTAAAGTTTGTAACTATACATTAAATGAAATTGATAATCACATGTCCACCTTAAATTAAGTTGATACAGTGCGGATTCCAAAATTTCAGTTTTTCAATGAGTGGATTGAGAAATATTCTGTAGATTTATCAGTAATTTTAGACAACTTTATTTCGTAAAGGACTAGAACTATCAACAACTAGCTATATTTCAATAAAAAACTAATAGATCCAAACAAAATAATCATCAATTTCAAGCAATTTCTAAGCATTTACCAGTTAAGCCCGGAAATTGATTAAAATGCCCCCATTGCGACTCATAAGGCTAATCAAATAGTTTAGAAGAAGTCACATTATTCTATAACAATTTATTTTTATTTATTTCCATGAGAGAAAAAGGCAAATAAAGCGATGTAACAGATATATATTCAATTCTCAAAAAGGAAAGAAATGACCAAATAAACAGCAAATATAAACAACAACAAAGAAAAAAGAAATCAACAATTTCAAGCAAAGCATCAAGTAATGCCCACAAGGGCCAATAATAAAACAATTTCAATCAAAACAAATTGTAATTTGTAATGCAGAGATACGGTTAAGATTGAAGAGAGAGAGAAATGGAAAACAATAAAGTGCTCCCTCTCCTCCCCCTCATCAGCCCATAGTCCCATGACTCCCATCTCCATATGCATGTTGGCCGCTCAATGAAAAATTTGTATAAAAAGCACATTTTTCAAAACATTCGTGGGGGCCCGTGCCCCCACACTATAAGCTGTAGATCCGCCCCTGCTTGCGGGGAGCAAGTGTTTTAGTGGATTGAGATCTCTACGGGGTAGAGGACTGGACGTAGGATCACAAGGATCCGAACCATGATAAATCTCTGTGTTTGAGTTTGTTATTCTCTGTATTGTATTATTTATTTCCACACTTTAATTGCAATTTTTAGTTACTTTTAAATTTGCAATTTCGTCGTGATATACACTATTCACACACCTTTAGTGTATTTGGTGTGCCAGGAGATACAATAGCTTTGTCAGCTTTTCAAGCTGGGAAAGCTAAATTGATTGATACTTTTGCTAGTGCAAAATCTAGAATAGCTTTGACTTCTGATATTTGGACAACAAAATGGGGTGCTTCATATTTATGTGTTACATCACATTTTGTAGATAATGCTTACATGCTAAATAAGATGATCATAGGATTTAGAATGTTAGAGCATTCTCATACTGTGGGTGTAATTTCTAATGCAATAATGTCCGTAATTCATGAATTTAATATTTTAGAAAAGATTTTTTCAGTTAAGTTTGATAATGCATCCAATAACAATAGTGCAATTAGTTGCTTAAAAAGAAATTTGACCCCGATATGGATGGGTTGTTGTTCCATCAAAGATATGCATGTCACATCTTGAACTTGATATTTCGCGATGGACTTACAACTTGTTCAGTTTATTTAGATAAAATTAGAAATCTCATGTTGTACATACATACTTCTGGTACTAGGCGACTTCAGTACAAACAACTGTGTCATACTAGCCAGATACCATACCTTGCATTTAAATTTGATATTGCATCAAGATGGAATTTAACTTACATAATGCTGCAATCTATGCTTAAGAATAGAGAGTAGCTTACAGATTATGCACTTACATATCTTTCACATGGCCATGCTTATGACATTACTGAACTAGAGTGGTTAACAGTAGATCATCTGCATGATTTTTTGAAGTACTGCTACAAATAAACTATCTGGTTTTTATTACCCAACATCTGTTTTAGGATTCGAACAATTAGTTTTTATTTCTGATCAGATATCTAAGCATAGAGACAATACACATCCAAACACTGCTATAATGCCTATGATACAAGACATGTATGTAAAACTAGCTAAGTATTGACATCATGGTCCTCTTCTTTACTCCTTATGTAAAGTTTTTGATTCTCGTTATAAGGAGGATGCTGAAATAAATTTATTAGAAATGTATTCTGAAAACATGGGATTTTCCCATGCTGAATAGTAGCTACTGTTAACCATGGCTTAAGAACCATATTTGCTTCTTATGAGGCTAGATTTGGTAGTGTTTCACATACTTCTTCTGTGCCTGCTAATACTTCTTCTTCTAGTAGGATCCGACAGCTGCTAGGGAAGAAGAAACAAAAAACAGTAGAGTCAGATAGTTCTTCTGGTGAACTATCTAAATATTTAGCAAATCCATTTCCCTTTTCTGAGGCAGAAATGGATGATGAGCATTTTGATCCTCTTGCCTGGTGGAAAGGATATGAATTTGTTTATCACATTCTTTCCATCATGGCACGCGATTTGTTAGCTGTACCTATATCTACTGTTGCTTCGGAGTCTATGTTGAGTATTGGACTACCCGGATTTGGTTTTGGATGATGAACAAACATAAATATATCGTGAACTAACTATTTGTGAGCGCAGTTATGGAGATCGTCGCCAAATTCATATGAACATCTAAAGCGACGTCTCGAGACTTCTCAAAGCACGTGATCGTATGCCTAAAGCTTCGTTCAAGCTCAAGGACCATTATTGAAGTCATGAAGATTCGATTGAAGCTTTTGAAGACGGTTCGTCAAGTTTATTTAATGTCTTCTAGCTTCATTTTCGTAGAATGTTAAGCCTTGAGTAGGTCTTACGTTTTAATCTTTATAACGCTCATATCTTAGAGCTAGGATCTTAGTAGAAGTCCATACGAACTTTCCCGAAGCTTCGCGCTTCGATTCGCGACTTTTTGTGCATGTTAGTTGGATCAAGAAGAAGAACCAACCGATTGATGGTGATCTAGTCGGTCGGCAATGCTTCTTGGACCGACTAGTTTGCCTCCTTCATTTCCTGCTCTTTACTGTTTACAGTTAGTCGGTCTACGTTGACTCACCGACCGACTAGTTGGTGAACTAGTCGGTCAGTGATCCTTCTTCGACCGACTAGTTGAGCTTCTACTGTACATGCCAAGTTACTGTTTATCATTAGTCGGTCAAAGAACGTTTGTCGACTGACTAGTTGATGAACTAGTCGGTCAACATTTGTTCTTGGACCGACTAAATCAATTTGTTCTCAGACTTTGTGTTTTATCTCTTAGTCGGTCTACGTTGACTCACCGACCGACTAGTTGTGAAACTAGTCGGTTGGCAAGTCTTCTTGGACCGACTAGTTCTGTAAGTCTGAACTTCGATCTATTCACTGTTCACCTCTTAGTCGGTTCATGTTGATTGACCGACCGACTAGTTGATGAACTAGTCGGTCAGTGGTTGTTCTTTGACCGACTAGTTTGGTTCAGAATAGAGCCGTTGGAGCTTTTATTGAAACGTTTTTCTCTCTCTCTTTCCTCTAACCTATAAATACTTGGTGTGCTGCATTCATTGCACTCAAGGCTGATATTAAGAGAAGTTTAGAGATCAAAGAGAAAGCATTCATTCCTCATTCAAAGCTCTTTCATTTCCAATCTTGAATCTCTTCTCACTCTTATTTCAAAAGAGAGATTATTGATTGTGAGCCTTCCAAACCAAGTGCTTGATTCTAGGTCACCAACATCCACCTAGGACTCCATTGCTGGTCATCTACTTGGAGCTAGGGTTTGGTGCCTCTTCATCTTCCCCAAAATCCGTTTTGCCCTAAATCGTAAGTTTACTCAAGGCATAGGATTTTGTCGGTAAGAATTTCTATTTCAATTTACTTTGAATATTGCAAGTTGTACTCTCGGTTGTGAGAGTTTGTTTGTGATCCCGGGTTGTGGGAGTCACAATTTTCATTTGTGTATGATTTGACTTGTGAAGGTTTTTCACAAGTATTTCATAGTGGAAATCTTGAGTTAGGGTTTCTAACTCAAGTATCCGGAGGGGATCCGGGTGGTTGGGACGTATGATCACTGGGAACAAGTCGGGGAGACTTGGGTGGATCCGAACCCGTTAAATTGCGTGTTTGCGATTGTTTTCATTGTTGTCCATTATTTACATTTCCGCATTTCTGCATTAATTGGTAGAGTTTGCAAGATAGTTAGGAATTATTTTCTTAATTATTTTAAAGTACTATTCACCCCCCTCTAGTACTTGTGCAGTAGCTTAACAGGGCATTACATTTGGTATCAGAGCCAAGTCTATACCTATGTCTACCAACGACAACAAGAGCGTTCGTCCACCTCAAGACTATAGCACCTTCAGGAACCGTGAAGGAGCTTCATCGGTGATGGAAGGACACTCCTCGACGAGGCCTCCCTTCTTCAATGGTACTGATCACTCCTTATTTTACACCTTTTTCTCGCATGTTTGCATGCCATTTAGATCACCCAAATCATGTTTTTCACGATATATCGACGATATTGCGATGCTTTCCACGATTTGTTGTTTTTGTCGCATTTCAGGTGATTTAGAGCGATTCGGAGTGATCTCGAGATACGCCTACTCCAGAGTGTCACCGATGACCTCCCCGAGGGGTATTTTGCTGTTGGAGAGGAGCGGAAGAAGAAAGAACGTCGCAGGATCGACTAGGAGGCTAAAACAAGCTGTTTGGGCATTTTTGGTGTCCCACTCGGCCGAGTGAAGGAGTCACTCGGCCGACCAGCGAGACACCGCTCGGCCGACCAGATCGGATACACTCCATACGTGCACTCGGCCGAGCAGCGGAAGCCACATCGGCCGAGTGACGAGATCCCGTCCGCCCGAGTGGCACCCAGACGACGCATGTCAAAAATCGCCAACTTACTGTTTTTCGTCTGCCTGAGCTTCAGAAGACCCACTCGGCCGAGTGGCAAATGCCGACCGCCCGAGTACCAAGAAGCCAGCGGCCGAGTGACGACAACTCACTCGGCCGAGCGACTCCCGAAGTGAAAACCCCCGAAGACCCAGACTTATTGGAAAATTACAGGTTTCTCACTCGGCCGAGCGACTTTTGTCACTCGGCCGAGTGCGACGCGCTGCCTGTAGCGAAAATTGCGGATTTCAGGCTGCGCAGGGGCATTTTGGTCACAGTTTTTTGGATGATTTTGGGAGGTATTTAACCCCTGTTTTTACCCTAGTTTGAGAGGGCTTTTTCTTTAGATTTTTGCAGCTTTTTAGATTAACTTTTTAGCTTTATTCTTGTGATTGGAGAGGAGACAAAAGTGGATTTTTGTTGAATTATTTGAAGAACTCCATTGGTTTGTGTCTCTCTTCTCTAAAAATTCTATTTTTATTGCATATCTCAATATTGTGATGAATTCTCTTATTAATTTCATTGATTATTTTTGTGTTTGTGCTATGAATTGTGAGTAGTCTCCACGTCTTGGGGCGTGGGGATGAACCCTACGAGCCCAATTTCAGATTTGTGATGAATTGGTAGAAATTTTGCTAGAATTGCTATTAGGGATTAGATTGGGATCAATTTACTACGGATGGCTAGGTATTCATATCGATTGGGATTTGCAAGAGATTGGATCCCAATTCGATAGGAAACCCAAGAAATCCGAATTGGGTTGGAGTCGAATTTCCGTAGTATCGGTTTGCAAGAGATTGGATCGATACTAGGGTTTCCGGTTGCAATTCCATGCCGATACCCGTTTGCAAGAGATTGGACGGGTAGGAACTATCCCAACCTAGGTCGTGGCCCGAGTTTGCACGAGAGTGGGCTCGGGGCGCGATTGAACGATGATGTTGATCCTAATGCTAGCTTCCCTAGGCTAGGGTTTGCAAGAGATTGGACCCGAACCTAGGATAGCTATAGACCGGCAACAGCGCGAGAGCGTGAGCTAGGTATTACATTCAGTTGCAACTAGTTCATCCAAAATTTTATTCTAGAAATTTTGATACCAATGAACCACATTGACGGGATACGGTGAGTAGCGGGGATTCCCCATTCCCTAGATGTTCTTTGTTTGATTTGATATTTCCGTACTTTGTCTGACGATTGTGACAGGATCGCCAAAGGCAAATTTCTCTCTTCTTAATAGCCAGGTTGATTTGAACAAGCACGGTCATTCGTCCTCCCTGTGTTCGATAACCCGCTCGCCGCTATACTGTGCGCTTGCGGTAAAACTACAACCGTTCTTTGGGTTACATTCCGAAGCGATCAAGTTTTTGGCGCCGTTGCCGGGGAGGCGATTGCGTTTGATCTTACCACCCTAGCTATTTCTTTCTTTTTATTTTATTTCTTTATTTTTTTTACCTAACCCTTCCATTGTGTTAATCATTTCTTTGAAACTCTGTTTTCTCATTGCATGTACACGAGATCTACGGCGGACCCTGAAGCTATATTATTTGATCCCGAGATCGAACGTACCGCGCGGAGAATTAGAGCGGAGAGGAGACAAGATCGGGAAGGGAGGTTTACGACCTACCCGGAAACTGCGGACCAATTAGCGGCAAGAATGGCAAGGATAATTTCTATTCGCGATAGGCTCCGGCCTAAGACCTCTTCTACGACCTCATCCATTGCCATGTCGGAGTTGGCGGCTGATAAGAACTTTGAGCTGAAGACTGGACTAGTGGTTCTGATGCAGCAGGATCCATTTCATGGGAATGCCCATGAAAATCCCCACTACCACATCCAATTATTCTTGTAGAAGTGCGCCACATTTCAGATGCCGGGGGTCTCCATCGATGCCATCAGACTGCGTCTCTTCCCCTTCACGCTAAAAGACAAGGCACTCTATTGGTTGAGGACGCAAGCTGATGGAGTCTTTACCACTTGGGACGAGTTGGCGAGTGCATTCATTGACAAGTTCTATCCGCCCTCCAAGACGGTGAAGATCCAGAGCGCTCTTATGTCCTTCAAGCAAGGACCCCAAGAGACGCTCTATGAGGCTTGGGAGCGTTTCAAAGATCTGTAGCATCAATGCCCGCACCATAGCATTGAAGATTGGGAGCTAGTTCATAGCTTCTACAATGGTCTCCAACCGGGGACCAAGCAAATTATTGATGCCGCGGCAAATGGTGCTATCTTATCAAAGACTCCCGAAGAAGCTACGGCCCTAATTGAGGAGATGACATCAAACAATCAACAATGGGGCGATGAGCGAGGACACTCTACGTCCTCCTTGAAGCCAACTAGTATCTATGAGGCGAAGGCCGTAGCGGAGCTTACAAGCAAGTTTGATTCTCTCCACAAGGTAGTGGAGAGACTGGAGCAGTTTATCACGGAGCCCCAAGGAACCCCTTCCACCTCCGCACCAACGAACCAAATGTGTGATTGGTAAGACCAATCTCAAGCCATGTACTTGGGAGGAGAGCAAGGAGAAGGATCCTTGGAGCAAGTACAATATGTCGCGGGGAACCAAGGATATTGGGCCAATCCGACCACAAGAAATCATCCCGGTTTCTCTTACGCCAACAATGAAGGAGCTTTGAACCCGCCACAACAACCACCTCAACAAGCTCGACCACCACCACCCCAACAACAACACTATCCACCGAGGGGGCCTCAACAACAAAATTTCCAACCGAAGCAACAAGTTCCACCTTATAGGCCGCCCGGATACAATCAAGGGTGGAGAAATCAAAATCAAAACCCTCCACAAGCTCAACAACAATCCGACTTTGAAGCTAGAGTGGAGGCGTTTATGGTCGAGCAAAAGAAGGTCAATGCTATCTTGTAGGCGGGGCAAGACTCCCTTACAACCATTGTGGCTCAAATATCGGAGCAACTGGCGTTGCTCAATAGGAATACTCAACAATTGCCGACGCAACCCGAGCAAAACCCACGGGGCAACACCGGCCACATCAATGTCGTGGTTGCCGTTACTATTAGAGGCGGGAAGGACACCACCCCCGCCATGATCACTACCGAGGAGCCCGTGGAGGAAGGTTTAGAGCCAATTGAGCCGGTAGTTGAAGTTGAGAAGGAGAAGGAGCCGCAAGAAAAGGAGAAATCTAGAGCGGAGCAATTGATTGAGGAGAGGCGCTTCATGCCACCGGTCCCATTCCCCCAAAGGCTCGCTAGAGCGAAAATGGAGAAAAGGCTAGCAAAGTTTCTCGAGTATCTGAGAGGAGTTAGCCTCAACATTCCCTTCCTCGACACCATCGTGGAAATTCCCACATATGCTAAATTTCTAAAGGATTTGATTTCGGGGGGGAAGAGGAAGGAAAAGATCATGCTAGCCGAGGAGGGCTCTTGGTTCACCAAGAGAGAGAAGGAGCCGGCCAAATTCAAAGATCCGGGGAGTTTTCGAATTCCTTGCACCTTGGGCGGCGTCCCTCTACAAAAGGCGTTGGTGGATTTAGGGGCTAGTGTAAGCCTCATGCCTCTCTCCATGTTCTTAAGGCTAAACACCGGGACGAAGTTGAAACCTACCGACATGCGGATACAAATAGCCGATGGACGGATAACAAGGCCGGTAGGAATCGCCGAGGACATCCCGCTACAAGCCCCGGGGGGAATATGCTTGCCATGTGACTTCGTGATCATGGACGTTAAGGAGGAGGGAGATACGTCATTGATACTTGGACGCCCGTTCCTCGCCACCGCCGGTGTGATTATCGACGTGCGAGAAGGTACCCTAACTTTGAACGTCGGCAACATCGAGGTGGAGCTTCACATTCCTAAGGCTATGAAACATATGCCTTACCACGAGGAGCTTGACTACATGGACCTCCTTGATGAGGTAATTGAGGAGGCGATCCCTCACTCCATTGGCGCTCTATTCGATGAGGATTTTGAGGAAGGCCCGGATTTAAGCCAAGAAGAGAAGAAAAATGATTCCCCCGACCTCTCCGCTGAAAATGATGAAGGCGACGCTGATGTCGCAAGGATTCGAGAGCTCTGCAAGCTCTCGAAATTAAAGTCTCCGAAGAAAGCTCCGCCGATACGGAAATCGGCGTCACCGTTGAAGCCGTTGACATGAGCAAATGCTAGCTTGGGGGAGCCTCCCCCCAACACTATTCGAGACGGGAGACCACCGAGGGAGAACACGCCGCCGCAACTTCCGAATCCAAGCGTTCTCCCCGGAAAGTTTGATGGGTGCATCTCATATGCACCAAACATCCCGCATTAATTGAAAATCATAGGGGGTCGAGCTCACGAACTTAAACGAGCGCTTGTCAGGAGGCAACCCGACGGTTATTGCTTTATTTTCACTTTTCTTTTATTTTTGTTTTAGAAATTTTTAGTGTTTTGAGTCGTTCGCCCAAAAATCTTGCGATAACGGGTCCTATTTTTCCTGACAGGAGAGGGGAACGAGGGTACCCATCATTAGGAGGATGCACGAGGCGTCGAGGAGCGCCCCAGGAAGGCACTCGATGCTTAGGAGGAAGATGAAATCGACTGGAGGAAGAAAGACGGAGTTTAGAGCCCAAACGAAGACAAACATCAGAACATAAGGCTCACTCGGCCGAGTATACTAGTCACTCGGCCGAGCACACAAGTCCGTCCGGCCGATCCGCTCACAAACGAGGGAAGTCTGCTGTACCCAACTCTCTGTTTATTTTCCTGATTTCAGTATAACTGCTACTCGGCCGAGTATATATATTCACTCGGCCGAGTAAAACGGATACGCTCCTAGGGCGAGTCTTGCCGAGTAGCTTGAGCCACTCGGCCGAATGGACTTACTCCACTCGGCCGAGGCTGGCAAGGCCACTCGGCCGAAGCGTAAGCGGGTAGGGATTTTCCATTGATCTCGCTCGGCCGAGTGACCCTGTCCCTCGGCCGAGTCGTAACTTTTCCTATAAAAGGGGGCGGGGTCGGGCTCGTTTTTCGAAACGACACAAACCGTAGATCGCCCGACCCCTCAGCTCCCTCGCCCAAACCCCTCGCTCACTCGCCCGACCGTCGACCCCGCGCCGCCGCTCGGCCACCCACCGCTGGCCGAGCCACCGCCGCTCCTCGCCCGAGTCGCCGCCGGCGGCCACGTCTCCGGCCACCTCCGGTATCGCTTATTTAGCCTATTTCTCCTCTTTTTGTGTATTTTTCGAGGATCCATGTGCCTAACGAACCCCAAACCCAAATTAATTTCTATTTCTATCTATTATACCCCTAATGCTCCATACGTTTTGAATATTACCCGCTGATATCTCCATTTCGTGCGCATGTCATTTTTGGGAGCTTAGGGGAGCCCAGGGGAGCTTCCAGGGACTGATTTGGGCTGCGTGGAGGCGTCGTCTTCGCACGCTTCCATTGCTTTGCACTCGCGGCGTGTTGTGGTACACTCTTTCCTTTATTTTACACACGCCGCACTTTTCACGCCTTTTGGTGCGCGCTCGGGGCCCACATGCTGCCCCGGACACGGTCGAGGTCGAGGAGAGCTTCCGTCAAGCGGAAGCGGTCGGATGACGTCGGCCCCTCCCACGAGTTGGAGGACTCTCCTCCGCCTTCTCCCACACACCCCGTCCACCCAGCACAGCCTGCAGGCCCCACACACCCCACACAGCCTGCAGTGCCCGCACAGCCCAAACACCCCGCACAGCCACCCCCTGCCGCTCCACAGCCACCACCTCCGGCTCTACTTATCGGGCCGCTGGGGATCACGTTCTGGAACGACGCACATCGCGTCGCTTTCGAGTGTATCTCCCAGCGCTCGATCGTACCCTCCAGGTTTGCACACCTTGCCGACCTAGGACGCCTTGGGGTACTAAAGGGGATGCTCACGTTGTACGACAACGTGGGCTGGCGAGATTTCTTTCAGGTGTCGGCGGATACGTTTACCTGCCCAGCACTTGAGGTACTTAGTTCGATCGCCCGGACCGACGAGGGATGCTCGTTTTGGTTCATGGACCGGGAGTGCCAGGTCACTCTCGGTATGATGAGAGCCTTCTTCTCGTGGCCCGACGTCCCTGGGGCTGACCGAGGTTATGCCCCCACCCATATCCCCCCACCTTCCTTCGACACCGGCGCCTTCTGGGCCCGGATCACAGGTCTTCACGCTGCCTTTGACCCTAGTAGGGCCAAGGCCTCGGCCATTGTCCATCCCTGCCTCCGTATAGCTCAGCGCCTTATGGCGACGACCTTTTTGGCCAGATATGAGCCGGGCACGATGTCCACGCCAGAGCTCTACATGCTCTACGCGATGACACGACCCAGAGCTCTATCTAGGGATGGCGATGAGCTGGTCCCCGCCATCGTGATTGATGTCGCGGCTTGGTTTTTGGACCGCATCATTGTATCGGTGGGCGCTCGCTCACCGATATGCTACGGCGGCCTGATCACCTTGCTCGCTCTTATGACCAGCGAGGACTTCCCTGACGACCTGCGACGCGCACCGGGCCCCACTTCTCTGTCGATTGATGTTATGGCCCGGATGAAGATGCTGCGTCCGCATGGTGAGCGACACTGGGTCTGGCTGCACGGCCCTTACGGTGCCGATTACATGATTCTTCCGAGCCCAGCTCGGACTCAGATAGCACCGGCCCATGTGGACTGGCTCCCTGCGATGGATGTTCTGATCCCAGCCGCTTACGTGCTCGAGGCCGAGGAGGCCGAGCAGGCCCACGCTGCCCCCGCAAACCCTGTTGCACCTGCCGCGCCTGCTGCCCCTGTTGACCCCGTGGACCCTCAGCCTATCCCAGATATTTCCGCTGCTCCAGACACCTCTGTCCACACCTCTGTCGGTGTCGGGAGTACCTTAGCTGAGCCCACCTCCACTGCTTCCACGCCGGTCACCACCCTCACTGGCCCTCTGTCTGACGAGCCCGTTTCCTCTGCCCCACCCGAGCGCCCGCCGACTATAGTTGAGTGCGGAGAGCCCTCTTTTGCCACCGCTGTAGAGACCGTAGTCTCCACCCATGTCTCCACCGCTGCTGTGTTTTCCGAGAGTGTCGTGGCGTCTGTCCACACTTCTATGCCACCGACCTCTCTGGCCGCCTCGCCGCCACTTTTGTATTCTTCTTTCGCTGCTGCTGCCTCCACTTCTCACCGTCCTGCCCAGCCTCGCACTGAGGCCAGGCCCCCACTTGCGAGCGCAGCTCCTTTTGTTCCCTTGCCTGCTGAGCCCGTCACCTACGCCACCAGAGTACGCCAGCCCCGACTTGCACAGCCCCGACCGGTGCGTCCCTCTGCACCACCTCCCCCTGACACTGTACTTCAGAGCATTCGTGCTCTCGAGGGGGCGGTGGGTGGCCTCAGAGGCGACCTTCGGACCCTGTCCGCCACCGTCACTGCGATGGCTAGCTGCTTTGACCTGCTCCCGCACATTCACTACTGTCTTACCCAGGTCCTGGAGCGTCTCCCACGCGTACCCCCGCCCACCCAGCAGGTCCCCACCCCCACTTCCACACACACTCAGCCTGCTACCACTTCCACACCCACACCCGCTCAGCAGCCTGCACCACCACCACCTCCTCCTCCGCCTCAGGACGGAGACGGCGCAGCACCACCTTCTTAGGCACCCTTGATGCCATCGATTATTTTTGCCGTTATGCTGACCGTTTCTGCTGGGTCCTGATGCTTTTTGACCACCCCACCCCCTCCCCTCACTTATTTTGGGATTCTCATTCTGATCGTATCTTTATATATCTTTTTTGGGAGAGAGGGAGAGTTTTTGGTGCCACACCTATATATCTGTATCACTCCTATATCTGCATGCATCATGTCCGCATCATATTTTTCGTTTCATTATTTTCCCTTTTTTTTTCCTTCCATCATGCATGCATCCTCACTTACCCCTCACATTACTTGTCTCTCGGTGCGCCACACTTTGCACATTGAGGACACTGTGCCATTTAGCTTGGGGGAGTGAGTTCTCACGTTCTTTTTGATTTACCACCTTTATTTTTAGTTTTTCACGCCATTTTCCGCTTTTGCACTTATTTTCATCAATTTTCCTTTATTTTACCATGCATCACGTTTTTCTTATTTTTCTGTGTGTCGTATTGTAAATAGTTCTATTTTCCCCTTTATCTTTATTTTCTTTTTCATCCCATGCTAGAGATGACTTTTCTATGATGATGATGACGTGGAGTGAGCTTACTCTATTTGCATGCTATATTTGTCATGTCTTAGACTTTATTTCTGATATCATATGCTATGACATTGCCTTGCATTTAGAGATAGTAACCCACACTTTTTCCACATGAAAATGGATGAAAGTTTATTATTAGCTGAGTCTAAATATTCATATGTATGCTATCGCAGAAAACACACCAAGATTCACGCATTGAATGCTTATATCTGGAGTACCGATTTCTTTTCCTATATCACTTCTATATGCATGAACTGTACATTTCACTTCAGGACGATTGAATGATGTTAGCTATGATAAATCTGGATTAGTTAGCTTTTTTGTGATCGAAACTGAGTAGATTAGATTACCCTGCTGAAGTTGTCGTGCATGTCTTATAGAGTGAACCGAGAGATATATTTATTTCTTTCTCCACAAATCTTGAACATCATTTCTCTACTTTTAAAATCATTGGTGAATCTCCCCTTAGCGATTCTATTATATGGCATTTCCCCCGCTATTAATTCCTAGCTCCAAATTTCCCGAATTCAAAAAAAAAGAGAAAATATTCTTGTATATCATTATCTCTCTTTGAGTTGGAATCATTGTGTATATATGCTATATCAAAAAAAACAAAAAAAAACAAAAGAAAAAGAAAAAGAAAAGAGGAAAAATCCTCAATAAAAGATCTCATCTCACTTTCTTCCTTTCTTCTCTCTTTTCGTGTTCATTTTCATTACTTTTGGAGCTTTATAAAAATGGGGATGTGAATATTTTTTTATGCCACCACGCTTATAGATAAGCTTGGGGGAGGGAATCCAATGATGTGTGAGAGAGTGACTACTTGACGTTGCACGACAACCTAGGCTAAGTAATACTCTATACTCGGTGAGATTATTTTTAGCTTTACGAAGTCCAGAATTCTATGTCTAGCACTCATTTCATGAAATCCATACTTTTCTATTCTTTCTATTCTATTGCGTGATATTATTATACTCCTCATAGAAAGCATTCAATTGAAAAGTGTGTGATCTGCGATTTGTATACCGCTTTAGATGATTCAGACGATGTTAATTCTAAAATTATTCCGTTTTTCATGATTATATCGTTGTTCGGTGGTTTTCTATTTCAATTTGCACTATTATACTATGATATCAAAATAAAACTCTTTAACATGTATTTTTCATTCAGTGCATGCTATATGAGTAAGCGAAACCCACGTCCTGAGAAAATGATCTAGCAGCTTCCCTCTTCGCTTCTTTCTTTCTTCTTTGTTTTTATTTCGTTTTTCATTCTTCTCCATTTTTCATTTTTCATTTTTCGCCATTTTCGTTTTCCGAATCCACCGGGTTCACCTTTTACTTATCTTCCTCGAGGACGAGTAAGAGGTAAGCTTGGGGGATTTTGATCACTCCTTATTTTACACCTTTTTCCCGCATGTTTGCATGCCATTTAGATCGCCCAAATCATGTTTTTCACGATATATCGACGATATTGCGATGCTTTCCACGATTTGTTGTTTTTGTCGCATTTCAGGTGATTTGGAGCGATTCGGAGTGATCTCGAGATACGCCTACTCCAGAGTGTCACCGATGACCTCCCCGAGGGGTATTTTGCTGTTGGAGAGGAGCGGAAGAAGAAAGAACGTCGCAGGAGCGACGAGGAGGCCAAAACAAGCTGTTTGGGCATTTTTGGTGTCCCACTCGAACGAGTGAAGGAGTCACTCGGCCGACCAGCGAGACACCGCTCGGCCGACCAGATCGGATACGCTCCATACGTGCACTCAGCCGAGCAGCGGAAGCCACATCGGCCGAGTGACGAGATCCCGTCCGCCCGAGTGGCACCCAGACGACGCATGTCAAAAATCGCCAACTTACTGTTTTTCGTCTGCCTGAGCTTCAGAAGACCCACTCGGCCGAGTGGCAAATGCCGACCGCCTGAGTACCAAGAAGCCAGCAGCCGAGTGACGACAACTCACTCGGCCGAGCGACTCCCGAAGTGAAGACCCCCGAAGACCCAGACTTACTGGAAAATTACAGGGTTTCTCACTCGGCCGAGCGACTTTTGTCACTCGGCCGAGTGCGACGCGCTGCCTGTAGCGAAAATTGCGGATTTCAGGCTGCGCATGGGCATTTTGGTCACAGTTTTTTGGACGATTTTGGGGGGTATTTAACCCCTGTTTTTACCCTAGTTTGAGAGGGCTTTTTCTTTAGATTTTTGCAGCTTTTTAGATTAACTTTTTAGCTTTATTCTTGTGATTGGAGAGGAGACAAAAGTGGATTTTTGTTGAATTATTTGAAGAACTCCATTGGTTTATGTCTCTCTTCTCTAAAAATTCTATTTTTATTGCATATCTCAATATTGTGATGAATTCTCTTATTAATTTCATTGATTATTTTTGTGTTTGTGCTATGAATTGTGAGTAGTCTCCACGTCTTGGGGCGTGGGGATGAACCCTACGAGCCCAATTTCAGATTTGTGATGAATTGGTAGAAATTTTGCTAGAATTGCTATTAGGGATTAGATTGGGATCAATTTACTACGGATGGCTAGGTATTCATATCGATTGGGATTTGCAAGAGATTGGATCCCAATTCGATAGGAAACCCAAGAAATCCGAATTGGGTTGGAGTCGAATTTCCGTAGTATCGGTTTGCAAGAGATTGGATCGATACTAGGGTTTCCGGTTGCAATTCCATGCCGATACCCGTTTGCAAGAGATTGGACGGGTAGGAACTATCCCAACCTAGGTCGTGGCCCGAGTTTGCACGAGAGTGGGCTCGGGGCGCGATTGAACGATGATGTTGATCCTAATGCTAGCTTCCCTAGGCTAGGGTTTGCAAGAGATTGGACCCGAACCTAGGATAGCTATAGACCGGCAACAGCGCGAGAGCGTGAGCTAGGTATTACATTCAGTTGCAACTAGTTCATCCAAAATTTTATTCTAGAAATTTTGATACCAATGAACCACATTGACGGGATACGGTGAGTAGCGGGGATTCCCCATTCCCTAGACGTTCTTTGTTTGATTTGATATTTCCGTACTTTGTCTGACGATTGTGACAGGATCGCCAAAGGCAAATTTCTCTCTTCTTAATAGCCAGGTTGATTTGAACAAGCACGGTCATTCGTCCTCCCTGTGTTCGATAACCCGCTCGCCGCTATACCGTGCGCTTGCGGTAAAACTACAACCGTTCTTTGGGTTACATTCCGGAGCGATCAGGTACCAACTACGGGTACTGGAAATGCCGGATGGAAACTTTCCTCCGTAGTGCTTCATTATGGAGGGCCACGATGAAGGAGTATGTCGAGCCCGTCGAAGAAGATTTCGAGAAGTGGACTCCCGCGGAGATCGCCGCGGAGGTAAGCAATGCCAAGGCAATGAACGCCTTGCAATGTGCCTTGGAGCCCGAGGACTTCAACAAGATATGCACATGTTAGAGTGCATATCAAATATGGAACTCCCTCCTCATCTTGCATGAAGGAACGAGTAGGGTAAGAGACTCTAAACTCGTTGTAGTTAATAAATATTACGAGTTATTTCATATGTTACATGGTGAAAAGATGAAGGTGTACTATGCTCGCTTCGTCGACATCACAAACGAGTTGGAGGCTCTCGGTTAGACCTACACCCAAAAGGAGAAAGTCTCGAAAATCATCGATGGACTTCCTTCTTGTTGGGAGAAACGTACCTTCGCCATCGAGGAAGGTAATGACATGAAAACTTATACCGTTGTTCAACTAATGGGTACATTAATGTCATATGAGGTACGCAAGGATAGCAAGTTGAAGTTGCAGGACAAGATGAAGTCCTACCTAAAGCAAGACGAGCCAAAGAAGAAGGCTATTGCTTTCAAGGCCGCTCCATCAACATCTACATTGACCGATGATGAAGACTCGGAAGACGAGTTGGACTTGGAGTCCATGGCTCTCATGGCCAAGAAGTTCAACCGGTTCTTCCAAAAAGGTAATTACAAGAACAAATCCAAGTTTAGTTCTTCTAACGCCTCCTCTCCTTTGTGTTTCAAATGCAACAAACCAGGACATATGAAAGCGGACTGTCCTCAAAACAAGCAAAAGGAGAAGTGGAAGGCGCCGAAGTTCGACAAGTCGAAGAAGTACAAGAAAGGGTACAAAAAGGGACTTGTCGGGGCAACCTTCACCGACTCCGAGGATTCCTCAAGTGGAGAGTCGGACGATGAGCAAGTGGAGCAAGCACACATGTGCTTCATGGCTAGAGAGGAGCATGATCAAGGATCTTCCTCTTCTGATGATAGCGATAACGAAGGCGATGAGGTAACCATAGATGACCTTAGAAATGCTAATGAGCAATTATGGTCTAAATACACTAAATTAGTAAATAGGTATACTAAAGTAAAAGATGGTTTAGCTAGCATCCAAACCTCGCCTAAAACTATCTTCACCAACAATGACACCGTTGTTGAAGAGTTGAAGAATGAGATTGTAAATCTCAAGTCTCAACTTGAACATGTTAGCATTGATGATCCGGATGAACACAAGATAGCGGATTTGACTTCTCAAAACTCGACTTTGAGTATTGAGAATGAGAATCTCAAATCTCGTGTTTATGTGCTCACATCGCAAGTATCCACTTTGGATGCTTCTATGCGTTCTCTTACCGAGAAATATGAGTGCACATTAGGCCGAATTAATAAATTCAATAAGGGTAAGGACCATTTGGATAAAATCCTAAATGACTTACTTCCGGCCAATCACCACATTGGCTTGGGGTATACGATGGGAAGTTCATCCAAATCGGCCACTACTTTTGTTAGGCCAACTTCAGGTGACTCAACGAGTGGGAGCAAACACTCTATTGGTAGTTCATCTACCAATGGTGCTTCCACCTCGTACACACCCTCTTTTGGAAAGAAACCCACTTTGGGTGGACCTCCAAAGAAGGGTCATGCTTATATGTACACAAATACCATGCCACGTAGGAACACACATCCTACTCCACATGCTCACACATATGATGATTTTTATGCACCACATCCACGGGCACGTGCACACCACGTGAGACACCCTCACGCACGTGTTCCTCCACATGCATATGTTCACCCACATCATCGTATGAATAATTCTCATAATACACCATTTCATCATGTTCTTTATGCCTATCCACGACATGCATCACGTAGAAATCAACAACGCATGCATGCACCCAATAGGACTACGGCTCCCAAAATATTCACCATTTGGAGCCCAAAGGACACAAGCATGAATGAAAAACAAATTTACATGAATGATTATTTTATGAATGTAGTGGATAATGATAATTATGTGGGGAAGTCTAAGTCCAATTGGACTTGGCTTCCAAAGGTCTAATCTTTTGGACACAATGACCTTGGGTACCATGATACGATATTTTCTATCTTAAGGTACTCAAGAAAAAGAAAAGGAGCAACAAGTTTAAATTTAGCTCCAAGAGGAATTGGATACTCGATAGTGGGTGTTCAAAACATATGACGGGTGACGCTCAATTGCTCTCCGGAGTGGTTCCCATTGCAAATGGAAACCGGGTAGTCTTTGGAGGCAACGAGAGCAGAACCATCATAGGTGTTGGAAAAGTGGGTAATCCTTCTAAACCTCTTATAAATGATGTTTACCTTGTTAAAGGATTAAACCACAATCTTATTTCAATAAGCCAACTTTGTGACAAATGTTACAAAGTTAGCTTTGCGAAAGGAATGTGCCATATTTTAAGAAAAGATAATAATAAATTATTGTTTTCCGGCACACGCCATAAGGATATATATATCCTAGATCTTCCAAGATCACATGAACAATGTCTCATTTGTTGGATATGGATGACGTTTGTACACCCTTGTAGGGGATGTACGAGGGAACACGGACCTCGAACGTCGCACACACAAAGTCGTGTGCAAAGGGAATCTGTTCCCTTGCGGAGAGGATCTCTAGATTAATGGGAAAGTCGCATTATATGTGCATAAGTGCATGCGACATATGGCTAATAAAGGGGTAATATCTTAAGCTTATGTTGTACCATGCATATGGTACAACTTAAGCTTATAATGTGCCATGTATGATGGTACACCTTAGTTAAATTGTTCCAAAGGAACAATTACTCCTAAAATAACTATCTTGGGGGCTATAAATAAGACCCAAGGGTTAGCCATTTCCTTACACTTTTGCATGGTATTCTTGCCTTGCATTTCATTCTAGCGAAGCTCTGCCGAAATCCTTCTCCTCTCTTTATCCAAGTTCTTAATCTAAAAGTAGAGATTTAGATTGTGGATTTAGTAGCCTTACTCCGTTCGTGAGAAGACTCGATCCGTCGTGGCGAATCCGAAGGCGAAGTTCTGTGACTACCGTGTCGCATACGCAAGCGTAAGTCTCAACTTCATTTATCGATCCTAACTCTGTTTTGACAGGATCCAACATTGGTATCAGAGCCATACGGGTTCGCCCCGGTCAAAACCACCGCCACGTCGAACTGATGAACGAGGCGTTGTCTTTTTCACGAATGGGTATCCTACCATTACGGATATGGTAGGAACGCTTCGTGACGGAGAGAACGCAGCAGTTGTTTTTTTCACGTTAGGGTCTTCTGTCATTACGGATATGGCAGGAACTCTCCGTGACGGGAAGAACCGAACGTTCACGTAGTATGTTATTTTTCATTTTTGGCACACGGCCATTAGAAAATAACTACTTTCTCGACGAACGGGTGCTTCATCGACGAACGGGTGCTTCATCGAGGAAGATGATTGTAGTTATCTCCATCGGAGAAGATGAATTTTGGTGCATGTGCACCATGGCCAAATGGGCCATGAAGGCCATGCACCCCCCTCCCCATGCGGAGGGGGTTGGCTACGGCCAATAACCACCACGGCCACCCCTCCGGCGGGGTGTGCGGCAACCCCATTCAAAGGGGGTGGCCGGCCATGGCCATATGGGCCATGGCCGGCTAATGCCAAAATGGCCTTGGCCATGTCCGGCCATGGCCAAGCCATGGCCGGCCATGGCCAGGCCGGCAGTGGCCGGCCATGGCCAGGCCGGCCTCGGCTAAGGCCAGGGGCCGGCCTGGCCAGCCCTGGCAGTGGCCAGGGCCGGCGCCCTGGCCTCGGCCAGGGCCTGGCCGGCCCTGGCTGTGGCCAGGGTAGAGGCCCTGGCCACTGCCGGGGCCTGGCCGGCCCTGGCAGTGGCCAGGGCAGAGGCGCTGGCCGAGGGGGCCAGGGCCCCTGGCCGGCCAGGGCAGAGGCCCTGGCCGGGCCTTGGCCAGCCTTGGCCAGGGCAGAGGCCCTGGCCGGGAGAAGTTGCAGACCAAATAATTGGTCGACCAATTTGGCTATTTTGGTCGACCAATCCGGCAGAAGGTCTTGGTCGATCACGAGGCGAAGGCCGTAGCGGAGATTACGAGCAAGTTTGATTCTCTCCACAAGGTAGTGGAGAGATTGGAGAAGTTTATCACGGAGCCCCAAGGAGCCCCTTCTACCTCCGCTCCAACGAACCAAATGTGTGATTGGCAAGACCAATCTCAAGCCATGTACTCGGGAGGAGAGCAAAGAGAAGGATCCTTGGAGCAAGTACAATATGTTGCGGGGAACCAAGGATATTGGGCCAATCCGGCCGCAAGAAATCATCCCGGATTCTCTTACGCCAACAATGAAGGAGCTTTGAATCCGCCACAACAACCACCTCAACAAGCTCGACCACCACCACCCCAACAACAACACTATCCACCGAGGGGGCCTACACAACAAAATTTCCAACCGAAGCAACAAGTCCCACCATATAGGCCGCCCGGATACAACCAAGGGTGGAGGAATCAAAATCAAAACCCTCCACAAGCTCAACAACGATCCGACTTCGAAGCTAGAGTGGAGGCGTTTATGGTCGAGCAAAATAAGGTCAATGCTACCTTGAAGGCGGGGCAAGACTCTCTTAATACCGTTGTGGCTCAAATATCGGAGCAATTGGCGTTGCTCAATCGGAACACTCAACGATTGCCGGCGCAACCCGAGCAAAACCCACGGAGCAACACCGGCCACATCAATGCCGTAGTTGCCGTTACTACTAGAGGCGGGAAAGATACCTCCCCCGCTATGATTCCTACCGAGGAGCCCGTGGAGGAAAGCTTGAATCCAATTGAGCCGGTAGTTGAAGATGATAAGGAGAAAGAGCCACAAGAAAAGGAGAAATCTAGAGCGGAACAATTAATTGAGGAAAGGCGCTTCATGCCACCGGTCCCATTCCCCCAAAGGCTCGCTAGAGCGAAAATGGAGAAAAGGCTAGCGAAGTTTCTCGAGTATCTAAGAGGAGTTAGCCTCAATATTCCCTTCCTCGACGCCATTGTGGAAATCCCCACATATGCTAAATTCTTAAAGGATTTGATTTCGGGGAGAAAGAGGAAGGAGAAGATTATGCTAGCCGAGGAGGGCTCTTGGTTCACCAAGAGAGAGAAGGAGCCGGCAAAATTTAAAGATCCGGGGAGTTTTCGGATTCCTTGCACCTTGGGCGGCGTTCCTCTTCAAAAGGCGTTGGTTGATTTAGGGGCTAGTGTGAGCCTCATGCCTCTCTCCATGTTCTTAAGGCTAAACACCGGGACAAAGTTGAAACCCACCGACATGCGCATTCAATTAGCCGATGGACAGATAACAAGGCCGGTGGGGATCGCCGAAGACATCCCGCTACAAGTCCCGGGGGGAATATGCTTGCCATGTGACTTCGTGATCATGGACGTTAAGGAGGAGGGAGATACTTCGTTGATACTTGGACGCACATTCCTCGCCACCGCCGGAGTCATCGTCGACGTGCGCGAAGGTACACTAACTTTAAACGTCGGCAACATCGAGGTGGAGCTTCACATTCCTAAGGCTATGAAGCACATGCCTTACCACGAGGAGCTTGATTACATGGACCTCCTTGATGAGGTAATTGAGGAGGCGATCCCCCACTCTATTGGCGCTCTATTCGATGAAGATTTCGAGGAAGGCCCGGATTTAGGCCAAAATGAGAAGAAAGATGATTCCCCCGACCTCTCCGCTGAAGATGATGAAGGCGACGCTGACGTCGCAAGGATTCGAGAGCTCTGCAAGCTCTCGAAATTAAAGTCTCCAAAGAAAGATCCTCCGGTACGGAAATCGGCATCACCGGTGAAGCCGTTGACCGGAGCAAATGCTAGCTTGGGGGAGCCTCCCCCCAACACTATTCGAGATGGGAGACCACCGAGGGAGAACACGCCGCCACGTCCAAATCCAAGCGCGCTCACCGGAAAGTTTGATGGGTGCATTTCATATGCACCAAACATCCCACATTGATTGAAAATTATAGGGGGTCGAGCTCACGACCTTAAACGAGCGCTTGTCGGGAGGCAACCCGACGGTTTTTGCTTTATTTTCACTTTTTCTTTATTTTCGTTTTAGAAATTTTTAGTGTTTCGATTCACTCGCCCAAAAATTTTGTGATAACGCGTCCTATTTTTCTTGACAGGAGAGGAGATAGGTAAATCCATCATGAGGAGTAGGAACGAGACGACGAGGAGCACCCTAGGAAGACGCTCGACGCTTAGGAGGAAGATGAAATCGACTGGAGGAAGAAAGACGGAGTTTAGAGCCCAAACGAAGACAAACAGCAGAAATTAAGGCTCACTCGGCCGAGTATACTAGTCACTCGGCCGAGTACAGAAGTTCGTCCGGCCGAGCCGCTCACGAACGAGGGAAGTCTGCTGTACCCAACTCTCTGTTTATTTTCCTCATTTCAGTATAACTGCTACTCGGCCGAGTATATATTCCCACTCGGCCGAGTAAAACGGATACCCTCCTAGGGCGAGTCATGCCGAGTAGCTTGAGCCACTCGGCCGAATGGACTTACTCCACTCGGCCGAGGCTGGTAAGGCCACTCGGCCGAAGCGTAGACGAGGAGGAAATTTCAATTGACCTCGCTCGGCCGAGTGACCACGTCACTCGGCCGAGTCGTAACTTTTATTAAATAAGGGGCGAGGGGGGGCACATTTTTCGAAACGCAAAAACCCCCAAACAGCCCGACCCTTCAGCTCCCCTCGCCCGATACCCCTCGCTCGCACCCTCACTCGCCCGACCAGCCCGCTCGCGCCGCCGCCCGGCCCGCCACCGCCGGCCGAGCACCTCCGGCGCCTCGCCCGAGTCGCCGGCGGCCGCCGCCGCCCCTACCACCTCCGGTATCGCCTTTATTGCCTTTTTCTCCTCTTTTTGAGTATTTTTTGAGGATCCATGTGTTAGACGACCCCCAAACCCAAATCAATTCCTATATCTATCTATGATACCCCTAATGCTCCATACGTTTTGATTATTACCCGCTGATATCTCCATTTCACGCGCAGGTTGTTTTTGGGAGCTTAGGGGAGCCCAGGGGAGCTTCTCGGGACTGATTTGAGCTTCGTGGAGGCGCTGAATTCGCACGCTTCCATTGCTGAGCACTCGCGGTGTCACGCCCCGCTTCCCATTCTATCGGGAGCGAGGACGCGAGCGGGTCCGCGATGTGCTTAAAACAAGGAGGAGTACTTTTTTTTTCTTTTTGAAATCTTCTTCTTTTCTTCCTCCTTGGCTTAAACACACTAAGCGTCTGTATAAAAATTGCAGATTCTTGCTTGCAAGTTTAAGAAGCAGCTCAAACAACATTATTACATATCCAGTGTACAATAATTAAGATACAGTTTGGCCTAGCATGGCCAATACAAACAAAGTACACGAATTACATTAATCAAATATATATATAAGTGCTGACGCGAAGGTAAAAGTCTAGTCTTCTGTGGGTAGATACTCCACGTAGCCTTCGAGCACTGGCTCGATTCCTGCAGTAGTGTCTTCAAAGAACTCACTATCGATACCTGACGGACATTTCGTAAAACAACAAAATGAAATGTCCGTCAGCGAGGTTTACTCGGCAAGATAATCTCAAAACCAAAATGTTGGACATTTTAAAATTAAACCAAGCTGGACTTTTAAAGACAAGCAATAAGTTTAATTTAAAATAAGCAATAAAAGAGATAAAGCAGTTAAAGCAGTTAAAATAGTTAAAGCAGTTAAAGAAGTTAAACATTTGCAATCTGTCGCAACTTAATCATTGATAGCCATTTGCAATATCGTTTACAACCTGTAGCAATTTAATCATTCAACAACAATTTGCAATACCATTTGCAACCTGTGACAATTTAGCATTAAATAAACACACCGTAGCAACCTGCAGAAAAGATGTTAGAACAATAGTCAAAAACCAGTCTATCCTAGTGATAAGTCCATGTCCAAGAGTACTAGAGATAACCAACATGCAGCCTGCGACGGGAGCAACTCCGAGGCTTACCCACCGTTCCGATATGGCAACGGTCAAGGTTCTAACCCCCGTAATGTGTTGGAGGTAATTTAGTATGGCGCATCCAGTCATTCTGTGACACTTGTGATCATAGACTACCCCAATCCCAGGTCAAGCCAAGTGTCGGTCAACAGGACGTGTACTATCAGTTCAATATTGAAATTCCATCTTCTATTTTATATTGTTAAGGTTCCATCTTTCATTCAATATTGTTGAAGTTCCATCTTCCATTCAGTCAGTTCAATCTCGGTATTCCAATAGTCTGTACAACAGTCTCGTGAAAGTTCACAACTTCACGACTCGATTAAATGAAAACATCAGGATCACTTAAATAAATAAAAGAACAAGTAAGATGTGATTTTAACCAAGCAAAAGAGTTTAAATTAGCTTAAAATACTTTCTAAGACTAGTAGTTATTTTTCAAGATTTTTAAACAATTTTTAAACAATTTTAAATAGCCAAAAAAGCAATTTTAAATCAAGAAATGATTTTTAAAACATACGTTCAAGGAATTGTTTAGAGCAAACCGTACATCAGAATTCTTCAAACAAGGTGTCAAAATGATCGTATTCACTAGTACTACGACATATATTTTTATCGTACATTGGTGTACGTAAAAATCACAAGTTATGAATTTTAAAAGGATTTATAAAACAAGAAATTATTAATAATACCCTCGATCAAGGATTTATTCCGGATAAACCGTACATCAGAATTCTGCAAACAAGATGTCAAAACGATCGTATTTACAAGTACTATAACATATATTTTTATCAGACGTACATATACGTAAAAATTGCAAGCTACGAATTTTAGAAGAATTTTAACCTATTTAAGTTTTGCCTTTAAAAATTCACTGTGAGAAATATACTTGCCTGATCGCGACGAAACTAGCGCCAATGGATTCGTTTCGACGTTTCTGATTTTCTGGGACTAGTCACACATTTTTCTGGGCCCTATATAATTACTTATGGATTTAAAACCAATAAACTCATTTATTAATTATCATAAAATACGAAATTACGAAATAATCGCGTATTTACAAGTTTGCCCTTATAAACTTACCGACGCTGCTTCGTCGTTGCAGCTGCAGGGGCGGGGGAATTCGACGACGACGGCGGCCTCGTGGCGGAAGACGGCGACGGCGGTCAGCGGAGGAGGCAGCGGCGGCGCGGTGGAAGACGGCGGCGGCCTGTGGCGGAGGCTTGGGCTGCTCGGGGCGACGGAGGGCGGAGGCTTGGGCTGCTCGGGGCGACGGCGGCCTGGGGTTCACGTCGGAGAAGAATGAAGAGGGGGCGGTGCAGCTCGAAGGGCGGGCCGGGTTCGGTGGTGTACGGAGACGGAGAGGCGGCGATACGGGCGGGCGTTGCTTCGTCGTCGTCGTCTCAGGCGATGCTTGGTGTGGCGTGGCCTCGGTGTAAGGGAGGTGGGAGGTCGAGCGATGGAGGAGTGGAGAGCGTGGGTTGTGGAGTTTGGGTTGCCTGTGTGCGTAAATGGGAGAGGGGAGAAATACTGGGTTGAATCTGGGGGAGAGAGAGCTGGGGTTGTTAGTTATATAGGGTTAGAAAAGAGTAGTTGGGATGATAGCAGGGTTAGCTGAGAGATGAGGGTTAGATGGGGTAGCTACGGGTTAGGTTAGGTAGGATAATTAGGAGGTAAAACCCAATTAACGAAAGGTCATTAGTGTAACGAAATTACGAAAATGCCCCTACAAGTAAACGTATCCGAAAAATTACGAAAACATACCCACGGGATCGTATCGTCACGAGGATCGTGAATACGAAGACCGTTCCAGGGTTTGGACTACGGAAATACTAGTTTTTGGCCAAAACGTATAGAAAGCGGGTTTGCGGGTTCTCTATTGAAACGATATCAGAAAATTACGAAATTAATGTGGAGAGCCCTAAATGATTATAGGATGCTACTACAGAAGTTTGAAAACGTTTTGAAGACGTTTGTATAGAAAATAAATTCATTGACCCAAAACTGCAATATCTGAAAATGAATTTTTTATCAGATCTTTTAGAGGTATTTGACGAAATCCGATTTTACTAAAATACTCCATAACTAGTCTGGTACTCCAAAATATTTTTATAGGAAATTTTTGAAATCAGTTTAAGACTCCTAACAAACCATTATAAAATACAATTAAAATTGAATTTTCTTTAAATACTTAATTTGAAAGTATTGGAAAAATACAGGCCGTTACACGCGGCGTGTCTGGGTATACTCCTTCCACTCTTTTACACACACCGCACTTTTTACACCTTTTCGGCGCGCGCTCGGGGCCGATATGCCGCCCCGGACACGGCCGCGGTCGAAGAGAGCTTCCGCCAAGCGGAAGCGGTCGGATGATGCCGGCCCCTCCCACGAGTTGGAGGACTCTCCTCCACCGTCTCCCACACACCCCATCCACCCAGCACAGCCTGCAGGCCCCGCACACCCCGCACAGCCTGCAGTGCACCCACAGCCTGCACAGCCTCTCCCTGCCGCTGCACAGCCACCACCTCCGGCTCCACTGGTCGGGCCGCTCGGGATTACGTTCCGAGACGACGCACACCGCGCCGTCTTCGAGCGTATCTCCCAGCGCTCGATCGTACCCTCCAGGTTTGCACACCTCGCTGACCTAGGACGCCTGGGGGTACTAGAGGGGATGCTCACGTTGTACGACAACGTGGGCTGGCGAGATTTCTTCCAGGTGTCGGCGGACACGTTCACCCGCCCGACACTTGAGGTTCTGAGTTCGATCGCCCGGACCGACGAGGGATGCTCGTTTCGGTTCATGGATCGAGAGTGCCAGGTCACTCTCGATATGATGAGAGCGTTTTTCTCGTGGCCCGCTGTCCCCGGAGCGGATCGCGGTTACGGCCCCACCCATATCCCCCCACCTTCCTTCGACGCCGGTGCCTTCTGGGCCCGAATTACGGGTCTTCACGCTGCCTTTGACCCTAGTAGGGCCAAGGCCTCGGCCATTGTCCATCCCTGCCTCCGCATTGCTCAGCGCCTTATGGCGACGACCTTTTTGGCCAGATATGAGCCGGGCACGATGTCTATGCCAGAGCTCTATATGCTCTACGCGATGACACGTCCCAGAGCTCTATTTAGGGATGGCGGTGAGCTTGTCCCCGCCGTCGTGATCGATATCGCGGCATGGTTTTTAGACCGCATCATTGTATCGGTGGGCGCTCGCTCACCGATATGCTGCGGCGGCCTGATCACCTTGCTTGCTCTTATGACCGGCGAGGATTTCCCCGACGACCTGCGGCGAGTATCGGGCCCCACTTCTTTGTCGATTGATGTCATGGCCCGGATGAAGATGCTTCGTCCGCACGGTGAGCGTCACTGGGTCTGGTTGCACGGCCCTTACGGTGCCGATTACATGATTCTCCCGAGCCCAGCTCGGACTCAGATTGCACCAGCCCAGGCAGACTGGCTCCCTGCGATGGATGTTCTCATCCCCGCTGCTTACGTGCTCGAGGCCGAGGAGGCCGAGCAGGCCCACGCTGCCCCTGTAGACCCTGTTGCACACCCTGCCGAGCCTGTTGCCGAGCCTGTTGACCCAGTGGCCCCTCAGCCTATACCTGATGTTTCCGCTGCTCCTGACACCTCTGTCCCCACTTCTGTCAGTGTCACGAGTACCTCAGCTGAGCCCACTTCCACCACCTCCACCACTTTCGAGGCTGTCACCACCACTCCCACCACCACCACTGGCCCTCTGTCCGTCGAGCCTCTTTGCTCCGCACTCCCTGAGCGCCCACCGACCTTCGTTGAGAGTGGAGAGCCCTCGTTTGCCGCGGTCGTGGAGACCATGGCTAGCATGATCTCCGCTGGGGTTGCGCCTTTTGGTCCACACACTTCCACCCCAGCGGTAGTCACCTCTGTCTCCACCCCTGCTGTATTTTCCGAGAGCGTCGTGGCGTCTGTCCACACTTCTGTGCCACTGACCTCTCTGGCCGCCTCGCTGCCACTTTTGCACTCTTCTTTCGCTGCTGCTGCCTCCACTTCTCACCAGCCGGTGCCCCGGCCTCACACTGAGGCCAGGCCCACATTTGCGAGTGCAGCACCTTTCGTACCCTTCCCCGCTGAGCCCGTCACATACGCGACTCGAGTACGCCAGCCATGCCCTGCACAGCCCCGCCCGGCGCGTCCCTCTGCACCACCTCCCCCTGACACTGTACTTCAGAGCATTCGTGCTCTAGAGGGGGCGGTGAGTGGCCTCAGAGGCGACCTTAGGACCCTGTCCTCCACCGTCTCTGCGATGGCTGGACTCTTCGACCTGATCCCCCAGATTCACTACTGTCTTACCCAGGTTCTGGAGCATCTCCCGCGCGTATCCCCACCCACCCAGCAGGTTCCCACCCACACTTCCACACACACCCGACCTGCTACCACTTCCACACCCACACCCGCTCAGCGGCCTGTCCAGCCACCACCACCTCCTCCGCCTCAGGACGGAGACGGTTCAACACCACCTTCTTAGGCACCCTTGATGCCATCGATTCTTTTTTGCCGTTGTGCTGCCCGTTTCTGCTGGGTCATGTTGCACTTTTGCCCACCCCCCTCCCCTCACTTATTTTGGGATTCTCATTTTGCCATATATTTATATATCTTTTTGGGAGAGAGGGAGCGTTTTTGGTGACACTCTTATATATCTATATCACTCCTATCTGTGCATGCATCATGTCCGCATCATATTTTTCATTTCTTTATTTTTATCCTTTTATTTTCCTTTTTTTCATGCATGCATCCTCACCTGCCCCTCACATTTCTTGTCTCTCGGTGTGCCACACTTTGCACATTGAGGACACTGTGCCATTTAGCTTGGGGGAGTGAGTTCTCACGTTCTTTTTCGATTTGCCACCTTTATTTTTAGTTTTTCACACCATTTTTCGCTTTTGCACTTATTTTTCATCATTTTTCTTTTATTTTGCCATGCATCACGTTTTTCTTATTTTTCTGTGTGCCGCATTGTAAATAGGTTCATTTTCCCTTTATCTTTATTTTTCATCTCATGCTAGAGATGAATTTTCTGTGATGATGATGACGTGGAGTTAGCTTATTCTATATGCATGCTTTATTTGTCATGTCTTAGACTTTATTTCTGATATCATATGCTATGACTTGCTTTGCATCTAGATATAGTAACCCACACTTTTGCCACATGAAAATGGATGAAATTTTATTATTAGCTGAGTCTGAATATTCATATGTATGCTATCACAGAAAACACACCAAGATTCACGCATTGAATGCCTATATCTGGAGTACTGATTTCTTTTCCTATATCACTTCTATATGCATGAATTGTACACTGCATTTCAGGATGATTGAATGATGTTAGCTATGATAAATCTGGATTAGTTAGCTTTTTTGTGATCGAAACTGAGTAGATTAGATTACCCTGCTGAAGTTGTCGTGCATGTCTTATAGAGTGAACCGAGTGATATATTTATTTCTTTCTCCACAAATCTTGAACATCATTTCTCTACTTTTAAAATCATTGGTGAATCTCCCCTTAGCGATTCTATTTTATGGCATTTCCCCCGCTACTAATTCCTAGCTCCAAATCTCTTATTCTCAAAAAAAAATAAAAGAGAGAAAAATATTCTTGTATATCATTATCTCTCTTTGAGTTGGGATCGTTGTGTATATATGCTCTAAAAAAAGAGAGAAAAAAAAAGAGAGAGAAAAAAGAGGAAAAATCCTCAATAAAAGATCCCATCTCACTTTCTTTCTTTCTTCTTTCTTCTTATTACTTTTGGAGCTATATAAAAATGGGGATGTAAATATTTTTTATGCCACCACGCCTATAGATAAGCTTAGGGGAGGGGATCCATTGATGTGTGAGAGAGTGACTACTTGACATTGCACGACAACCTAGGCTAAGTAATATTCTATACTCGGTGAGATTATTTTTAGTTTTACGAAATCCAGAAATCTAAGCCTAGCGTTCATTTCATGAAATCCATACTTTTCTATTCTCTCTATTCTATTGTGTGATACTCTTATACTCCTGATAGAAAGCATTCAATTGAAAAGTGTGTGATCTGTGATTTGTATACCGCTTTAAATGATTCAGACGATGTTAATTATAAAATTATTCCGTTTTTCATGATTATGTTGTTGTTCGTGGGTTTTCTATTTCTATTCGCACTATTATATTGTGATATCAAAATAAAACTCTTTGACATGTGTTTTTCACTCAGTGCATGCTATATGAGTAAGCGGAACCCACATCCTGAGAAAATGATCTAGTAGCTTACCTCTTCGCTTCTTTCTTTCTTCCTTATTTTTATTTCATTTTTCATTCTTCGCCGTTTTCGCTTTTCCGAATCCACCGGGTTCGCCTTTTACTTATCTTCCTCGAGGACGAGTAAGAGGCAAGCTTGGGGGATTTTGATCACTCCTTATTTTACACCTTTTTCCCGCATTTTTGCATGCCATTTAGATCGCCCAAATCATGTTTTTTTACGATATATCGACGATATTGCGATGCTTTTCATGATTTGTTGTTTTTGTCGCATTTCAGGTGATTTGGCGCGATTTGGAGTGATCTCGAGATGCGCTTACTCTAGACGGTCACCGACGACCTCCCCGAGGGGTATTTTTGCTGTTAGAGAGGAGCGGAAGAAGAATGAACGTCGCAGGAGCGACGAGGAGGCCAAAATGAGCAGATTGGGCATGTTTTGTGTCCCACTCGGCCGAGTGGAGGATCCACTCGGCCGACCAGCGAGACACCGCTCGGCCGACCAGTTCAGACACGATTTCTATATGCACTCGGCCGAGCGACGGAGACCACATCGGCCGAGTAACGACATCTCGTCCGCCCGAGTGGCGCCCAGACGAAGCCCTTCAAAAATCTCCAAGTTTCTGTTTTTCGGCTGCCTGAGCTTCAGAAGACCCACTCGGCCGAGTGGATTATCCCGGCCGCCCGAGTATCATGAAGCCATCGGCCGAGTGACGACAACTCACTCGGCCGAGCCGCCCCCGAAGTAGAGACCCCTGAAGGCCCCGAATTACTGGAAAATTACAGGGTTTCTCACTCGGCCGAGCGACTTTTGTCACTCGGCCGAGTGCGACGCGCTGCCTGTAGCGAAAATTGCGGAAAACAAGCTGCGCAGGGGTATTTTGGTCATAGTTTTTGGACGATTTTGGGGGCTATTTAACCCCTGTTTTTACCCTAGTTTTGGGGAGCTTCTCCTTAGATTTTTTGCAGTTTTTTAGATTATCTTTTTAGTTTTATTCTTGAGATTGGAGAGGAGGCAAAGTTGGATTTTTGTTGGATTAATTGAAGAACTCCTTTGGTTTGCTTTTCTCTTCTCTAAAAATTCTATTTTTATTGCATATCTCAATATTGTGATGAATTCTATTGCTTATTTCATTGATTATTTTTGTGATCTTGCTATGAATTGTGAGTAGTCGCCACGTCTTGGGGCGTGGGGATGAACCCTACAAGCCCTATTTCATAATTGTGATGAATTGGTAGAAATTTAGCTAGAATCGATCTCTGGGGATTAGATTGGGATCAATTTACTACGGATGGCTAGGTATTCATACCGATCGGGATTTGCAAGAGATTGGATCCCGATTCGATAGGAAACCCTAGAAATCCGAATTGGGTTGGAATCGAATTTCCGTAGTATCGGTTTGCAAGAGATTGGACCGATACTAGGGTTTCCGGTTGCAATTCCGTGCCAATACCCGTTTGTAAGAGATTGGACGGGTAGGAACTATCTCAATCTAGATCGCGAGCCGAGTTTGCAAGAGATTGGGCTCGGTGCGCGATTGGACGATGACGTTGATCCTAATGCTAGCTTCCCTAGGCTAGGGTTTGCAAGAGATTGGACCCGAACCTAGGATAGCTATAGACCGGCAACAGCGCGAGAGCGTGAGCTTAGTTCTACATTCAGTTGCAACGAGTTCATCCAAAATCTTATTCTAGCGATTTTAATACCCATGAACCACATTCATGAAATACGGTGAGTAGCAGGGATTCCCCATTCCCTAGACGTTCTTTATTTGATTTGATATTTCCACACTTTGTCTGACGATTGTGATAGGATCGCCAAAGGCAAATCTTTCTTCTAAAATAGCCAGGTTGATTGGAGCAAGCGCGGTCATTCGTCCTCCCTGTGTTCGATATCCCGCTCGCTGCTACACCGTGCACTTGCGGTAAAACTACAACCGTTCTTTAGGGTTACGTCCCGGAGCGATCAACGCATGGGCCTTTGGGGACCCCAATACCATCCATCATTTAATGCAATTGATGAGTAAAGAAACCTTTATTTACTTAAACCTCTATATGACACAGTGGCCTTTGGGGAAACCTTTATCTAATTAAACCATGCCTCTTTGGGGGGAAATTTAATTTTGGGGGTATAACCGGGGAAAACCAAAGGTTTGAGATTTGGTTGAGTGTGGAACTACTTAGGTGGCAGACTGGGACAAACCCTAAAAAATAACGCCCCTTTTCTCTTATTTACGTGTTCGCCATTCCACCCAAAAACACAAAAAAAAAACCCAATCCATTTATTTACGAGCTTGCCCTTTTTTTGCTTTGGGGTTATGGGCTTTCTTTTGGGCTTTGGATTTGGTTGTTGGGTCTTTTTACACTAACGCTACCAACACACACACCCGATTCTCTCTCATTCGCGGTTGCGCGTGTGCACCTTATCCTTTTTGTATGGTTTTTTCCTGCGACATGCACTTTGTGCCCGGGCTATTTCTAGTCTAAGTATAAAACGTAAATTACACAATGAAAATCATAAAAATATACAGCTTCAAGCTTGTGCATACTTCGCCGGTGCCGTGATCCAACATTCTCCCATTTGACTCATCATCCCAACCATCCCAATTGCACTATGGAGATATCAATATCATACTCCTAAATCTGTGACGTAAACAAGTAAGTATTATCAACAGCATAATGTGGTGATCATCATCAAAATCATATTGAGCTTAACGACCAATATCCAACACCGTCCTTGCCTCCGACTCTGGCAAAATCTGATGGAGCTCTAGAGGCTTTTTTGAAAATTTTGATATTGGTCCATGGCTCTGTGTGCAAAAGTATTTTTTTGACAAACTTGTAAATAAGTGATATGTGCGTCGGAGTAATGGCTAACTCCTAAATAAGTGTTATGTGCGCCGGAGTAATGGCTAACTCCTAAATAAGTGTTATGTGCGCGCAAGTAAAACAGTAAAACGATGTGTGCGCAAATCAGTTCTATTGTTTATATCTGTGTGTCCTTAGTTTCCCAAAAAGCCAGCTTCAAAACTTGCTCGCCACCGACTTTGATCGAACGGCTGATCTGCACGCGCTATTCAGTCGATTTTGCTTGCGCGGCCGCTGCCATCAAATGAATGTCTAGCGCAGCTCCGAGCATTGCCGTAGCAAACTCGATATGGGAACAAATCAAATCATCTCGATCAGGTTCCTTCTCTCAAATCCCCATATCCCTTTCTCATTCGTCTCATCACAAACTATTAACCCTTTTTTTCCCTTGCAGTGTCGGACGATCAATTATCGATGTAAGCAACAACTCTTGCCTCTGTTTTTTCATCCCTTTTACTCGATTATTTCGAGTCCATTTGCAATTGGGTTTGATCATGCAGCCTGCATTTCTTGTTCGGAAAGAACTTTGAGAGGGCAACGAGGATCGTCGATCAAGGCGGAGTCCGACGAGTCTCTGGCTCCCCCAGCGGCCGATTCCTTTTTCTGGTATCTTTCTTTTTTCACACACTCTTTTTTTTGGGTGTGTTTTCGTGCATTTGCTTGTTGATTTTTGGGGAAAACGCAACTTAATAGGTGGTAGGAGAATCGAGGCGGAAGGAGGAGTACATCTGCTTCCCGGAGCACCACTGCACCTGCTACTCGTTCTTTTACGACATAGTCAGCCGGGGCGAACAGCTCTGTGTATGTTTCAGCATTAATTGTTGATCTTCTTGTTCATCTCATTAACCATTGTTATTGCTCTTCTCCGAATTCTTGATTTTTTGCGTCTTTCAGTGTAAGCACCAGTTAGCGGCGCGGTTAGCGGAGGCGGTGGGTGCGCACACAGAAGTGATTGTGTCGGACGAGCAGCTAGCACTGATGCTTTCTAAGCTTTGAGACCCTTTGGTTTCTGTATAGGGTAATCCTGTTTTTTTTAAAGCCAGTTCATATACACCGTTGATGATTTTAGTGCGGATGAAGGAATTAATATGTATAGATGATTAGTTTCTGTTGAAGAGTTTGGCGAGTTGTTTTGGTTAGTCAAGTAAGGTACCTTTAGAAGCTGATGGTCTTGCGGATCTAGTCAGTGATGCATCTTTCATTAATTTCCTTTAAAGCATATCTTGCAAGTGGGTTGCCAATTCTTATTCCAATCCTAAAAGTTTGTTCGGATTCTTTGGAAGATGGAAACTAATAAGTGGAATCAGAAGTATAGGCGATGACACGGCAACTCTTCTATGATTCTCAAAAGAAAACTACATTTAATGTTTTGATGCATGTAGGAGCTTGGAGAGACCCTAATTGGGAAATTTGTATAAGAGACACTAGTCATTATAGTTAGAAGATAATGGGCGTGTTTGGTTGATTGCAACTAATTTCCACGGAATCCCTATTCAATGGAACAAATTTCAAAGAAACTTTCCCTAGAGCTATGGTGCCACAACAGGGCATATTTTGTTTTTGACAGATGTTGCTAGCTCATTTTTGCATTTTTGGTTGAAAATGATAGAGGATAGGGTTGGAGACTAGTAGATCCGGCCTTGGAAGTGGCCACTGCCAGCCTCCTTCCCTGTGGATGGAGCCGGAATTGTTGGTAATATGGACGCAACAAGAAGAGTGCACCCCCCAAGACCCCCCATGCATCCTCATTATGTTATGGGGGGTATATTGAAGAAGAAACATGGGAAGAGAAAAATTCATACCGCTCTTGGTTGAATGCCTATCCCATGAGCTCCGGTGCTCATCCTAGTGGTTGAATCACCCGGATGCCACGGTGGAGGCTCGGGTTCGAATCCCACTACCCCTATCTCCTTCTAATTTCTCTGTTTTCCGGCTTTAGGGCTCCGATGTATACCTGGCTTCTCCGTGTTCGGGGTTAAGCGATTAGGGCGGGTGTACCCGTGTTCCACGACCCATATTTCCTGCTTTCCGATGGATCAAAAAATACATATACCATAGCTGAGCGATGAAATACTTATACTTTTATCCGCGACCCAAAACTTGAGCTAAAGACTTTGTTGTTGCTGTTGGGTTTTTTTTTTCTTTTTTTCTTTTTTGCTTTTTTTTCTTTTTGGGTACATTTTTAGCTGTCATGAGACTTTTTTGGTGTCCAAGGTTTAAGGCTCCATGTTGCATATATATCACGTAGCTTAGTGGAAAACACTTTTAGCAGAGACCCAATACTTGAGCTAGAGACCATGCTATTGTTTTTTGTTGTGTGCATTTTAGCCGTCATGAGGTTTTATGCGTGTCCATGATTTAATTCTCTTGAAAATGGGGTGTAATTGAGCTGGTTGTTGTTTTACTTGTCTGATTTATGCTTCCATAATGGCGCCATATTGCTTCTTCGTGGGTTATGTGCCACTATGGCTGTATATAGATTCTGTACAATTAATTCTTCTGTGAACTTCTTGGAGTTTTTTTGCTTCACCTATAACATACTGATATTGCACCAACTTTGTGAAGACAATATTATGCTGGACTAAAGCAGATAATTTATTTGATTTAAAAGTGAACCTTATTTGTATCATTTACATGTTTTAGGTTGTGTGCGTGCTTTGTCTTAGTGAATCAACGTATTATTGCATGATGCAAGCTCAGATGAAGTTGCTCAAGCTGGTTGATTTATTCTGTAAGCTTTTGAAGACTGATTCTGTAGCACAAGGACGGTTGCTTGGACTAGACGTTGGAAACAAATATGTTGGGTTGGCTGTTTCAGACACACATAACAAAATTGCTTCACCCCACATGTTTACAAATACTCCCCCCCCCAAAAAAAGGGTTGACATAAATGATATTTGACCTTTTGTCTTCTTATTTGCATTGCATTTTACTGGAAATTAATACATATCATCAAAGATGTTTGTCAGATAGCTATAGTAAAGTTCCATAAGAACCTCTTTTTTCTCTGTTTGAATTTCTATTTGATTTGGTCTTTTTACTCGAATCAAGAATATAACGCTATCATTTCAGGAAAAAACAGGAGTGTTTTGGTTGGTCTTGTGGATGAGAGGCATGGCTTGACTTTAGCTTCATTGAGGAATTATGTTTAAGTGCTTAGATTAAATTGATTGTATTGTTATATTAGTATGCATGATTAAACTTTGTAACTACATTGAATATGTTTAAGTGCTTAGATTAAGCTGATTTTGTTGTTATATTACCACCCCTTTATAACTAACTTTTGATGAGATGTTGCATGCATGCATGGGGGCTTAATTTGACAGCAGTATCATTTGCATAGCATAATAACATTTTAGCTACATTCTCGTGATGTTTGGATTTGTGGTTCTTCATGATGAATGCTTTTAATAACTTGGATTTGTGGTTCTTCATGATGAATGTTTTTAATAACAACTTATTTGTTGTGATGCAGTGTCCTGGTGGTGAAAACAAACAAACATTGATTTGATGGCCTAAGACTTGCAACCCTTAGTAAGTTCAGCTGTTTCCGCGTGTTTTCTCCTTCCAATTTTCTGTAATTGAACTGAAAAGCATGCGAAGTGAGCAGTTCTGCTATTAATGAATTTATTCATTCACCATAAAATATTATATCTGATATAAATTTTTGTATGCTCTTCAAGTACATGCTATGGAATTTGTGTGTTAAGATGTACTTGAATCATGTTTTGTTCAATATACACATCATTTGTTAGTTTGTAAGTAATGAGCTTTTGGACATCAGATGAACGAAACTGCCAAAATTAACCGGCAACTTGACACAAAACAAGTTGTCTCAGGTTTATGAAAATTGCAATATGAGTAAAAGAATTTCTTTAACAATGATAGAGATTGTATAGAACTGTGATGCCATTGCATCTACATTAGAGTGATGGCATTTAAAGATGAACCATTACCTTGTTGGAAAAAATATTAACAGGTGTTCTTACAATAAGAACGATTCCTAAATATTTGTAAGGCATTCATTCTAATTTACCAGAGTGCCCATTAATTTTCAGTTGTGAGATACAAAATGCCCAGTCTCATAGCTGCTTGCGGGATGCTTTGTTAGCTTTGTGGAGAAGTGCATGCTTGAAGTTGAAGATCAAGTGTCTTAGGTTCTCCTATAACTTCGGATTTTATTTTTAGATTAGATGTCAGGTGTAGTCATCTGTAACAGTCAGACTGTCATTTCAAAAGTTAAAGAATAGCATGCCTAAATTGGATTATGAGTGTCACCCTTCAAATCTGCAACTGTCCGGTGTAGTTTTAGTCAGAAAGGTAGGTGTTGACGGTAAGGTTCCGGCCAACAAGTAAAATGGGCCGACAAGGCCATCTTCGATTAGTGGGCCCTCCGTCGGCTGAGAATTGAGACACACGGAGAGGGGTGTAATGCCCTACAAGCTACTGCACAAGTACTAGAGGGGGGGTGAATAGTACTTTAAAAATAACAAGGAGTACAATTCCTAATTATCTTGCAAACAACTACCAAATCAATTTGCGGAAGCTTAAATTGATGACAACAACAAAATAAACAATGCTAACAATAGAATGTTACTGGGTTCGGATCCACCCAAGTCTCCCCGACTTGTTCCCGGTGATCCTACGTCCCAACCACCCGGATCCTCTCCGGATACTTAGGTTAGAAACCCTAACCCAAGATTTCCACTATGATATCTTGTGAAAAACATTCACAAGATCAAATCATACATGCAATGGCAATAGTGAATCCCACAACCCGGGATCACAACCTTCTCTCACAACCGAGAGAATCAATAAGCAATATAAACGAGTTTATAATGAAATAAACAATCTTACCACAAAATCCTATACCTTGAGTATTCTTACCAAATAGGTGCAAGGAGGGATTTGAGGAAGATGAAGTCACCAAGACCTAGCACCAAAGAAATGACCAGCAATGGGTGCCTAGGAGTGATTTGGAGACTTGAATCAAGCTAGAGCTTGAAGGGCTCACCAAGAACAAACTTCTCTCAAGATGGATTCTAGATTTAGAAAGTGAGAGAATGGATTTCTTGTGAGGGAGAGAGCTTTGGAAATGAGTGAGAATCTCTAACTCTTTCAATCTCAATGAATCTCTTAATAGCAGCTCTTAACCCTAGAGAAATGACCAAGCTTCGTATTTATAGGGTCCCATAAAAACGAGTTAGGTCAAATCCCAACGGTTAGAAATCTGAAGCAGTTAGTCGGTCAAAGAACAACCACTGACCGACTAGTTCATCAACTAGTCGGTCAGTCAAACAACATGGACCGATTAAGTGAAGAACATTGAAGACATTGAATTTCAGACCTTGAAATCTAGTCGGTCCAAGAAGACTGTCTGACCGACTAGTTTCACAACTAGTCGGTCGGTCAGTGAACTCAGACCGACTAAAAGTCAAAAGCAAATAGTCTGAATACAAATTGATTTAGTCGGTCCAAGAACAAATGTTGACCGACTAGATTATCAACTAGTCGGTCACCAAACGTTCTTAGACCGACTAACGATAAACAGTAGCTCAGGAGAAAATTAGCATGTACAGTAAAGCTCAACTAGTCGGTCAAAGAAGCATCACTGACCGACTAGTTCACAAACTAGTCGGTCGGTGAGTCAACGTAGACCGACTAACTGTAAACAGTAAAGTGCATGAAATTAAGGAAACAAATTAGTCGGTCCAAGAAGCTTTGCCGACCGACTAGATCACCATCTAGTCGGTCAGTTCTTCTTCTTGAACCAACTAACATGCACAAGAAGTCCGAATCGAAGCGCGATGCTTCGAGGAAGTTAGAATGGACTTCTACAATGATCCTAGAGCTAAGATAGGAGCGTTATGAAGATAGAAATGTAAGATATACTCAAGGCTTAACATTCTATAGATCGAAGCTAAAAGACTATAAATAAAACCTTAAGGAACGGTCTTCGAGAGCGTCGATCAAATCTTCATGACTTCCAAAACGGTCCAAAAGCTTCAACGAAGCTTTAGGCATAGAATACGAGCTTTGAGAAGTCTTGAGATGTAGCTTTGAATGTTCTCGTGAATTTGGCGACGATCTCCATAACTGCGCTCACAAATTGTTAGTACATGAATTATTTATGTTTGCTCATCATCCAAAACCAAATCCGGGGAGTCCAATACTCAACATTCTCTACCTTTTTGGTGATGACAAACCAACATAAATAATAATAAAAAATAATGATTCAAATGTAAAATACTTACTATCCCTACATTGATGACACGTTAATTCCAAATTGAATATATATAAATTGCATCAATCAGACGAGTAAGATATATAACGTGAATCGAATTTTGAAATATCGGTTTTTGAAAATCCTTATATATATCTTAACTCCCCCTGAATCTAACATCTCAAATTAGATTCTTGGAAATTGAGTTAAATTTTCAGTTGCCCTAATCATTATCTTTATCTCTCCCCCGTTGGCATTATCCCAAAAATGGGGGGCATACAACGACAACAACTAGGATAAGGAAAATCAAACATCGGGAGTCTTAGATATTGACGATGGACCTAATTGACACCAAGGGAAAAGAGATGAAATCAAATCAAAGTGTGCCAAATTGTCCATTATCGAAAAGCGAAAATTAAAATCATCAAAGTACCAAATATAAATTCATTTATTGAATAAAGGAACATACCCTCCAATACTCAATATGCTTGGTTAAATTTGTGCATGGAAAACAATTCTATACAATCATAGAAATATAATCTGTTTAACCAAGTTTTTAAGCGTCGAGCGACGAATTCACATATCATAGACATTGAATGAATATTAAATGTGCACGACGAAGTAAAACAAAGAGAACATCGATGTATATATATATATATATGAATACCATGAGTACATCCAAAAATCACATCGACTACATCATATCAAGTGCAACATCTATATCAACATCAAAAAATACAACATACGTCATCGAACCATTATCATCAACCATCCTACAGAATGAAAGTACAACAAGTACACTGACATCCAACATATCAAAACACATCAAAACAACGCCAACACTCCATCCTAACCCAAAACACTCTCAATAAGATGCATCATCCAAAGATCATAGGAGAGGCCTCGAAACAGAAGATCACGAGGAAGTGGCCGGATCAGCAGTCTCCGTGGGTCCAGTCGAGGGAGTGGACTCAGGCTCCGCTGCAAGGAGAGGCGTGTCAACAGAAGGGATCGTCGGGGCAGGAGTGGAAACAACGACGACTGGCTCAACGGCTGGGGTATCAACAGGAACATCAGCAGGCAAATCAGGAGCAGGGTCGTCAGAGGGAGCAGCAGCAGCATCAGAAGTCTGATCCACTGGTGTAGAAGTTTCTGGAGCACCGGAAGAGGTGGCAGCTCCAGGAGCAGATGTGGTAGCAGCAACAGCAGCAATGGCCTCAGCGCCACGAGCAAAGGAGGTGACAAGCTCATCGATATCCTCATCATCCATCTCCCCATCCTCAGAAACAGGAGGAGGAAGCTGAACACCCATCAAACTAGCCATACGGCAAACTACCTCCTCGGTACGAGCCAAACGAGACTCGTGACGACGAAGTAACCAAACGACATCATCAAGTGTGGTGGGAGGACGAGAAGCAGCAGCTGCCGAAATAGTGCCTTGAGAAGCAGAAGGAGTCGTCCGCTGCACGTGACGGAGTGCCGCAAGAGATTTCTTTACGGCCGTCGCGTTCAGTGGAGGACCAAGAGGACGCTCATCGTCAGGAGGCAGAGGGACACGGAAATGACGGAATACCAAGGTCAACAGACACGGGTAAGGGATATGCGTAGATTTAGTGGTCTTGCGAATACACTCGAAAGAGTCCATCTTATCGAGTATAACACGAGCCCAATTAATCTCGCAACCCAAGAATAGAGCGTAAATCAACTTGAGGAATGGCTGGGATGACAGAGAAGATGAGCCGTACTTGGGAAGCAAGCACGACTTCAGAATGAGATTGAGCACCCATGCATTTGGCTTAAACGACTTCGAAGGAACACCAATGAAGGCAGGAGGGATCACATGGAAGATATCAGATAGAACAGACTGATTCAAGGAGGAGATATCATCAACAGAAATGTCCGACGGGAGGAGACCAGACGACGAACAACCAAGCACCTCCCCCAAGATTTCTGCCGTGAGAACTATAGGAGTTCCCAAGACAGTAGTCTCGATGGAGTGACTCTCATCGTAGTGGCCCCGGACACGATTTGCATAGAATAATTTGACCAGGCGAGGATAGGGTCGAGGGTTCGCCTTAGGGTCGAAGCGAAGGTAGTCAAGGAGCCCACTATAGGATAGGAGATCAGCTAAGCCAAGGAAATCTGAAAACTGGACATAGTGCTCCAATAGCATCGAGCAGTGTTCAATACGGTTGTAGGCCGCTAGACACAAAGGGTCGTCGCGACACAACGATATGTCAACACCACCAGCTGGCATTGGGCCCTTTCCCTTAGGCTGTCGAGTCCTAGGACGAAGTGGAGGAGTGGGTTCCCTATGGCCAGACTCATCCTCGGGTCTAAACTCAGTATCGGAATCAGGAGGAGTAGAGGGAGTGTGGAGTATAGGCTTTCTAGACTTAGACAGTTTACCGGGTTTGACGGTCGCCGTCCTCTGCTTCTTCAGAGGAGGCGAAGACGGAGAAGCTTGGGTAGATTTAGCACGGCGCTTGGGCTTAGACGGATTCCTAGGGTTAGAAGGCTCTACGGTCATGGGGGACGCCCCAGATGAAGTGATAGGGATCCTCGTCTTTGCCATGATTGCGGTACTACGAGTACAAAGAATCGATACAACCCTAACAGCTGAAAGCAAAAAAACAATTGATCAAACCCTACAATTCAGTTCAAAAACCCTAATCCGAAGAGAATGAAGCCCTAGGAGATGAAATGAAGCCCTAGAAGTTGAAAACGACCTAGGAGGAGGAGATATACCTAGGGGAGGGTGATCGACGGCGGCGGATGGTCGGAAAAGGCGCCGGAGATCGACGGAAGTCGGAGGGTCACGAGCTGGGCTTGGGGTTTTCGAGTTGGAGAAACGAAGGAGACCGACTAAAAAGAGAAACAATCGGATAGAATGAGTATAAGTCGGTCGAAATCGCGAAAAGACGTGACTGCCCTTGAGCACTTAGTCGGTCATAGTTCAAGCACTGACCGACTAGATTACGAGCTAGTCGGTCGGTCAATGAGCTTAAACCGACTAAGTAGAAACAGAGGCAAATCGAAAATTTTAGGGCTAGAGTTAGTCGGTCACAGTTCAATAACTGACCGACTAGTTTTCAATCTAGTCGGTCGGTAAGTGAACTGTGACCGACTAAAAGAAGTCAATGACAAAGGAAAGTTCAAAGCTTGAACTAGTCGGTCTGAGTTCACTAGCTGACCGACTAGATGTGCATCTAGTCGGTTGGCTGATGAACTGAAACCGACTAGAAGAGTCCAAAAGTTGATTAATAAGTTCTCTCCATAAAACACTTGGACGAAACATCTTAACCCTCTCATAAGTCATCTAAACTACCCCATAAAACATCGAAATCTCAAATACGACATTCAAATATGAATTCGAGCAAAAATTCAAACATATCACATAAAATCCCGAAAAATTCAATAAGTCTAGCATGACGAAATATTGCGAAATATAATAGCATGCAAGATAATTGAATGAAACATGAATCCTATATCTCGGATTCACCCATAATCCCCAATTCTCGACGCAACCGCACAAAGGAGTCCTCCTTTAGGGGTTTCGTGAAAATATCGACGATTTGCTTTTGGGTTTCAACGTACACTAAAATGATGTCCTTTTTAGCAACATGATCATCTAAAAAGTGGTGTCGGACATCTATGTGTTTAGATCGGAAATGGTGCACCGGATTCTTTGAAAGACAAATAGAACTTTGGTTATCCACCATGATAGGGCTAGTATCACAATGAATACCAAAATCCTTCAGTGTGTGTCTCATCCAAAGAACCTGGGCATAAGCGGCACCGGCGGCAATGTATTCCGCCTCGGTGGTTGAAAGTGATACCGAATTTTGCTTCTTGGAAAACCAAGAGACAAGGAAATTTCCTAGAAAATGGCAAGTGCCACTAGTACTCTTCCTGTCGGATTTGCATCCCGCATAATCAGCGTCACTATATGAGCCTAACTCATATGTGCTAGATTTCGGATAAAGTAATCCAAAATCTAAAGTGTAACTTAGATAGCGAAAAATACGTTTTACCGCTACTAAATGAGAATCCTTAGGTTGAGACTGATAACGAGCACAAATGCAAACGGCAAACATAATATCGGGCCTACTTGCGGTAAGATAAAGTAAACTACCTATCATACCTCGATATAGACGAATGTCTATATCTTTTCCGCCCGTATCTTTATCAAGATGCGTTGTAGTGCTCATAGGAGTCTTTTTCCCGGAGGCATTCTCCATTCCAAATCGCTTTAGCAACTCCACCGTGTATTTCGTTTGGTGGATGAAGATTGCATCGTTCAATTGGCGAATTTGGAGACCTAAGAAATATTTGAGTTCGCACATGTGGCTCATCTCAAATTGTTCCTTCATAACATTAGAAAACTCTTCGCAAAGAGTGAAGTTAGTAGCACCGAAAATGATATCGTCAACATAAATTTGAACTAATAAAATATCATTATTCGCATGCTTAACAAAAAGTGTAGAATCGGCTTCGCCCATTTTAAAATTCAAATCCAAAAGAAAATTCTTTAGGCGATCATACCAAGCTCGAGGAGCTTGTCTCAAACCATAAAGAGCTTTCTTTAGTTTAAAAACATGATTTGGAAATTTTTCATTTATGAAGCCCGGAGGTTGAGAAACGTAAACTTCCTCAACGACATCTCCGTTTAAAAATGCACTTTTAACATCCATTTGAAATAATTTAAAATTTTTATGGCATGCAAAAGACAATAATAGTCTAATTGATTCTAATCTAGCCATCGGAGCGAAGGATTCTTCGAAATCGATACCTTCCTCTTGTCGATAGCCTTGAGCTACTAACCGAGCTTTGTTCCGAACGACGACTTGGTTTTCGTCGGTTTTGTTCTTGAAGATCCACTTTGTCCCTATGACGGTGTGGTTCTTCGATGGCAAAGGAACAAGCTCCCATACCTCATTCCTCTCGAATTGAATGAGTTCCTCCTCCATGGCAAGGATCCAAGCACTATCTTCGCACGCTTCAACTATATTCTTTGGCTCTATCGATGAGGCAAAGGCACAATTGGCGAAGTGGTGGACTTGCGATCTCGTCTTGACTCTAGCTTGAATATTGCCAATGACTTGCTCATGGGGATGGTCGCGAACGGTATGAAGCCGCTTGGGAATACCTTGATCACTAGGTACATTCTCAACAACTTCATTAGTCGGGTTAGTATCAATAGAATCAATTGAATCAATAGACTTAGAATTTTCAAACGAATCACATAAAACATCCATAGAATCATCATCATTTGAAATTCTAGAAGTAGTAACATTCTCATTAAAAGAGACATGTAGTGATTCCTCGATCGTAGAGGATCTTTTGTTGTATATCCGGTAGGCTTTGCTACGAGAGGAATACCCAACAAATATCCCCTCATCCGATCTCGGATCAAACTTGTCCAAATTATCATATGTGTTTTTAATAAAACATTTTGCGCCGAAAACACGAAAATGTTTAACTTGAGGCAATCTACCAAACAACAATTCATAGCAAGTTTGTTTGGTACCAGGCCTCAAAAGTATTCTATTAAACACATAACAAGCGGTGTGTACCGCTTCCGCCCAAAATTGATAACCAAGTTGACTATCTTCGAGCATAGTGTGAGCACACTCCACAAGCGTTCTATTCTTCCTCTCAACAACACCATTTTGAAGAGGTGCGCGAGGGAAAGAAAACGTGTGAGTAATTCCAAGATCATCACAAAAATTTGAGAAAGACTCATTCTCAAATTCACCCCCATGATCACTACGAATAGTGACAATGGTGGTTCCGATGAGATTTTGTACTTTCTTCACAAATATTGTGAAGTTTTCAAAAGCTTCATTTTTATTACATAAGAAAAATACCCATGTAAATCTATAATAATCATCGACGATGACAAGTCCATATCTTGCATTTCCTAAGGAAGCAACTCTAGTTGGCCCAAATAAATCTAGATGTAATAGCTCTAGTGGCCGTTTAGTAGAAATGATTTTCTTAGGTTTAAATGAAAGATTTAGGAAGCTTGCCACGTTGACAAGAATCACAAAAACTTTTCTTTTCAAAAACGAGCTTCGGAAAACCTTTAATGGAATTTAATTTTGAAAGCTTATAAAGTGTTCCAAAGTTCACATGTCCAAAGCGTCGATGCCATAAGTGTTGTTCACTTGTGTTGGCAACGAGACATTGTTCATATGACTTAGGAAGATCCAAAATATAGATATCTTTATGGCGTGTGCCGGAAAATAATAAATCATTATTATCATTCAAAATATGACACAATCCTTTCGCAAAGCTAACTTTGTAACCTTTGTCACAAAGTTGGCTTATTGAAATAAGATTATGGTTTAAACCATTAACTAGATAAACATCACTAATTAAGGGTTTAGACGGGTTACCCACTTTACCAACACTGACGATGGTTCCGCTCTCGTTGCCTCCAAATACGACGCGGTTTCCATTTGCAATGGGAACTACTCCGGAGAGCAATTGAGCGTCAACCGTCATGTGTTTTGAACACCCGCTATCGAGTATCCAATTCCCCTTGGAGCTAAATTTAAATTTGTTGCTCCTTTTCTTTTTCTTTTCCTTGAGTACCTAAAGATAGAAAATTTCATATCATGGTACCCAAGGTCATTGGGTCCTCAAAGGTTAGACCTTTGGAAGCCAAGTCCAATTGGACTTAGACTTCCCCACATAATTTCTACTATGCACAACATCCGAAAAATAAGCATTCATGTAAACTTGTTTTTCATCCATGCTTGTGTCCTTTGGGCTCCAAATAGTGAAAATCTTGGGAGCCCTCATCCTATTGGGTGCATGCATGCGTTGTTGGTTTCTACGTGATGCATGTCGTGGATAGGCATAAGGAACATGATGGAATGGTGCATGCGGATAGTTATTCATACGATGATGTGGGTGAACATATGCATGTGGAGGAACACGTGCGTGAGGGTGTCTCACATGGTGTGCACGTGCCTGTGCCCGTGAACGTGTAGCATAGAAATCATCATATGTGTGAGCCGGTGGAGTAGGACGTGTGCTCCTACGTGGCATGGTATTTGTGTACATATAAGCATGCCCCTTCTTTGGAGGTCCACCCAAAGTGGGTTTCTTTCCGAAAGAGGGTGTGGACGAGGTGGAAGCACCATTGATAGATGAACTACCAATAGAGTGTTTGCTACCACTCGTCGAAGCACCGGAAGTTGGCCTAACAAAAGTAGTGGCCGATTTGGATGAACTTCCCATCGTATACCCCAAGCTAATGTGGTGATTGGCCGGAAGTAAGTCACTTAGGATTTTATCCAAATGGTCCTTACCCTTATTGAATTTATTAATTCGGCCTAATGTGTTCTCATATTTCTCGGTGAGAGAACGCAAGGAAGTATCCAAAGTAGATACTTGCGATGTTAGCACATAAACACGAGATTTAAGATTCTCATTCTCAACACTCAACGTCGAGTTTTGAGAAGTCAAATCCGCTATCTTATGTTCTTCCGGATCCTCAATGCTAACATGTTCAAGTTGAGTCTTGAGATTAACAATCTCATTCTTCAACTCTTCAACAACGGTGTCGTTGTTGGTGATGATAGTTTTAGGCGAGGTTTGAATGCTAGCTAAGTCATCTTTTACTTTAGTATATCTATTTACTAATTTAGTATACTTAGACCATAATTGAGAATTAGCATTCCTAAGGTCATCCATTGTTACCTCATCGCCTTCGTTGTCGCTATCATCGGAAGAGGAAGATCCTTGATCATGCTCCTCTCTTGCCATGAAGCACATGTGCGCTTGCTCGACTTTCTCATCGTCCGACTCTCCGCTTGAGGAATCCTCGGAGTCGGTGAATGTTGCTCCGACAAGTCCCTTTTTGTACCCCTTTTTGTACTTCTTGGACTTGTCGAACTTCGGCGCCTTCCACTTCTCCTTTTGCTTGTTTTGAGGACAATCCGCTTTGATGTGTCCTGGCTTATTGCATTTAAAGCACAAAGGTGGAGAGGCGTTAGTAGAAGTAAATTTAGATTTTTGTTTGAAGTTACTCTTTCGGAAGAAGCGATTGAATTTCTTTGCCATGAGTGCAATGGATTCCATGTCCATTTCTTCTTCCGAGTCCTCATCATCGGTAGAGGTGGATGAAGCCGCCTTGAATGCAATCGCCTTTTTCTTAGGCACGTCTTGGTTCAAATAGGACTTCATCTTTTCTTGTAACTTCACCTTGCTATCTTTACGTACCTCGTATGACATCAAAGTACCCATCAATTGAACTACGGTATACTTATTCATGTCATTACCTTCCTCGATGGCGAAGGTACGTTTCTCCCAAGAAGAAGGAAGTCCTTCGATAAGCTTCGAACACTTCTCCTTTTGGGTGTAGGTTTTGCTGAGAGCTTCCAACTCGTTCATTATGTCGACGAAGCGAGCATAATACTCCTTCATCTTTTCTCCCTGTTCCATATGAAACAATTCGTAATCTCTATTGACTACCACGAGTTTAGAATCTCTTACCCGACTCATTCCTTCATGCAAAATGAGGAGCGAATTCTAAATTTGATATGCACTCTTACATGTGCATATCTTATTAAAATCTTCGGGTTCCAATGCACATTGTAAAGCATTCATTGCTTTGGCATTTGCAATCTCCGCGACGACCTCCGCGGTAGTCCACTTGTCGAAATCTTCTTCGGTAGGCACATTGTACTCCGACATGGTAATTCTCCACAAGGAGGCGCTCCGGAGGAACGTTTCCATCCGGCATTTCCAATATCCATAATTGACGTCGTTGAAGAATGGAGGCCTGGTCGAGGAATGTCCTTCCATGACCGAAGACGCTCCTTCACGGTTCCTGAAGGATCCATAATCCGCAGGTGGACGAACGGTCTTGTTGTCGTTGGCAGACATAGCTAAGTATCTGGCTCTGATACCAAATGTAATGCCCTACAAGCTACTGCACAAGTACTAGAGGGGGGTGAATAGTACTTTAAAAATAACAAGGAGTACAATTCCTAATTATCTTGCAAACAACTACCAAATCAATTTGCGGAAGCTTAAATTGATGACAACAACAAAATAAACAATGCTAACAATAGAATGTTAATGGGTTCGGATCCACCCAAGTCTCTCCGACTTGTTCCCGGTGATCCTACGTCCCAACCACCCGGATCCCCTCCGGATACTTAGGTTAGAAACCCTAACCCAAGATTTCCACTATGATATCTTGTGAAAAACCTTCACAAGATCAAATCATACATGCAATGGCAATAGTGAATACCACAACCCGGGATCACAACCTTCTCTCACAACCGAGAGAATCAATAAGCAATATAAACGAGTTTATAATGAAATAAACAATCTTACCACAAAATCCTATACCTTGAGTATTCTTACCAAATAGGTGCAAGGAGGGATTTGAGGAAGATGAAGTCACCAAGACCTAGCACCAAAGAAATGACCAGCAATGGGTGCCTAGGAGTGATTTGGAGACTTGAATCAAGCTAGAGCTTGAAAGGCTCACCAAGAACAAACTTCTCTCAAGATGGATTCTAGATCTAGAAAGTGAGAGAATGGATTTCTTGTGAGGGAGAGAGCTTTGGAAATGAGTGAGAATCTCTAACTCTTTCAATCTCAATGAATCTCTTAATAGCAGCTCTTAACCCTAGAGAAATGACCAAGCTTCGCATTTATAGGGTCCCATAAAAACGAGTTAGGTCAAATCCCAACGGTTAGAAATCTGAAGCAGTTAGTCGGTCAAAGAACAACCACTGACCGACTAGTTCATCAACTAGTCGGTCAGTCAAACAACATAGACCGACTAAGTGAAGAACAGTGAAGAGATTGAATTTCAGACCTAGAAATCTAGTCGGTCCAAGAAGACTGTCTGACCGACTAGTTTCACAACTAGTCGGTCGGTCAGTGAACTCAGACCGACTAAGAGTCAAAAGCAAATAGTCTGAATACAAATTGATTTAGTCGGTCCAAGAACAAATGTTGACCGACTAGATTATCAACTAGTCGGTCACCAAACGTTCTTAGACCGACTAACGATAAACAGTAGCTCAGGAGAAAATTAGCATGTACAGTAAAGCTCAACTAGTCGGTCAAAGAAGCATCACTGACCGACTAGTTCACAAACTAGTCGGTCGGTGAGTCAACGTAGACCGACTAACTGTAAACAGTAAAGTGCATGAAATTAAGGAAACAAACTAGTCGGTCCAAGAAGCTTTGCCGACCGACTAGATCACCATCTAGTCGGTCAGTTCTTCTTCTTGAACCAACTAACATGCACAAGAAGTCCGAATCGAAGCGCGATGCTTCGAGGAAGTTAGAATAGACTTCTACAATGATCCTAGAGCTAAGATAGGAGCGTTATGAAGATAGAAATGTGAGATATACTCAAGGCTTAACATTCTATAGATCGAAGCTAAAAGACTATAAATAAAACCTTAAGGAACGGTCTTCGAGAGCGTCGATCAAATCTTCATGACTTCCAAAACGGTCCAAAAGCTTCAACGAAGCTTTAGGCATAGAATACGAGCTTTGAGAAGTCTTGAGATGTAGCTTTGAATGTTCTCGTGAATTTGGCGATGATCTCCATAACTGCGCTCACAAATTGTTAGTACATGAATTATTTATGTTTGCTCATCATCCAAAACCAAATCCGGGGAGTCCAATACTCAACAAGGGGTCCCCGTGCCGTGGAGAGCTAGGACCGAGCTCTTTGCGTGACCTAGCTCCACTCTATCTTCGTTGACCTGCATCATAGGAAAATCGTTAGGGGGTCGGGGTTGGGGCCCGACCGATTCCCCTCTGACGCTCAAGTTAGTTTCTCATGGAGGAAACATGAAGAGCTAAATAAAAGAGGAGGATAAAGCTATGTAGTAGCATGATACTTATACTCTGTTGGAAATCCGTCTCCTGATGCTTTGTAGCATGGGCTATTTATAACCTCTTCCTGGCTTTGTCTCTTTTCCCCACTAGCTAAGTAGTTTTAGTGGAGAAACGTGGGAGTGTAACTTCTCTCCATAACCTCTTCCTGGCTTTGTCTCTTTTCCCCACTAGCTAAGTAGTTTTAGTGGAGAAACGTGGGAGTGTAACTTCTCTCCACTAACCATCCCACTCATGAAGTGGTTGTAGTGGATATAGTGGGCCACTCCTCTGGCTTCATGGGATTAACTCTCTCCTTAGTGGCCACTTATGTGGGAGTAGACTCTTTCAAATCAGGACCCGTGTCGTGGGCCGGCATGTTAAAGGCCTAACCCAGGCAGGCCATGTGGGATGTAACAGTAGGTATAATACATTGGAAAGCTTCTAACCTTGAATAGGTTAGGATTTATAATGTTTGCCCAAAGTGCCATACTCATGTACGTGCACTTTTGTACCCTCAAGGTACACATAACAAAATTTTGTTACTAGCAAGTAGTTTCTTATCTTTGTTTAAGGCGGAATGGGATCATACTGCAGTCATTTCTGTGTTCATGGTGCTGCAATAAACCACAAAGTTCTTAATGTGAATGGCTTGGTATAATTTTTTTTTATTTGCTGTCCATCAAGATGATTCAACAACCAACTCTGAGCGTACTTATGCAATGCTTGACTTGTTGGATTTTAACATCGAAGCCTGATAATTGCTGTACTATTTTGATTGCAGATCTCAAGATTTTCTCTGAATGGCTTTATAGTTGGCTACCCTTTCAGTCTACTAGGTCAAGCCAGTGTAGAGGTACATTGTATGCTAGTATAGAGGTCCATGTTTAATATACTATGGCTAGACAGTTTCACTCTCCACCCCTCTTCTTTGTTCACTGGGTTAGGCAATTCAAGATAAACTTTTTATCGAGGTGCTCAAGAATACCAGGATGCTTGATGGCATTAGTTACACATATTGGAATGAAAACTACACCTCAAAGGTACGAGAACATTCTAGTGACGACGTAGACGGCTGGAAAAGGGTATATTGTTGACACCGTTTTTTGTTGTTTCCAGTGCGCAGAAGCCATCATAGAACCCTTAAACCTTCATCTCACAGAAGCCAAAACGATCCTGGAAAAATTCGCTACTGTTGGAATTCTTCAGGTAACTCAGTGTTACCCGTAGACTGTGCTACTTTATATTATGTATTGTCTCTTTATAGCCTAGGAAGGAAAGAACTTTTCTATGGTTGATGAATGGTGGGATAGAAAGTACCAAAAGAAAATTGGATCTTTGAAGTTTGAACCGGGATCTGGTGGTAATGACAGAAGAGGGATATCCTTCTATCTCATTTTCCCCAAGCAGATTTTTCTTCTGTTAATTTGAGAGGATTGATGACCCTTCTATTTACACACACACATGGTTTTATGTTAGTTTTCTCATGTGTTTGCTAACTGATGGACATGTAGCTTGTTTACACTCCGGTTGCATGGTGATCAGATGTTTATACAAGCAACAGATGTGGGAATTGATGAATTCCCGAAACTAAATGGCATGATTAACCATGCACAAATGCAACTCGTGTATATGCCAAACAAGAGAGGAAACATGAACATAACTTCCTTTGATGATATGAATGAAGAAAATCTCTCAATTTCATTGATATTCTTGACTACAACATTTATTTTATGACTTCCTTAATGGGAGGAATAATTAATCCGAAAATAGGCATTAATTCAAGAAAATTAACAAATTATACATTTTTCATCATTCATGTGTGGGCAATGACTCATCTTTATATAACCCTTCCATCAAGAGGTTATTATAACTACCTATATAGTTATGATAACTATAGTAACCTCTATGTAGTTATGATAACTATAATACCCTTTATATAGTGATAATGCACCAAATGACATATCAATATGTGCTCATACTTAATACATACATATAAATATATCTCATGCTACACTTAATAGGATTTAAATAGTCACATAAGTGTAAATTTCTTACACCTCCTATTTGATTCGAATAATCCTATTAATATCTTTAAAGCATAACAATATTTCAACTATAATTTATGACCAAATTTATTAGTCACACTTTAATGAGCAACTTAAATATTTCTTCAAGAAGCTTCAATAATTTTTACACTTTGCAAATAACTTTATGCAAACAACTTTATGCAAATAACTTTATGAATATATATTTGACTATTTAGAGTCCAACTTTTATTTGCTTTATAAATAATTTTCATATGACTTAGATATAATGTGCACACTTTATAGGTCATTCCCGAAATACTAACAAGTAACAACATTCAAAATATGTTTAAACATCATGTATAAAATCCTTAAAATGACTAAAATCATATCAATGAGCTCATATTCTTTTTATGACCTTTTAATAAAATGACTATAAATACTTTAGTCAGTCAATTAAGATTATGAATATAAATTCATGTGCTCAACTGTCATCAGTGATCATAATTTTAACGTCAACATCATAGAACTTAATGTCGATTGTTCTAAATCGATTACTCCTTGTATTGTCGTTAGAAAATGCTATCCGTAACGGAATAGATACAAGATTACTACCTTATATCTTGTAACCCTTAATCATAATGACATACAATATCTTGTAGCAATTTATAATTTATGTTTCATCATTAAGAACTTTATAAAACATAAATTAATTACAACAAATAATATATATATTATTAGTAATGAATTGACCTTACTATGTGTAAAGGTCCTATATATTCATCACTAAACTTTAATGAAGACCACTTTAATTTACTATTAATGAAAGATATCTCTTTACCGGTGGGCATAAGAGATTGCTCCAACTAAAGTTTAGAATTGTCTTAATTTAATTAATCTACATAAATAACTGTTTCTCTGTGGGGTATGGTGGATATTAAATGTAAAATTAATTGCAATACTAGATGCGCAACACGATGTTATATGTGTAAAATATAATTATCTCTTAACTTATAAATGATGTGCATATTCCATATTTTTTGTAATAATTAATATTTGTCAACTTTAATATCCACATCTAGTTATCTAAAACATGCTTACTACTAATACTTGTATTTATGGTTTATTTGATCCAAATAGAGAACTATAACTTTAAATAGTGCATGAATTTTTTTCAATGAAAGTATTAAATTTACTACCAAAATTTTCATATTTCAAAGGACATATAAGATCAGTTATGCATAATACAAATACAATAAAAACCAATCTAGTATAAATTAAAACATAGTTTCAAATGCTAATCTCTATATAGTAGTGCAGTAATGTCAATCTCATATAGAGTAGAGCACAATCTCAATGCTAATCTATATAGAATAGAGCCATAAAGCCAATCTCATATAGAGTAGAGCATAATTCTAAGGCTATTATATATAGAATAGAGTATTAAAGATAATCTCGTATATAGTAGAGCCAATTATTAAAATTAGATAGCATGATTATCATAATGATTACTTATACACATGCTAATAAAAATAAAAAAGTGACTAAATCATGTTGGCATAATAGATAAATTCTAATCACCACTTAAGTCAGGGATGTCATGGCTATTCCATAAGTTTTATGGTAATTTATATTCAGAAACTTTAATACCAACATCTAATCTGGTTATATCATGCATACAACTTATGACTATAATAATTTCTACTGAATTAAAGATTAGTAGAAATAAACTTTTATGAAAGGCATAAAACTAATAAGACATGGATTGTGAAAACAAAATCATAACGAGGCTCTAATACTAATTGTGGGAATCGATGGATTTCCAAAATTAACTGGCATGAGTAACAATACACAAATGCAACTTATGTACATGCTAAACGAGAGTGTAAATATGAACATACCTTCCTTTGATAATATATATGAAGAAAACCCATCAATTTTATTGACATTCCTGCCTACAACATTTACTTTATGCTTCCTTGATGGGAGGAATAATTAATCCGAAAATAGAAATTAATTCAAGAAAATTTAGAACTTCTCCATTCTTCATCATTCATGTGTAGGTAAAGACTTCTCTTTATATAACCCTTCCATCAAGGAGTTATAATAACTACCCATGTAGTTATGATAACTATAGTAACCTTTATACAGTTATGATTACTATTGTATCATTTATATAGTCATAATATGTTAAATGACATATCAATATGGGCTCATACTTATTTGCATATATCTAAATATATCTCATGCTACAATTAATAAGATTTACATACATGTAAATTTCTTACAATAGATACTATTATACCCAAGATTGAATTAACTATTTGTTGACAGTGGTATCTGGATGACATGCATGGGAAAATGAAGTTAGGAGAAATTCTTAAAGAGTGAGTTGGTGATGCAGATTAAAAAGTAAGATTTTTGTTTTTGTGGATAGTAGGTCCTGATCATCTTATCATTTTGTTCACTCTTCTGCTGGAACACCACGATGTTTTATCGGTCTACTCTCGTATCTATATGAATGCATTATGTTTTAGGCTTTGGGTGGTTTTCTTGTGACAGTAGATTGTCATCATTGATGACTCTTTTGTCTCTGTTGATCGAGAAAATGGTCACATCTCTGTTCGTAAAAGTAAAGAGCCAAAAGAAGTATGTAAGATGAGTGAGTGTCTATTTGTGTTGATGATGTGGCGTGGGTCCAAGGTGCGGCATGGGTCCAAGGGGGTGCAGCTATGCGGGTTTATCAAAGGAGACGGCGCGGGTCCACTACGGACCCGATGGCAAACTCGTTGTACTGTGACAAGGAAGGTGGGTTGCTTCGTAAATTAACATCTCACTAATCCTCCCTAAAGCAAGGGCCGGCCAGCCCTAGAGGATTATGGAGTGATTGAAGTGTAAGTTCTATTTCCTTAAGCTTGGATTATTTGCTAGCTATTTGCCTCTGATTCTCTAGAGTTATTTCGCCTTTTAGATCTATTGTATAGCTGCTATTAATTGTTCAGATCTGCGATTTATATTAAGAACCATATTTTTACATTTCTACTTTATAAAAATCATATCTTTATTCCACCAAAGTGCCCTAGACGTATCAGTTGACCTATGCAGCATAGATATGGACACGAGGACGATAAATTCATAAAAAGTAGGATATGGGGACACGGTGATACAATCTATGAGAATGTATGGATATTTGTATTTTAAACATCTAATAATCCATAGTGATTACAGTATATGCTCTATTAAAGATTAAAGAAAAAACAACATAAATTTCAGTGAAAAAAATGATAGCTTTTATTCAAGTAACAAAATCAAACAGATAGATCCAAAAAATCTAATCAATACTTAAATAAGTTTAAGTGATGTTAAGGATTTGTTGAGTCAGCACCCACTTAGTTAATACGATCATTATTACAAACACAAGCAACTAGGCTTGTGCGATGCTAGTGTGCAATTGTTAACAAACAAAATCAAAATTACCATCATAATAAAAGAATAAGCACAATAACATATTAATATAATGAGAATATGTGTATCAGTGGTCCAAGGAGGAAAATTTCCTCCTTGGTCTTATACCCATACCCCCTATTTTTTTATATTTTTTTGATTTGTACCACACACGATGGATGATCAATGTATCAAAAATCAAGTGTATCCAATGCTATTTGACCATCGATCTAACCATTGCAAATTCAATGGTTTTATAAGAACTTTTACAACGCGTGGATCGCGGGTCAAATATCCCTAGGGTTCACTCATATTTGGAGTTTTAGGGTTTTGAGAATGGGGACAACTTTCTAAAAAGATTCAAAAGGGGGAGGGGGCCGTGAGTTGGCTGTGGATATTTCTTCTTGGCAAGCTTACCCCCATTTTGCTCTAATATAATTTCAACATACCCATTTTGAAATTAGGACATAGAATAACCCAACTATCTGCCATTCTACTAAACTTTTAGTAAGTAATCATAATTATGTAAGTAATTTTATTCATACTAAAGAGGGAAAAACCTAATTAAATAAGTATTTCATTGATAAAACTAATTTATAAAATACTTCATTAGATTGGATTCTTATTATTGTTATAAACGGGCTTTGGAGGCCCAACCCGTTAGTGGGTATCCACCCGTTATGTAACCATATTACTATAAATACAGGGCTACGGGGTTCCGTAGCCGCCATGGTTTACAACACGTTATCAGCACGCTCGAGGCTGAGCCGAACCCCTGCCGACGGACGAACGCGACGTGAACGGGCTTCCTTCACCGAACGTCGCTAGATCCGGCGGGTATGATCTAGAGGTAATTTTCTCTCTAGATCTAAACTTTTATGCGCATACGATTAGATCTACATGCTTAGATCTATTTTTGATTAATTTAGATCGGAGTTTTAACTTAGATCTACATGCTAAATCAATTTTTCAATGATAAATCGACGTTTTTATAACCAAAAATCAAATTTTTACGATGAAAAACGTTGTTTTGAAGACTAAAAATAGTTCTTTTTAAATAAAAATCTTATTTTTATGATCTTCTTCCCCAAATCTTGAAACCCTAGATGGGATTTTTCGTCGCTACGCGGCCGGAAGCCGTCACGTGACCCCCCAATCCCGCGCCGCCGCCGCCGCCGCTCGCTGCGGCGGGCTACCCCGCCGCCGGCAGCGGCGGGCTGATCCCGCCGCCCCAGCGGCGGGTCGTCCCCGCCGCCGGCAGCGACGGGTGACCCCGCCGCTCCAGTCACCCGCCGCTCCAGCGGCGGGCCATCCCCGCCGCCGGCAGCGGCGGGTTGTCCCCGCCGCCGGCAGCGGCGGGCCCACCCACGCTGCCGGCAGCGGCGGGCCCCCAACCCCCCGGCAGCCGCTCGTATTGGGCCCCCCCCGGTGCGCGCTCATGCCCGGAAACCCTAGCCGCCTGAAGCGGCAATCCGCGCGACCAAAAACCCTAACTAGGATTTCACCCCGAAAATTCACTATTTTCAAACGATTTTCAGATTTAAATTCGATTTTCCTTCGCTATAATCTGATTAATGCTTTATAAATCATCGCAATTTTTTCTTGGATTATTTGATTATTACACGTTTAATAATTAGGAAGATCCTGCGACCGCTCTGCCGTTAGTTAACTAACCTAACGGTGTATGACGTTGCCCAGTGGTCCAATAATTATTAAACGAAAGATTTTCATTTCCATTATAAAATTTCTGTGATGATTAAATGCATGTGTAGATAATTATATGCCTACCGCATATTTAATGATTCTGTGATGTACATTTTTCTTAGCATGCTAAAATCACTAATGACATAGTTTAATGCCTGTAGCAAAACTGTATGTCTGCGATGAGATTTTTTTTAATGCATGCGGCATATAAATAGCATGTGTATACATCATACTTATTCCAATTTTGGTTAATTGAGCACAATTTTTAGCTTACTAGATTTACATTATATGTATGATGCGTTCATGACATGACGATATTTTATGACAACAAACCAATAATGATTTCAAAAAGCTTAACATCATATCCTAGTTGACAAAATGAACCTGGAGTTCAAAACCAAAATGAACCTGAAGTTCAAAATCAAATCAAAAGTCAACACCCTTTCACACTAATAAAAATTAACAAGTACGAGGGATTATACGAAAAACATTTATGCGTTTTCTTTTAGAAATACGCATTTCGCGGTAAATAGATCTCTCAGATCTATGGTTTGTATAAACCAATATTGACACCAGCAGTTGTCATAACACCACCGAACTCTTTTGAGTAATCTCACTTTACAATGTATGATTCTTGAATCTAACCTTATGTTTTAAGCGTACGCCCGAAGTCGTGGCTTAATAAATAAGTGAGAAATTATAAAATTCGTACCCACGTAATTGTTTCCCCTAGAGTATGATTCTATATCCACACAATACTGAATGACTCAATCAAAATGGCCTGAAGACCATACTTGAGTTTTCAAATAGACTTTTACAAGTCTCTCATAAATTAGAAAGTGGAAATATAGATACTAACTCATTTCCCTTGTATGTGTCTACTTCATAAGACCAATAATCATTCTTCCTTATAAACGACAATAAGGAAGACTGAAAACAGGGGAAGTCTTGAATAAAAATGAGAAAGGGAAGATATGATGTACCTTGATATGGAGTTGATTCAGAGTAAAAAGTGTATATTTATACCCCATAACTATCCTCATTTTGTGCTAAAGATTACACTTAATCGTGCTCTTTTGGGTATATTTTCATTTCATATCAATTTTAGGGCTTACTCTCATTCTTGGCACAAAATACGGTTTTTATCGTACTAATTGGCTTCCTACTATTTTTCACATGCTCCTGTTATTATTTTGATCATATTGACAAATTTTGAGAATTATTTGAGCAATAGATTATTTTATATGATTTTTGGAAGTCAATATGTGGTTATATACGTCATTATATTTATTTTCACATCATATGGACTAATTTCCACTTCTCCTATTTTTCAGGTACTCCTGAGATTTTTTTGGATTTTCTGGAATTTTTCCAGAATTTTTAGGATTTTCTAGCTATTTTTTGGAGATTTTTGGAGCTAGAATGGCATTTCTGTAAATTCTGGAAAGAAGAAAAAAATATACAGCGGAAAATTTAATCCCGCCCCCCGATTTGCAAAGATATTATTTTTGGGCCCGGATTTCGGGTTTGATTGAAAAAAGAAGAAGAAAAATAGAGCAGGGGCCTGAAATGAATTGTGTTCTGTTATTTCCTGGGCTGAAGACGTTTTTGGGTGGGGGAGCTGCGTTTTTTTTTGTTTTTCTTGCTGTTTTTCTTGGGAGTTCTTCTTCCCCAAAGGGCTTGGCTAGGGGAGGAGGCCATGGATGAAGCTTGAAGCTTGGAGGAGCATTTGGGAGAGGAGGATTTCCATCTTGGAGTGACACTTGGGTGAAATTTCTCCAACTTCTTGTGTTTTGATTTAGGGTTTTACATTGTAATTGTATGATTGATTTTGAGTAAAAACGTCTCCTTTTTCATTATGAATGTCTAGATCTCTCTTGTGTAATTGTGTTTGGTGATTGTTGGTTGCTTGGGTTGTAAAATTCATCTCTAGCACATTTTATTTTCTAAATTAGTGTATGAAACTTGAGTTAGCTTTGTTTATTGGAACCCTAGGGGAAATCCAAGAAGAGGATTATCCTAGCGGACCCTCTCTAATGCGCTTATTGTCTATTACTCACATGGGTTTCATTCACTACTTATTGCACCCCACTTGTTCGATGAAATGCCGTATTTTCCGATTGAGCTCCCTTAGCCGAGAGATCAATTGAGTTATATTTGGGGATGATTTCTTGCGCCCACTGCCTCATTCACATGCACACCACATGAGTCCTCCTCGTTACTTGCCGATTCGGCTCTCCACCCATAGTGCGTAGGATAGGATTTTAGTTTCCTCACGTTTTTCACCACACTTTTACCACTCATCCACTGTTAATTGAGATTGTTGTAAAACACCTTATTTTTCATTATCGATCAATTTTGTGAACGTAGAACGACTTGTCCCTGTGATCCGACCCGGTACTCGCTGGTTATTTTTATATTGCATTGACGCTCCTACGCTTGGGAGCGGAAGGCGTGCACTTGCGCGTTTTTCCGAGTCAACCAATTGGCGCCGTTGCCGGGGACAACAGTTTCTATTATTAGCATTTTTTATCGATGTTGAAAGTTTTAGTGTGATACTACTATCTTTTAGTGTGAGTCTTTTTCGATTCTTCATCTTTCACTTATTGTTCATCCTTATTTATTTTACGCTTTTTTGAGTCTTTTTGATTGTTTGTTTTTGCTTTTTTTCAAAAATGGCAAGTACTTCAAACTCTCTTGGGTTTGACATGCGGGTGACCAAATCCCTACCGAGATTCCTCGGTAAGGATGCGGAGAGCCCTTACCTACATATTAAGAAGTTTGAGAGTGCTTGCAAGCTTCATTTTGATGGGAACACATGTGCAGAAAAGTTTTATCTTAAATTCTTTCCCTATTCTTTGGATGGTAGTGCATTAAATTGGTTTAAAGTTTATATCTCTCATATTATTCCATCTTGGCCTGTACTAAAGCTAAAATTTTGTATGAAGTTTTTTCCATCTTACAGGACCAAAACATGGCAAGGAAGAATTGTGAACTTTGGTCAGCGCATCGGTGAGACATTTTTTCAGGCTTGGACGCGATTTTCAGAGTTGGTGTACGGTTGTCCACATCATGGATTTGACAGGGTGCGTCTTCTTGGGTTCTTCTTGGAGGGTCTGTTTCTGGAGACGCATGATTTTGTGGATTTGTTGGACAACAGTCACTTTTTGGACATGGATGAGAATGCGGCTTGGCGTTATTTGGAGTCCTATAAGGAGGAAGATCACATATTGGTTGCGACTCCAAATGAGCCAAGACATGAAGTTTTGGTCCACCAAGCCCCGAATGAAGAAGATCTTTTAGATCTCACCCCACCGGTAATTGAAGAATTGAGTGTCCCATGCCAAGTAGTAGTTGAGAAACCAAGTGGTGGCATGGAGGAGTTGGTTGAGCGGGTGGAGGAAATTGTCTTGTTGGCACCTACTACTTCTGCTGGGCCGTGTCAAATAGTTGTTGAAGAATTGGTTGTTGACATGGTGGAGATAGAGGAGCCGATCGCGCGCACACTTGGGAGTGAAGTGGGCGAGGAGGATTGTTCTTGTATTGATGAGCCCGAAGAAGAGGCAAGCGAGGATGAGTTTATACCACATGCTATCATGGATCCCGAGCTTCCCTCTCCTTCGGTGGTTTCTATGGAGATATCTCTTCCTCCCCCGATTGATATTGAATACCGCGGGGATGAACTTCAAACCACATCACTTTCTACCATCCAGGGAGTTTTCTTACACATTCATCATACTTTTCATTCCGTATTTTTTATTGATGATTATGTGTGGAATTCATTTTTTGGGAATGTGTCACCATCTCTCTCTTACACAACCCGTCTCCTTCCTTATATAGGTACACACTTTGAGGAGATGCTTGGGGTTGTGTACGTGGCCGCCATTGCCACGTTTAGCCGAGGAGCATTGGCGGAGGAAATGAAAGGAGCGTTGGAACAATTGCCACCGCCAATGGAAATTTTGGATCCGCCATTTGCCACGGTGTGTTCTTTCCAATAGTGTAAATAAATAAAAGTTTTATTTTAGTATTTTCGTATGCTTTATTTTTATTTTCTAGTATCTTTTGTGAGATCTAATACTCTTCCAACATTGCGGACAATGTTTCTTTTAAGTTGGGGGGAGAGTGTTAGAATCTCTAGGATTGTTAGGATTTTGAGCTAAATTTTTTTTTTGAGATACCTCCATCTCACTCTCATCCAACGAATTTCATTGTATATCATATTTTGGCCTCCTCGTCCCTACGCCACTTGCTTTGTGTAGTCCCTACATGCTTTAATGTTATGCTATTTTTTCGGATTATCACTTTGGTATCGATTTCTCGATGTTTAATTGGCACGTTTTCATTTCTTTTCCAATTTGGAGTCAAATGCTAATATGCCATGTATGAAACTACTTTATACGTCGTGATACCTCTTTGAGACAATTTGGGAAAAGTTTGGTGTAAGTGGTTGCATGTGTTGGGATGAATGATATAGTTTTTGATTGGATTGGGAGTGGCCAATTTGGTTATGTTTTGTTTTCTTCTTAGGAGTGGGTGGATGAGTTGCTAATTCATGTTGGAATGAAAAAAAAAAGTTAGTATAAGTGAATGTTTCTTTCTAATCGAATTGAGTAGCCGGTGCCCCACGAAACATTGGGGAGGACGCCAAAAATGAGATTTAGGAGATCACTCCATCCATTTGCATATATAGCGTCATCGCGTGTATGCAAATGTGCCGGTGTTTGCATTTATGGCGTTATCGCGTGAATGCAAAACATAAATATCAAAAACAAAAAAACAATAAAAAGGAAAAGAAAAGAAAAATGAATGAAAAAAATGAAAGAATAAGCCACATGAGTGATGCAATCTCATCTCCCACAACTTATTAGAGGAATTTTTTTGTTTTGGCCATTTTCCTGAAAATTGGAAATTTTGACATCGTGATATTTCCCGATACGTGTGATACGGTGCTTATTACTTCACTTTTCGTTGAATTGGATCGAGGGGAGTATCATTTGTTGTTTATTTTCATACATTGGGTATATTGGCTTTGGAATCATTTGGAAATCCCATTTTGGAGTATGCCATGATGACATCGTGAAGTTGGTGCATGTTTTTCAATTTAATCCGAATTTATCGCATATTTTGCTAGGGACTAGCAAAAAGCTAGTTGGGGGGTGTGATTCAGAGTAAAAAGTGTATATTTATACCCCCTAACTATCCTCATTTTGTGCTAAAGATTACACTTAATCGTGCTCTTTTGGGTATATTTTCATTTCATATCAATTTTAGGGCTTACTCTCATTCTTGGCACAAAATACGGTTTTTATCGTACTAATTGGCTTCCTACTATTTTTCACATGCTCCTGGTATTATTTTGATCATATTGACAAATTTTGAGAATTATTTGAGCAATAGGTTATTTTATATGATTTTTGGAAGTCAATATGTGGTTATATAAGTCATTATATTTATTTTCACATCATATGGACTAATTTCCACTCCTCCTATTTTTCAGGTACTCCTGGGATTTTTTTGGATTTTCTGGAATTTTTCCAGAATTTTTAGGATTTTCTAGCTATTTTTTGGAGATTTTTGGAGCTAGAATGGCATTTCTGTAAATTCTGGAAAGAAGAAAAAAATATACAGCGGAAAATTTAATCCCGCCCCCCGATTTGCAAAGATATTATTTTTGGGCCCGGATTTCGGGTTTGATTGAAAAAAGAAGAAGAAAAATAGAGCAGGGGCCTGAAATGAATTGTGTTCTGTTATTTCCTGGGCTGAAGACGTTTTTGGGTGGGGGAGCTGCGTTTTTTTTGTTTTTCTTGCTGTTTTTCTTGGGGGTTCTTCTTCCCCAAAGGGCTTGGCTAGGGGAGGAGGCCATGGATGAAGCTTGAAGCTTGGAGGAGCATTTGGGAGAGGAGGATTTCCATCTTGGAGTGACACTTGGGTGAAATTTCTCCAACTTCTTGTGTTTTGATTTAGGGTTTTACATTGTAATTGGATGATTGATTTTGAGTAAAAACGTCTCCTTTTTCATTATGAATGTCTAGATCTCTCTTGTGTAATTGTGTTTGGTGATTGTTGGTTGCTTGGGTTGTAAAATTCATCTCTAGCACATTTTATTTTCTAAATTAGTGTATGAAACTTGAGTTAGCTTTGTTTATTGGAACCCTAGGGGAAATCCAAGAAGAGGATTATCCTAGCGGACCCTCTCTAATGCGCTTATTGTCTATTACTCACATGAGTTTCATTCACTACTTATTGCACCCCACTTGTTCGATGAAATGCCGTATTTTCCGATTGAGCTCCCTTAGCCGAGAGATCAATTGAGTTATATTTGGGGATGATTTCTTGCGCCCACTGCCTCATTCACATGCACACCACATGAGTCCTCCTCGTTACTTGCCGATTCGGCTCTCCACCCATAGTGCGTAGGATAGGATTTTAGTTTCCTCACGTTTTTCACCACACTTTTACCACTCATCCACTGTTAATTGAGATTGTTGTAAAACACTTTTATTTTTCATTATCGATCAATTTTGTGAACGTAGAACGACTTGTCCCTGTGATCCGACCCGGTACTCGCCGGTTATTTTTATATTGCATTGACGCTCCTACGCTTGGGAGCGGAAGGCGTGCACTTGCGCGTTTTTCCGAGTCAACCAGGAGTATGCAATGGCAACCCAATATCAGACCAGAAGTTCTGATAAGACCCATAATGCTTTTTGCAAAATGAATGGGCATTAAACTATGCCATATAAAAATATATACATATCTAGCCTAAACGACGAAAGTCAAATTGCCTGTATGTATATTTCGCTACTCCCCGAGGACAAATAAATTTTGAAAATAAATTTGATCTGTTGTCATAATATGAGTCTAAAATGAGCACAATTGTGGACGTATATTTTATAGAACCCACATCATACTATGAAACTTATTGCTCTAACATAATTATTAGTAGTATTCTCTTGCAGTATATATGTGCTTTTTACGCATTTTATTTTACTGTAAATGATTTGTCATCCTGAATACTCCTAAAACGAGGATGCCATGTACTCTCTGAAACTTATAAAGTTTCAAAGGATATTCATCAAAATGAAATCCCTAATGACTCAAGAAACCAATAAAGCCTGAAGCTTTATCCAACTATGATCCGCATAATAGTCATTGTGAAGATGTAATCCTTCACAGTTTGAACAGAGTTCACCTATTATAAGGACAAAATTAACTTGAGCATTTTAATGGACGTTCAAAAGTCCCACATAAATTCGAACAGAGGAATTAATTTGGAACACCAGAAGTGTCCAGAATCGACCAACTTTGGATCGATGTCACCCTGGATTGATGATGCAAGACATCATTAACCAGACGAACCCGAAGATTCTTCAAAAAAAGGGTGAAACTCTCATTATCCCATTCAAAAGGGAAAAATGATTACGAGATCATCTCCATTCACATGGACATTGACTCTCCTCACTTCCTCAAACGAATTTAAAATGATATACTATCATTAGTAAAATTAGACCTTTAGGCCTCTTGAGAGTATTTGAGGGATAAAAGTGGACTCACACACTCCCTTCATATGGCTGATGATGTACCTTTGAGTACTCATCTATATATCCTCTTTAAATGGTCATAATCAAAACCTTGTTATCCAACCGCAGTCCAGATTATTATTAATCACAACGAACATATTACATTACTGGGATATTGGTTGGGCTTTTACTTACCCTCATACCACCCTCAAAAATGCCGCAGTGGAACTTATTCATCGGGACTAACCCTCCTAGATGAATATGTTCCGAGATCCCCCAACGGGGGAGGCACTAGAGCACATCTTATAGATGGAGCCTTGACGGGTTCATATTCCTAGTTCTATGCTCAACTTCATTGAAGTCGAGCTTATTGCGGATTTTTGGGATAACACTGGGAAATCAATTTAACAACTGGAAGAAAATTGAACACCCTGAAGCTTTGTGTTCACACCCAGAAATGGGTTATATGTAAATCATTAAAATGATTTAAACGGATTACTTATCCACTAGAAATCCAGTTGTAGGTGACCATATGGGAACATGCAAACCATCAGAACGCCTCCTTAGAAACTATTTATATGAGCCTGATCACCTCATATAAACAGTTTCCGAGAACCCCTAACGGGGAAAGCGTTTAGTGCACATCTTATCGATGGAGTCATGATGAGTTTACATTCCCATATCACCACTATGGACCATTTAAAACATTAATACCTATGATCTGATTATCATGAATAGTGATGAGATCCTGACGATCCACACTTATGAAACTGTTAAACAGTTATCAGACATAGCTACTGACAATATAAATATTGTCAAATTCACACATCCCTGCTACTAAAAATCCAGCTAGGATTGACATACCAACTATAATGGATGCAATCTACCAGTAGCAGAAGTGGATATTCTCAATGGATAAGAGGATATACCACGAGACCCTAAAACAATACCACCACAGGAAAGTGAGCTCATCTCCATATCCTCTCCCTTTCCAGAACCTCCGGAAGAGATAAATCTGGAATAAATTGAATAATGTACGTACACGGAGAGGTATTTGGATAAAACACACTTGTCGACAATTACTCACATTTCATTTTGCCATTGATATCGTTCACAATCTCCGTTTCCTGAAGCAAACGCAGAAATTTGGCCAAATTACGCGGAACGAGGCAATAATAAGTTGAGCTGGACTCACTTATGAAATGTGAAGTGTTTGGACCTGAAGTCCTGATATCAAAAGATATCAAACCTGTGGGCTACTGAGTATTGTATAAATAAATAAAATCGTATGCTATAAGCAAAACGCTATAGCCTTAGAGGTTTATTTCGCAGAAACCAGGAAGTAACCATGTAAGATGAGTTTAACTCACTTACAAAATTAATTAAACTGATGCATCAGGCTCCCTGGTCATAGTTGCGAAAACCATACGATTGGCAAAGATAATTTTAGGCTATGTTGCTATGGATGATGTGACAACATACGCTTATGAATAATCATCCTGAAGATGAAATCATCATTCCGAAGATGAATAATCATCCCGAAGATGAAACCATCATCCCGAAGATGAATAATCATCCCGAAGATGAAACCATCATCCCGAAGATGAATAATCATCCAGAAGATGAATAATCATCCAGCAGATGAATTACCATCCAGAAGATGAAATTATCATCCAGTCGATGAAGAAACATGGAAAATTGCAAACCACCAATACACCTACTGGTTGTATGGATGCACATTAAGACCCCTTCCGTTCGCTAGAAGAGGGGAAGGATATCCTAGGTCCTGAAGTGCCTTACTCAAATGTCTTTTGTACACTCCTTTATCTGGCAGTAAACACTTTAACCAGATACAGTGCAGCGCCTGCAGCGCACCACTGGACCAGAGATATGTAGCTTCTGCGCTATCTCCAAGGGTCAAGGATCATACAACATGTTAAATGTATTTGCAGATACAGGTTACAGATCATCGCGATGACTGCAACAAAGAAGCGACCAACTCCTGAGACCAGCAAAGCATACTTCCAAGGCAACATCAATCCCACCATCCCGAGAGGCTCATCAATCCAAGAAGCAAATCATAAGTACGCACAGCCAGGTCCTGCAGTACCTCGCAGACACAGTGACGACTGGGTCAGAGACGTGGTGCTACCTACCGAGTCTGCAGACCGCTCCTCTTCAGAAGAGATCCATCAGATTCAGTAGCTGCCATAGATGAGTGATACTTGTATAGATGAGCGATGTCTTGTATAGGTGAGCGATGCCTTGTACTTTGTACTTATTATCGGAACACTGTAAGAGATTGATGTATAGTTGCCTAGGAGATCTGCAAGCCTGCAGCTTGTACAGATCAGGGGAGTCAAATGTAGTGTTGTACTCTTTTCCCTTGGCTATTGGTTTTTCCCACTGGGTTTTCCATAGCTAAAGGTTTTAACGAGGCAACCTCATTGACTCTGGATCCAGAAGTATCCACCCCCTAAATACTTCCACTAATCAGGGGAAGTTACGGAAACTGTACTCTTTTTCCTTGGCTATTGGTTTTTCCCACTGGGTTTTCCATAGCTAAAGGTTTTAACGAGGCAGTTATCTCTAACTTAGGATCCAGAAGTATCCACCTCTAGTGATATCCATCGATCAGGGGAAGTTAAAGGGACTTGTACTCTTTTCCCCTAGCCATTGGTTTTTCCCACTGGGTTTTCCTTGGCAAAGGTTTTAACGAGTCAAGTACTCTTAAACTTGGGATCCAGAAGTATCCATAGACCCATGATCAAATAAGCTCTATGAACCCTGAAGCGTTCATCACGGCTTACAAAAATGGATGGATAAGGGGAAGTGTTATAAACGGGCTTTGGAGGCCCAACCCGTTAGTGGGTATCCACCCATTATGTAACCCTATTACTATAAATACAGGGCTACGGGGTTCCGTAGCCGCCATGGTTTACAACAATTATTAATTTTTCATTAATTGATTGATTTTTGGTATACTAATGCAAAATAATTCTTGATTACCCTTGCCATATGATTGATTAATAGGTTACCAAATCAAATAAGAATTTGTTATTATTACTCAGTTCAAACAAATGTTCATAGTTACTAATTTGGATTGGTAGTTAGGCTTTCAAATAGATTAGGAATGCATAATCAATTAATTTATAACCGTTAAATAAGACTTGTTAATTATAATTAAATTCTAATTTGAGGGCTATTTTTATGAAATGCTTTAAAATTTGCAGATCAATCATATTTAAGTAATACCTAGTAACTAAATATTAATTTTAGACTTTTCCTTCCAATAAGAAAACAAGAGAATTGGAGCCATAAATAAAAAAAATTAAATAAAATGGAAGGGATAAAACATCATGGAGGTTCACTTTGGCCCAAAAGGGGGAAAAAACCAAAACAAAAAAGACAAAACGAAAGATTTAAGGGAAAGGAAAAAAACAAAGTAAGCATGGGAGTAATTATGAAATTAGAAGAAAGATAATGAGAAAGGAAATGTGATGAAAAAAAGGAAAATAAATAAATAAAAAGGTTTAAATGATTAAAGCGGGATTTGGATCACTGAACCAAACAATGCAAACTCTTTAACACTGCATCCAAACCGTAGGCATCGACAACGCATTTGGTTAAAAGAACAATACACGCATTATATATATATTACAATTGAGGACAGATTTTGAATTTGTTTTATGCGGCAATGTCACATCAAGTTTTGGAGGGAAATTTTTGGGTTGAAGAGAAATTTGTTGGGAATACACAAAAATATTGAAATTAGGAATATCATTTTAATATTAGTTATGAAAAAAAATGTTGTGCACACACAATCTCATCTTGGGAATGAACGCGAGCTGTGGGAGAATGAACGCGGGAGATGCTGCCAACTCATTGATCCGCGTTGCAAAACCCTGTAAAATTTCGATCCCATCTGCTGATATTTCAGGGGAAACTAATAATTATTGATGTTTGTTTAAAATTAGTGGGTCCAAGATTTTTAAATGAACAGTGTCCCACGGGCACTGCCTATATGTATATGGCGGGGCGCCGAAGGCGCCCGCTAAATTTTTTAACGCTGATTTGTTGTTCCGCGCCTAAGGCACCCGCGCCGAAATTGTTGTTGTACGTCGAATTTGGTGTTCTGTATCGGAGGCACATGCGCTGAATTTGTTGTTCCGCGTCGAAGGAGCCCGTGCCATTTTTTAACGCTGATTTGTTGTTCCGCCTGCGTCGAAATTGTTGTTTTACGTCGAATTTGTTGTTCTGTACCGAAGGCACTCACGTTGAATTTGGTGTTCTGTGTCGAAGCCGCATGCGCTGAATTTGTTGTTCCGCACCGAAGGCACCCACGCTGAAGGCGCCAGTGCCGCTAAATATTGTAAGCTAATTTGTTTTTCTTTTAAATTTTGGCTTTGAAAAAAAAATTTCGGGGAACAAAGATTTCGCAAGGGAAAATCTTAAATGAACCGTGCCCGCGGGCACGGGTTATGACTAGTATAATATTAAAAGCCGAGATTTATCTAAAAACAAACACCTAATAATTGGCAGCCAAAAACTTTCATGCACATATCTTGCAAGGGCATTTCGGTAATTTACTGAGACCCGATTGACTCCTTGACCTACTTAACCAAACACTGATATTTTTTCGGTCACTCATTCAAAGATTGAGAACTCGTAACTGGAGTTCAATTTGAGAGTATACCATCTAATATGAAAACATATAAAAAGCATGTCTCTTGGTTAATTTGCGAGCTTAATTATGAAAACATGAAAAAAATAATAATGTGAGCATCTTATTTAATGATCAGAAACATAAAAATATGATAAAAAGGCTTCCAACAGTTTAAAATATGGGTCAGTTTAGCGGGTTATCACCTTAATAAGGCACTTCACGCACGCCGGCTATCAACTACTCATGGGAAAAGAGGGAGACAAATAAATTAGCATTCCTACCGAACCAAATTAGATTTTTTCTATTGAAATTATCTATTTTCAATTTCACTGGATATAAGAGTTGCAGTAAATCATTATCTAAAGGTAAACGCACATGCATCACACATACAACTAAAATTCAACTAAACGAAAATCTATAAAAATAAAAGCACGTGAATAAATATCAAGGCAAACTATATCAAAGCTCTTCCAGAATCAAGGGATCTAGTCGGATCTCCATCACATATACTTCTACAAGAAGGCTAAGCCATTCTAATACGTGCCATGGAGAAATAATGGGAATTGTGGAAATACTGGATCAAAGGCCAATATGGTTGAAGTGAACTTAGACTCAAGTTAATACATTCTTTGCACATTGTTAACTCCACCATTCATTTTGGTTATTGGTTGTCAGATTCTGGAGTTAGTATTCATGTTTCTTCCAAGTGCTCCTTGCTTTACAAGTTATGCATTACAAGGAATGTGATAGGTTCCAACGCAAATCTGAAATTAAATTGCTAAAATAGCGAATAAAAAGTTAATTTTGGCTATAATATAGGGGCAACCACCCTCCCAAGACGCCGATAAGCGAGGACGTCCGCACTCTCCTAATATCCCCCAAAGAACTCTCGAAGAACTCTCACCAAATAATCAAAATAAGCATACGAGATTAAAGACAGCTAGCCCTAGCTTTTAGAATAAACCCCCCTCAACAATTACAAGTTTGCCATTAAAATTGTAATAAAGGGGAAAGGGTCGAAAATGCCCCTAAAGTGGTGCGACTGAAGTTGCGCACGCGGGCTAGGTTCGACGCCTCCTCTGATAGGTGCGGATCACACCATTACTCCCCTTCTAATGAGCCACATTGTCCTCAAGGTGGAAGTTTGGAAACTGCTGCGTCATCACGTCCATGAGCTCCTACGTGCTCTCGTGCTCTGGCAAATCCTTCCACTGTAGCAGAACCCCGCGCTCACACGTGCTCCCTCTACGGACCACTTTCAGCTCCGCTGGTTCCAACCTCACCTCTATATCAGCTGTCAATGCCTCCGGTAGGGTGTGTGAAGGGGTGTGATCTCCGATCGCCTGACGAAGCTGTGATACATGGAACACCGGGTGAATAACAGATCCTAGGGGTAATCTCAGCCTGTAAGCAACTAGTCCTACTGTCGCCTCGACCTCGAAAGGTCCAAAATAATGCGGCATTGACTTCTCAATCCTCCTGTAGGCCAAGGATTTCTATCTGTAAGGTTTCAGCTTCAGGTATACCATATCTCCTACTGCGAACTGCACATCTCTGCGGTGTAGGTCTGCCCTCGCCTTCATAACCTGCTGAGCCCGAGCAAGGTGGAGCTTTAGCTCCTCCAAAATCTGATCCCTCTCTGGCAGATACTGCTCCACATCGGATACTGGTGTCGAGTCTTGCCCATAATGCAATAAATGGGGAGGGTTTCTACCATACAGAATCATAAACGGGGTCGTCTGAGCTGCAGTATGATAAGATGTGTTGTACCAGTACTCTGCCCATGCTAGCCAACGGGCCCACTCCTTGGGATTTTCTGAAAAAAGCATCGCAGGTAAGTCTCCACACTCCTGTTTACCACCTCCGTCTATCCATCGGTTTGAGGATGGTAGGCCGTGCTCCGTCTCAACACTGTCTCCTACAGCCTGAAAAGCTCCTGCCAGAATCTACTTAAGAACACATTGTCTCTATCAGAGACAATGGACTTTGGAGGTCTATGCAAGCGAATGACATCTCTCAAAAAGACCTCTGCCACCGACACTGCGTTGTAAGGATGCCGAAGTGGGACAAAGTGTGCATACTTGCTGAGGCGGTCAACCACAACAAATATGACTGTATATCCATCCGATTTCGGTAGTCCATCTATGAAATTCATGAAGAGGTCTTCCCACACTCGATTGGATAAGGACAGCAGCTGTAGTAATCCCCCCGGGGACATCGCCTGGTACTTGTGACGCTGGCACATGTCACACTCTGTAACCATCTTCGCCACCTCCTTCTTCATCCCCTTCCAGTAGACCTCCCTTGCTAGTCTCTGGTAGGTCTTGAGGACCCCAGAATGTCCTCCTACGATGCTGTTGTGGAACTCCTGGAGTATGTCCGGTATATATGTCGAAGTCCTCGGCAGAACTAATCTCTCCCAATATAGTAGCCGTCCATCCTGAAGTGAATACCCGTGATACTTAGTTGATCACTGCAACCCGTATGCCTGCCAACTCCCGATCCTGCTCAACCTCCTGCTGTATTGGCTCCCAGTCCTGGAGCACGGAAACTGTTAGTGCGGCCAACTCTGTCTCCTCCTCTCGCCGCGAAAGTGCATCATCTGCCTTGTTCTCCAGCCCCGGACGATACTCAATCTCAAATCTGTATCCCATCAGCTTTCGCAGCCACTTCTGATGCTACTCTGCTACCATCTGCTGCTCTAATATGTACTTGAGGCTCTGCTGATCTGTGTGCACTAGATAACTCCGCCCCAGCAAGTACGGCCTTCACTTCTGAATCGACAAGACTATGGCCATCAGCTCCCTCTCGTAGACAGACTGCAGTCTGGCTTTAGCGGTCAACACCTGACTGAAATACACAATGGGCCGCTGCTCCTGCATCAATACTGCTCCCAGCCCATGTTCCGATGCGTCTGCCTCTACCACAAAGGGCCTGGAAAAATCTGGCAACGCCAAAACTGGCACGGTGGTCATGTCCCTCTTCAGGGCTTCAAATGCCGTCGTCGCTTCCTCCCTAATGGAACTGGTCCTTCAATATCTCGGTCAATGGCCAGGCGATCGTCACATACCCCTCCACAAATCTGCGATAGTAACCTGTCAACCCAGGAAACCCCGCAGCCCCCCTGAGTGTAGTGGGGTGCGGCCAGTCTAACATCGCCACTATCTTCGCACTATCTGCTGTCACCCCCTTCTGCTGACACCACATGTCGCAGATACTCTACATGTGACTGTCCGAATAAACACTTCTTTCTGTTCACAAACAGCTGATGATACTGCAGCTCCTGAAACTCAACCTACAGGCGGTCCAAGTGCTCCTCCAAGGTACGACTGTACACCAATATGTCAGCAAAGAAAACGTGTACGAATCGCCTCAAATTAGGACGGAATACATTATTCATATGTGGCTGAAATGTAGCTAGTGCGTTTGTCAAGTCGAAAGGCATGACTAAAAACTCGTAGTGGCCCTCGTGCATTATGAACGTTGTCTTGGGCACATCCTCCCCTCGCATTCTGATCTGATGGTAGCCGACTTGAGATCTATCTTGCTGAATAGGGATGCCCCATGTAACTCATCCAGGAGCTCATCTATCACTAGTATGTGAAATTTATCTGGCAATGTCTCTTTGTTCAACGACATGTAGTCTATGCAGAAGTGCCATCTCCTATCCTTCTTCACTAACAGCACTGCACTGGAGAAGGGGCGCACACTAGGCTGAATCACTCCCACCTGTACCATCTCTGCCACCATCCTCTCAATCTCATCCTTCTGATGCTGGGGTATCGGTAGGGCCTGACACTAATGGAAGACATGCCCTTTCGCAGTACTATGGCGTGCTCATGGTCCCTCGGGGGTGGAAGACCCCGAGGCTCATGGAAGACCTCCTTAAACTGCTCCATCAGCTGCTGCACCTCTCCTGGAATGGGCTGCTCATCACTGGCCTCAGCGCCTCTGATGCGGACGCGCCACTTGAGCCGGGCACACGCGCGGGGGTAGCGGCTAGCGGGGAGCCCACGATTGTTTACGTGCGCAGGAGGAGGCGTGGGGGCCGGAATTAGCGTTGGTCATTTCAGGGGTATTTTGGTCTAGTCAGACCAAATTAGTAAATCCCCATTTCCCTTTATAAATTAGGGCTAGCCGTCATTAGGAGGGTATGCTTGATTTGTCTTCGAACAATCTAGTTATCAATTTGATGCTGTTTAGGCTTTTAGGCGTTCATAAAAGCTAGGAGATTGATTCGTCTCGAAGAATCCTTATCAAGTTCTCAATTTCTCATTGTTCTACCACTATTTTCCATTTTTTCCACCTTTAAATCGCTGTTTTGATCAATTAATCGCTGATTTGATCCAAACGGCAAGCGGTTCGTATCAAATTGGTATCAGAGCGGTGAGATCTAATGGCGGGAGGAACAAGAAGCGGCGCGACGGAAGAACGGCTTCAAGGGTTTCGTGAAGAAATCAACCGCGAGATGGAGGAATTAAAGAAAGCCATGTGTGATGATATTCAATCATTGAGGACGGCCATGGAGATCTCCAACAAGGATCACGCCCATACTCAAGAGGACATCCAAGCCGAACTCAAACACATGAGGATCGAGGCGGCGAAGACGGCGAGAGAGATTCCTCAAATCCCAACGATGATGGCGATGCTCCAAACCATCTCGGCGGCCGTAGGAGGAGATCGAGGCAAGAGGCCGGAAGGGTTTTTTGTCGAAGCGGCGGCTACAAATTTTCCAAACCAAGGCGGCGGCTGCCCAAATCTTCTAGGGTTTGCGGGGGAAGGGAGCGGGACCCACCCGGACCAGACGGCAAGCACGGCGGGCCCTACTGGGCCTGCCGTAAGTTCGACAGACCCAATAGGGCCTGCCGACAGCAGCGCGCCCCCATCCGGGGGCGCGGAAGGCGGAGCGCCCCCTTCCGGGGGCGCGGGAGGCTGGGCGCCCCCAGGCGGGGGCGCAGGTGGCGGAGCGCCCCTTTCCGGGGGCACGGGTGGCGGAGCGGCCCCTTCCGGGGGCGCGGGAGGCTGGGCGCCCCCAGGCGGGGGCGCAGGTGGCGGAGCGCCCCCTTCCGGGGGCGCGGGTGGCTGGGCGCCCCCATCCGGGGGCGCAGGTGGCGGAACGCCCCCGCAGGGGGGCGCAGGAGGCTGGGCGCCCCCAGCGGGGGGCGCTGGAGGCGGTGCGCCTCTGTTGGGGGGCGCGGAAGGCTGGGAAACCCCTTTTGGGGGTACGGCAGCGCGTTTTGGAGGCCCGGCGAGACCACTGAGGCCTTTTGGGGGCGTGGCGGGGTTTGTTCAACCCCCAGGGGCGACGGCGAGACCCGACAGAGGAAGAGGGGCTCCCGGGATGACGATTGGGGCTCCTGCGGCCCAATTTTGGGGCCCAGGGGGCCATCTGGAGGGCCGGACCGCTCCCGTTCAGCAGCACGGAGGCGCTAGAGGGCCCATTTTTGCACCACCGCCCCGACTACCGGATTGTTTGGGGAACTACATCCCTACGGGGGATAGGGAGCGACCTCAATGGCTTGATGAGCTGTACGAGGGCGGCGACGGAGGCCCCGGAGGGGGGCATGGGGGCGTGATGGTGCAGGGAGGCATCCCTAGGGGGTTGGAGCACAGTACGGAGACATAAACGTGGATTGAAGGCTGAAGAAGCTGAAGATGCCGACGTTTGATGGCACCGATCCGGACGGCTGGGTTTACCGGGCCGAGCGTTACTTCCAGGTGATGCAGCTGACAGAGGAGGAGGTCCTGCGTGCGATAGGGATCTATTTCGAGGACAAGGCCCTAGCCTGGTACCGGTGGAAGACAGCCCGCTCTCCTTTTCGTTCCTAGGAGGAGCTCTCTTCTTACCTTCTCGACCGGTTCCAGGAGAAGTCCGGAGGGGACTTCTATGAGCAGTTGTCAGCACTGCGACAGGAGGGGACAGTTCGGGACTTCGTGGAGAAGTTTGAGATGTTGGCTAGCAGGTTGCGGGGGGGTGTCTGACCAGGTGTTGATCGGGAGCTTCATGAGGGGGTTGAAGCCCTCGATACGGGCAGAACTTCGGATGCAGAGGCCCAATGACTTGGAGGATGTCCTCCGTCTAGCCCACATGGCGGAGGAGAAGCACACGGAGGAGAGGCGCATCAGAGGGGCTTGGGGAGCCCAGAGCCAGCGCAGCACGGCATCACTAGTTCCACCACGGCCAGCAGCAGGAGTCCCAGTGGCGCCTAGAGGAGAGGTCAGGCCGGGGGTGGTACCAGGCAGGCGACTGACAGAGGCGGACATGCGGGCCAGGCGTGCAGTAGGGTTGTGCTTCCGTTGCGACGAGAAGTTCAGCCCCGGTCACCGATGTGCGAGCAAGTTGCTGCAGATCGTGATCGTACCCGACGAGGAGGAGTATGAGGAGGAGGTACTGGAGCCCGAGCAGTTGGCGGAGGAGGAGGCGAGTGTACACATGGACGTGGCGGAGGTCTCCCTGAACTCTGTGGTAGGATTCACTCCGAATCATACCATGAAGTTATCAGGGACGTTGGCAGAGCAAGCAGTGACGGTCCTTATTGATAGTGGGGCGACTCACAACTTCATTTCTAGGAAGTTGGTGGATCGCCATGGGCTGGATCTGAGCACGTTGGAGAGATTCACAGTGTTGCTGGGGACGGGGAAGATGGAGGAGAGCGCTGGGCTCTGCAAGGGGGTGTGCCTGATGCTGCAGGGCATACAGATAGTGGAGGACTTTTTACCACTGGAGTTGGGGAATGTGGACGTCATTCTGGGGGTACATTGGTTGAAGAAGTTGGGGGAGATGAAGGTGAACTGGAAGCTCCTACGGATGGAGTTCCAGGACGGCAACCGGACGGTGGTGCTGACCGGAGACCCTACACTCTGCTTTTCGGTGGTGGCCTTCAAGGCCATCACTAGGGCGTTGCAGGATGAGGGTGAGGGTTTCCTGGTGGAGTGCCAGGGGTTGTTGACTGAGGAGGAGCAGCAGACAGAGACCGCAGGGGAGGTGGAGCCGGTACTGGAGCAGTACCAGGAGGTATTTCAGAGCCCACAGGGGCTGCCACCGCAGAGGGGTCACGAGCATGTGATCGTGCTACGGGGGGATGGGGCTCCGATCAGCGTGCGGCCATACAGATACCCGCATTCGCAGAAGGACGAGATAGAGCGGTTGGTGCGGGAGATGCTGCAAGCGGGGGTGATACAGCCCAGTGTGAGTCCTTTTTCTTCACCAGTGCTGTTGGTGAAGAAAAAGGACGGGAGTTGGAGATTTTGCGTCGATTACCGGGCGCTGAATAGGGAGACTGTCGCGGACAAGTGTAGAGGAATATGCCCTCGGATCATTTGTATTTGATACAAATGAAAATTTAAGCCTAGATAGGGACTAATTTGCATATGATGCAAAAGAGATTAAATGTTTCTTAAATTGTTTAAGACTATATTTAATTAAATAAACACGTTGAAAAGGTTACCTAGATGACGGGATCGTCCCGCTCTAAACGCAGGTTCAAACCACGTCAAAAACGGAGTCCAAATGCACAAGTTATAGCCAAAACAAGTCAGCCCAAACTGTTGGGCTGAAACCAGCGAAAATGGAGGCCCACCAAGCCCGAATTTTCTGGTTAGGGTTTTTTTAAACCTGGGTTTTTTCTTGACGGCTACGTTTCTAAGAGAAGCATGACTTTTGGCTAACTTTGGACAATTGTTTGAAGGGTCAAACGGACTCGGATTGACGATCCGTTTTTTCCTACGCGTTCACCGTTGAACCCTCTTTGATTTGGTAGGTTGTACCAACATTGAAGCTCAACGGTGAGGGAGTTAAAATTCGAGGAAGTTTGTCCTTTGTGAAAGGCAAACTAACTTGATTTAATTAATCCCAAATTAAATAGTCCCACATCAGATTTTGAGAAAAGGGGAGAGTCCGCCGCCTATATAAATAGGGGTCTGCACTCCTCCTCAAAACTCGTCCCAAGCTCTAGATCTAAGCGGCTCTCGTAAATGTTGGAGCACGCTCGGATCTAAGCTAAATTAATATTTCTTCTCTCCCTATAAATTTCTGCCTTGCTCCTGAGGGCTCTAGCAAAGCCGCAAAGGAGTTCGGATTCAGATCCGAAATCTAGGCGGAGGTTTCACTCGCGTGAAACTTTCTTCGGCGCGTGATTGGCTCGGCGACATGGGATTGATCGCCTCGGGATGCGGAGCGGTTCGAGGAGCAGTTCGGGGAGCGGTTCAAGGAGCGGCTCGGCGTGGCACGGGAGCAGCTCGGAAGACGGTGCGGAACATCTCGCCTGCCCCAGGGCTGAGATTCCGGGTATGTGTTTAAGTTTTTCATTTAATTATTCGCAGTAGTTAGATTCCTCTTGGGGTGGTCAGATCCACCCCAAGTTGGCAGAGATCCTGGCTAATAGGGTCTGGTTCCATAGGGTTGCATGTTAATTAGATTAACATAAAATTTTTCCGTTGCATTTCTGTCTATGTTCCGTCCGACTTAGGACGGGACTAGAGTTTTTGTGCCCTAAGGGTCCTAGAAAACCCTGCATTGGTATCAGAGCCATCTCTGTATGCTGATCTAGGACTGCGAATTTATTATTTGAATGCATTTACAGAAAAATGTTTTCTTTAAATTTATGCGATAAATTTAAATTTTTTTGTTTAAAAATTTTATCTGATAAATTTTAAACATTAAAGTTTTAAATTGGAATTTTTAAATTTATGTGATAAATTTTAAAATTGTTTTAAAGCTTTAAAACTTTATGCGATACGTTTAAAATGTTGTTTAAAATTTTATGTGATAAATTTTAAACATGGAATTTTTTTTAAATGATGTTTTAAATTTATAAGATATTTTTTAAAAACTGATTTTAAAAGTTTAAAATTTTTATGCGATAAATATTTTAAAGAAGCATGCAAAAGTTATGATTTTTTAAACAAGCTTTTACTTTATGAGATAAAATAAAATGTTTTAAAAATCGTATTTTTAAATTTAAATGTTAAATTTAAGTATGCATGCTAAAATTGTTTATGCGATAAACTTTAGTCTATTTAATTGTTAAATAGTTGTACACTTTTTATGCGATAAAATTAGTGTAAATTTTTAATAGATATGTCTTCTTGTCCCTTATTTGATAACACAAGACAACCCTTTAGGTTAGCCATTAAAAATGATTAAAATTTATTTACTTGAATTTTAATGACATGCTATGTTTTAATAAAATATTAACAACCCTTTAAGACCTAATTCCTGATTATGGTAGTCCTTTTAATGATTTCTTAATTCTAATTGTTATTAGTAATTATCATTAAAGGACTTCGCTTTTAGCGTTGGTTAATAATTTTATTAAAATCCTAATAACGATTAGGATAGTACGTGAACCTTATAGTTGATAAGGATTTAATAAAAGTTATTAAACAAATCCTAAAATTTTGAATTTAAGGATGCAACTAGTTGATAGGATTAATTAGTTGTTAATAAAAGCTGTTTAGTCTATGGCACACATACAAAAATGACAAGCTTCATTCAATGGACCATGATCCAGTCAATGTGCTTGGCTAAGAGTTCTGGGTCAACCCTTGCTAGTACAAGGGGCAGTGATCCTGGCTTAGTCAATTCCCTGGCTGTGTTCCGCTGGACCGCAATGTCGCGAATCATGATTGTATGACACCCTGGACTATATCTAGTCAATGCGTTATAAATCTTATTAAAGATTAATTCGTATCCCTCCTTGATTTTGGAGCTTGGTAACTCAAAGAAGACAATTATAGTTGTTGAGTCTCCCCAAGATGTGACTTGTTTTTCTTTAAGGAACAAACTCCAACATACATGTGATGTAGTCTAGACTTGACCCAAATCGATGCGTCGGGTCTCCTCGAGTATCGATCTAAGTCAAATCTGGACACGAAATCAAGGGTCTGACTAGACCAGTCATTATGATTTGTTGAGTCTCCTCAAGATCATAAGTGACTGTGGGTAAAAATCGACAGGGAATCACATGTGATGTGATTGACCAAGAGTTAGTCTACCAGTCATTGAACCAATCAACTTGTTGAGTCTCCTCAAGGTTGTGAGGTTCGGGATGATTGGATCCCTCTTTCACTAATTTTTAAATTCGATTAAATTGTTCGTTATTAAGCTTTAAAACGATCGTAAAAATAGTGGGAGGATATAGATAGATGAAAGCCAATCTACCTATATTTAATATTGAACATATGCAAAAACTAGGGCAAGACTATGTTTACCGAAGGAATCAAAATATAATATTGGAATAAGTTAACTGGTCAAATAGTTGATTAATTGAATATCAGGTTAAATTCTAATTGATGGAATTAAACTATATTCTCGTTGACATTAAATGACCTTCTAAAGAACAGACTTAAGAAATATGATTTCATTAAGTTCTGGGTCCAACAAATAAATTAAAGTTACATGTCACTCTTCTCTATATGAGGCAGCTTGAACATATAGGATATTCGAAGTATGTTTCTCCCTACAACTTGTCGAGCTACCCTCAAGGTTGTATGGACAAACAATTCCGATCCGCAAAGTTCGAGAATTCGATCAAACCGTTTGAGTCGAATACGAGTGCATGAGCGGTGCAAGACTATGTATCCCAACCGGATCTTGAGACAAGCAACTTCTTGAGCTAAACTCGAGATTGCAAAGCTCAAGCGTTTGGATACATAAGATGCTTGCATAGCTATTTATGTTGGGTTAATTAATATCTAAATGTGATTTAGAAAAGGAAGAAGGCACTCCGGAAAGTCAATTGAGAAAGTTAGTTTAATTTATCATTAGTAAAGGCATAAGTAGGAGGAAATGAAAATGTGATATATTTTGATGTCACGATTTCAGAATAAATAGTTATACAAAAACGTCTAACACATTTTTTGACGAATGTCGTCACCTTGCTTCGGAAGCAATGTTTTGTGTTAAGTAATTTGTAATAACTATATATATATATATTAAATGTTAATATATAAATACACAAGATAGTAGCAAACTTATATGGTAAAATAGACTAGGCCGTGTCGAGAGACTAAGCTTCACAAGTCACATAAAGAGGGGTCTGACCTCTCGTATTATGAAGTCTACGGACACTTGTGAATCTTATCCTCTCAGATATAATGGCTGAAAACCATCTGTAAGACAGTGGAAGAATGAGTTGTCGAACTCAGTCTCGTACATACTGATGTACCCGAGTCTATTTTAACCAAAATAAGTTATTCGTATATTTTATTAAGACACGTGTTCTTGATGAAACACAAGCCTGATAAAATAAAGAACGAAAAGTAGAAAGTATTTAAACTGATTCGATTAGATCGAATGGTCAAATACTTAGCTACATAAAATCTTGTGTAATTAAAAGAAAATGTGATTTTCTCTCAGGTCAAGTCTGTTAACACATCCGTGTGTTAAAATATATGAATCACACTTAGTGAGACTTGGTGCGATACATAGTAAGTGACTCTGAGTTAAGTCCTCTCTCTGGGTTAAGTCCCAGATTGTAATGCCTAGTTTTTGATAATGTCCTATGAGGACATTGTCAATAAGATATTCATTAAATCGATCATTAAAGAAGTTGTATAATTACTCGAATTTCGTGAGACAAATTGTCGAGTTAGACATCATAACTGATGATGACTTAGTCAACTTCCGGGATGAAATTCGGAGAAGTAATTCCGATTTAAAAACTTGATGCAATCAGAATAGGTCCGTGTGCGTAAATAAATTTTGGAATTTAGTTTATGTGCACAAGGAAAATGTTTCCTCACTTTCTGCAAGTAAATCTTTAAGTTGAAAGATTGGTGCAGAAAGGAAAATAGTGAAATGTAATCATGTTGGTCGAGAATGGTTTTTCCATACTAATTCTTATAAAACGGATTATAATGAAACCGTTTTCCACCAGCAGATGTGTACAGAACTACTCGGACCAAACTCGATGTAAACGCTTAAGTTGACCATGAAAATTGGAGCATTCACTTACAAGTTCGTTTTTCTAAATATGATTTAGACGGACCAACTTATATGAATTAGCCAGATAGTTTTCAAGGTCAGTGGGAGCGTGTAAATTTCATGTGAGGCATCAAAGGGATGGAACATATATTTTCACAAAGTGATCAAAAGAGTTTGATACTTTATTAGAAATAAATATGAGCCATTTGAAATGACCAGTAACTAATTTAAATGATTATCGTAAGGTACGATGAATTGGATAAGATCCAAGTAAATTAAAATATTATGGATTCCGAAAGACCAAATGAATTATTTGAATGAGATTCAAATGGTTGGTCTAAACATAGAAACCCTTAAGTCTATAATGTAGACGGTTTTAGCAGATCCACTCATGAAGGCTCTACCACATGAAGTCGGGAAAACTTATGTGTAAAAACGGTATGAGATACCGAGATAAATGGGCATGAGTGCAAGTGGGAGATGTTGAGAGATGATACCCTGTAGGTTATCTATCTTCATGTGTGAATAGCACAAACATCTTGTTCGAAATAACAGTAAGCTGTTTGGTAATAATTTATCTAAGTTATTTTATAATGTTGTTAACATTAGACATTAACTTAGGTAAAGTCCTAAGACTTTATGCAAGGTCAAACATGTATCGAGATGAGTATCTCGATCATAGAGAAATGTTTGACCGTCTGTAGCATAAGTCTAAAAGGGTTCGTGGTCGTAGATGTTTCGAGACAAGGATATCGAAACATCGGATAGACTATTGTGTCTTAGTCTTCACCGTATAGCGGTGGCGATGATCTCATGATCGCTTGACTTGGCGAAGTCGTTGACAAGACACAGGTGCTCATTAGAGAATGAGTTCACTGAACGATCCACAAGAGTTATCATATGGTTATATTGACCAATCTGTCAATGATGACTCTGAGTGATGATAGGCTAGTTGGTCTTTTGACTTGAGGTCATTTTGACGAACCTGTGCGTGAACGGTGCCACTTAGATCAAATGACCTAGCTTCGAGGCAAGCCCTGTCGAAAGGTCTTTGATTGGGTGACACTTGAAGCGTATGAGGAGAGTAATGACCAAGAGAGGATTCGTTTCTCCCGGTCAATGGGAGTTAGTGTCGTAGGGTTAGTTCGGTCTTTAGTAAAAACTCTGGCCAGAGTATGTTGGAAGAAGTCCAACATTTTTTTGACTAAAAGATCGATAGAAACTGACCGGAGTCAAGTTATTGGGGTTGACAGTTTAACCGTACCCTAGACTTGATCTACACGACATAGTTAAGACGAAGAGACTATAACTGCGGAATTCATCACGGAAACAGTCAGGGTGGTCCCGACAATACTCATGTCAATGAGTCAACCACAAAATGATGATTCCTAAAGCAGGGACGGCAACCACTGCTCGTGGTCACTGCCGTATAGGGCTTCGAGCCCAACCTGTAGTAAGGGTCAGGCTGTAGGGTCTCACACAGAGTGTGACCTTCGTCTAGTAATAGGTAGAAATTAGTTAGGGAGAATAATTTGCATTTGATGCAAGGGATAAAATATTGCAAAAGATGTTTGCAATCATCTCCTGCATTCGGGATAAATGATCCTGAGTGCAAGTGGGAGATGTAGAGGAATATGCCCTCGGATCATTTGTATTTGATACAAATGAAAATTTAAGCCTAGATAGGGACTAATTTGCATATGATGCAAAAGAGATTAAATGTTTCTTAAATTGTTTAAGACTATATTTAATTAAATAAACACGTTGAAAAGGTTACCTAGATGACGGGATCGTCCCGCTCTAAACGCAGGTTCAAACCGCGTCAAAAACGGAGTCCAAATGCACAAGTTATAGCCAAAACAAGTCAGCCCAAACTGTTGGGCTGAAACCAGCGAAAATGGAGGCCCACCAAGCCCGAATTTTCTGGTTAGGGTTTTTTTAAACCTGGGTTTTTTCTTGACGGCTACGTTTCTAAGAGAAGCATGACTTTTGGCTAACTTTGGACAATTGTTTGAAGGGTCAAACGGACTCGGATTGACGATCCGTTTTTTCCTACGCGTTCACCGTTGAACCCTCTTTGATTTGGTAGGTTGTACCAACATTGAAGCTCAACGGTGAGGGAGTTAAAATTCGAGGAAGTTTGTCCTTTGTGAAAGGCAAACTAACTTGATTTAATTAATCCCAAATTAAATAGTCCCACATCAGATTTTGAGAAAAGGGGAGAGTCCGCCGCCTATATAAATAGGGGTCTGCACTCCTCCTCAAAACTCGTCCCAAGCTCTAGATCTAAGCGGCTCTCGTAAATGTTGGAGCACGCTCGGATCTAAGCTAAATTAATATTTCTTCTCTCCCTATAAATTTCTGCCTTGCTCCTGAGGGCTCTAGCAAAGCCGCAAAGGAGTTCGGATTCAGATCCGAAATCTAGGCGGAGGTTTCACTCGCGTGAAACTTTCTTCGGCGCGTGATTGGCTCGGCGACATGGGATTGATCGCCTCGGGATGCGGAGCGGTTCGAGGAGCAGTTCGGGGAGCGGTTCAAGGAGCGGCTCGGCGTGGGACGGGAGCAGCTCGGAAGACGGTGCGGAACATCTCGCCTGCCCCAGGGCTGAGATTCCGGGTATGTGTTTAAGTTTTTTATTTAATTATTCGCAGTAGTTAGATTCCTCTTGGGGTGGTCAGATCCACCCCAAGTTGGCAGAGATCCTGGCTAATAGGGTCTGGTTCCATAGGGTTGCATGTTAATTAGATTAACATAAAATTTTTCCGTTGCATTTCTGTCTATGTTCCGTCCGACTTAGGACGGGACTAGAGTTTTTGTGCCCTAAGGGTCCTAGAAAACCCTGCAACAAGTTCCCTATTCCGGTGATTGACGAGCTGCTAGACGAGCTACATGGGGCAGCGGTCTTTTCGAAGATCGACTTGAGAGCGGGTTACCACCAGATACTGATGCGGCCAGAGGATGTGCCGAAGACCGCTTTTCGTACCCATGAGGGTCATTACGAGTTTCTCGTCATGCCTTTTGGCTTGACGAATGCTCCGTCGACGTTCCAGGCACTCATGAACAAGGTGTTCCAGCCTTACCTACGGCGGTTCATACTTGTATTTTTTGATGACATCCTGGTCTACAGCCGGGATATGGAGGAGCACATGGGCCACTTGGAGATAGTGTTCAAGGAGTTATTGGCGAATCAGCTCTTCGCCAACAGGAAGAAGTGCAGCTTTGGGCAGCTGCGGATTGAGTACTTGGGCCATGTAGTGTCGGCAGAGGGGGTAGCGGCCGACAGATCGAAGATATCAGCTCTGCTAGATTGGCCGATTCCTACTACGCTACGAGCTTTGAGGGGTTTTTTGGGGCTGACGGGCTACTACAGGAAGTTCGTCAAGGGTTACAGCACGATTGCGTGGCCTCTCACCGAGCAGTTGAAGAAGGACGGATTCAAGTGGGGTGAGGAAGCCACCAAGGCCTTTGAGGCCTTGAAGGTGGCTATGACGACGGCACCGGTCCTAGCCTTGCCAGATTTCAGCATATCATTCGTGGTCGAGACGGATGCCTCGGGGTACGGGCTTGGAGCGGTACTCATGTAGGAGGGTAGACCCATAGCTTATTTCAGTCAGGTGCTGACCGCTAGAGCACGACTGAAATCAGTCTATGAGCGGGAGCTGATGGCCATAGTCTTCTCGATTCAGAAGTGGCGGCCGTACTTGTTGGGGCGGGAGTTCGTGGTCCGCACGGACCAGCGGAGCCTCAAGTACTTACTGGAGCAGAGGCTGGTCACTGAGGAGCACCAGCACTGGCTGTCCAAACTGGTGGGGTACCGGTTTGACATCGAGTACAGGCCCGGATTGGAGAACAAGGCTGCTGATGCCTTGTCACGGAGGGAGGAGGGCATCGACTTGAGGGCATTATCACTGCCTATGTGGTTGGGTTGGGAGCCGATGTTGCAGGAGGCAGAGGCAGATGCTGAGTTACGACAGATCCGGGAGAGATTGCAGAGTGGCGAGGACGGACCGGTTGGTTACTCGGTAGTAGGGAGCAGATTGTTGTACCAGGGGAGGATGGTGATACCACGGAGCTCAGAGTTCATACCTGTCCTCTTCCAGGAGTTTCACAGTTCGGTGACCGGGGGCCATTCAGGGGTACAGCAAACCTACCAGAGGATGGCCAGAGAGCTGTTTTGGCCTGGAATGAAGAAGAGGATCGCGCACCTAGTCGCAGCTTGTGACGTTTGCCAACGTCATAAGTACATGGCTATGGCTCCAGCGGGCCTACTACAGCCGTTGGCACTGCCGGAGAGGGTTTGGGAGGAGGTGACAATGGACTTCATTGATGGACTACCACGGTCCGATGGATACACGGTGATATTCGTGGTAGTGGACCGCCTGAGTAAGTACGCTCACTTTATTCCATTGAAGCATCCATACACTACAGTGTCGATAGCTACCGCTTTCACGAGGGAGGTGATACGGTTACATGGGGTGCCCGGGTCCATTGTGTCCGACCGGGACCAGGTTTTTATGAGTGGCTTCTGGCGGGAGATATTCAGGGTGCAGGGTACGGTCCTGAAGCGGAGTACGGCCTACCACCCCCAGACCGACGGCCAGACGGAGGTGGTCAACCGCAGCATAGAGACATACTTGCGATGTTTCGCATCAGAGACACCACGTCAGTGGCATAGGTGGCTATCGTGGGCAGAGTACTGGTACAATACTTCGTACCACTCCGCGGCAGGGACGACGCCATTTAGAGTGATGTACGGGAGGGATCCCCCACCCTTGCTCCGTTTTGGTGACAGACAGACTCCAGTGTCTCAGGTGGAGGAGTACATGGGGGAGAGGGACAGTTTGCTAGAGGAGCTGAAGAAGCATCTGCTACGCGCTCAGCAGATGATGAAGGCCAGGGCCGATGTGCATCGTCGAGATGTACAGTTTCAGGTGGGAGACATGGTGTATCTCAAGCTGCGTCCGTACCGACAGAGATCGTTGGCGAGGAGGCCGAATGAGAAGCTGTCAGCTAGATATTTCGGTCCATACAGGGTGGTAGCCAGGATTGGCCAGGTGGCGTACAGGTTGGAGTTGCACGCGTCCTCAGGGATACATCCGGTGTTCCACGTGTCACAGCTGCGGAAGGCTATCGGAGATCAGGCGGTGTCTTCTACTTTGCCTCCTACCTTGACGGAGGACATGGAGGTATTACTCGAGCCTGTGGATGTGAGGGCGGTTCGTCAGGGCCCGGGGCGGCGAAAGGAGGTGCTGATTTATTGGGCGGGTTTGCCGGACTGTGATGCGACTTGGGAGGCCTACGACGTGATGCAGGAGCAGTTTCCTGACTTCCACCTTGAGGACAAGGTGGCTCTTTTAGGGGAGAGTATTGATGCGGACGCGCCACTTGAGCCGGGCACACGCGCTGGGGTAGCGGCTAGCGGGGAGCCCACGATTGTTTACGTGCGCAGGAGGAGGCGTGGGGGCCGGAATTAGCGTTAGTCATTTCAGGGGTATTTTGGTCTAGTCAGACCAAATTAGTAAATCCTCATTTCCCTTTATAAATTAGGGCTAGCCGTCATTAGGAGGGTATGCTTGATTTGTCTTCGAACAATCTAGTTATCAATTTGATGCTGTTTAGGCTTTTAGGCGTTCAATAAAAGCTAGGAGATTGATTCGTCTCGAAGAATCCTTATCAAGTTCTCAATTTCTCATTGTTCTACCACTATTTTCCATTTTTTCCACCTTTAAATCGCTGTTTTGATCAATTAATCGTTGATTTGATCCAAACGGCAAGCGGTTCGTATCAGCCTCCCTCCTTTGTCAACGAGTACATCTCCACTAGGTATCTCCATCCCTTAGTCTGAATGGTCCTCACCATGGTCTTCAACGAGACCAAAACTCTGCATACGCTGGGATCCCCCTGTAGTGTAACTGCTCTTCCATCTTCCTGAAACTCCATACTAAGCACCTTCCAGTTCACTGTCATCTCCCCCAACGTCTGCGACCGCGTCACGCCCAAGATGACGTCGGTGCTCCACAGGTCTAAAGGCAAAAAATCTACGATCACATGTATCTCCTGTATAGTCAGTACCAGCTCTCTGCAAACTCCTCGACTGCTCTCCTTCCCCGTCTCCATCATAACACTGAAACTGACACAGTCGGTTAGCTGGAGCCCCTGCTGGGCCACCACTCTCCTGGAAATGAAGTGTGGGTCGCCCCACTATCAATGAGCACGGTCACCTCCTGGTCGCCAATTTCCCCACTCAGCTTTATGGTATGGTTCGGTGTGAACCCTACCACGGAGTTAAGAGACACTTTCGCCACGTCTAACTAATGGCCCTCAGGCTCCTTCTCTGCCTCAGCTGTCTCATCCTCGACGCCAGCCTCGTCATCATCGTCCTCAAGTAGTAGCACCTGGAGCTTGCGCCCCGCACATCTGTGACCCAGCGTGAATCTCTCATCACAGCTGAAACACAAGCCCTTCTGCCGCTTCTCCCTTTGCATCAGTCATCCGCCTGAACTGCCCCCAGCTTGTGGTGCACTACTCCTCTCCCCAGTCTTATCCATGGCCGTCAGATCCGCTCCCGCAGTGGCTCTCTACTGTCCACATGTCACTGGCTGGCTACGGCTTGCCGGTCCACTCCATCCACTCCTGGCTTCCTCTCCTCCAACTGGTAATCCTCTGCCATCTGAGCGTACTCCATGGCCTCCATCAGACTCTGGGGCTTCTACTTGCGTACCGCCGCTCGAATAGTGGCCTTCAACCCCTTCATGAAAGTGCTCTTCATCGTCTCATCTGTCAACCCGTGCACATGTCCGATAGGGCCTCAAACCTCTCCAGATAGTCTCGGACCGTGCTCTCCTGCCTAAGTGATAGAAGCTGCTCCCGCACTTTTCCCAGGTGGGGGTCCCTGAACCTTTCTATCATCTGGTCCCTGATATCCTCCCACGAGCGAAAAGGACGCCTTGCATCCTTCCACTGAAACCACGCGAGGGCCTTCCCATCCAGACAGATGCTCGCGGTCTCCAGCTTCTGCTCCTCAGTCATCGTGAGACTCTAAAAAATCTCTCCGCTATGTGGACCCACGAAACCGGATCCATCCCATCAAATATAGGCATCTTCAGCTCCCTCAGACGGTCCATATTGAATCCCTGATCCCCTCGTCTCCCGGCATATCTAGGCTGATGATAATGTTGTCACCTCTCTTGGTGCGTCTCGTATTCTCCCAGCGGTCACCTCCACTGGTCACCATGCCCCCTTGGGGCCCCTCTCCTCGCCCACTGTAGTCGCCAGTCTGGGCTCCATACTCCTCATCATAGCCTCTGTATCCTCCTTCGTGGTCCCCGGGGCACCCTCATATGCGTGGGGTGGTGGACACCCTGTATTGTCGTCGTACTGAGGGTCGGGAGGGTCTCGAGAACCACCGCCGTCATCATCATAATGCTCCTGCCCTTCACTGGGATCAAATCTGCCATCAAAACCACGAGCCGTGCCCTCCGAATAGGGCGAAAACCCCACAGCTGATGTTGATGATGCGATAACTCTCGGGGCCTGCCTGGGCTCGGCGGGGGGCCCGCGGCCCTGCTCAGGGCCCGCGGGCCCTGGGCGCTGGTGTTCGGGACCCCAGCGGCCCTGTACAGGGGCCGCGGGGCCGTCGCTGGACGCCAGGGCCGCCGCGGCTCTGTAGGGCGGCTTCGCCGGCCGCTTATGGGCATGGGGGTTGCGCCCCCTGTGTGAAGTCCTGGGGTCCTGCGGGACCCCCTTTCGTCAGCCGCCAATCTTGGGGACGGCGACTATGTTCGCCGCCCCCTCTCCTTGCTTCCTCCGCCTTTCGTCGTATCGCCTCGCGATAATCCTCCATCCACGGCTCTCCATCCTCCTCTTCGTTAAATTCCTCCTCTTCGTAGGCCCGGTCCGCATCAAAAATCTCTTCTTTTTTCCTTTTCCTTATTCAAAGGTGGCGCCTTTGTTGTCGATTTAGGTTCCCATCCTCTTTGTTGTTCGCCGCCAATTGGAAGATCAATTGCGCAAATTGCTCTTCGTGCTTCGCTTGATTCGCCGTTAATTGGTCGATGGAGGCCGTCAATTTCTTTATTGCTTCCTCGTTTCCCGTCAATGATCTCTTTACTCCTTCGATCTCGCCGTTAAATTTCTCCTCCAAAGTATCAATCTTGTCCTTAGATCTTGTTGAAGCCGACATGGATCCTCACGTGCCCTGATACCAAAAATGATATGTTTCAAAGCAAATCTGAAATTAAATTGCTAAAACAGCGAATAAAACGATAATTTTGGCTACAATATAGGGGCAACCACCCTCTCAAGACGCCGATAAGCAAGGACGTCTGCATTTTCCTAATATCCCCGAAGAACTCTCGAAGAACTCTCACCAAATAATCAAAATAAGCATAAGAGATTAAAGACGGATAGCCCTAGCTTTTAGAATAAACCCCACTCCCCACCCGAACAATTACAAGTTTGACATTAAAATTATAATAAAGGGGAAAGGGTCGAAAACGCCTCTAAGGTGGTGCGGCTGAAGTTGCGCACGCGGGCTGGGTTCGGCGCCTCCTCTGATAGGTGCGGATCGCACCAGAATCCTGTGAAGCGTGACCTTAGGTGACGAGGAGAGCAACTAGCTGAATTCGGCTATTTGTGAGAATGACAATAACGACAGCTTTTTAATCTTAATTTCTTGATAGAAAAAAAAAAGAATCTGCAGAGGAGTAAATAAAGTAAAATGATAGGTAGATGAACTATGAAGTATATATCCAAAAGTTGTATCTTACAAAACTCAATTGTTGAAACCTATGAGATCCAATAGTTGATTTTTGAAACAAGCCTGGGAAAGTCATGTTGCAAGGGTTCTGTTTCACGGGCACTAGGATATAAACCTAGCAAGTGAAACCTCAACTGGATTCATGCTCTGGGCTAAGCAAGGGCGTCGAGAACCAAAATCAAACTGAAGTATGATGTTAATTGCTTCATTTGTGTTTTCATGGTTCCTTTTGTAGGATTTATGTTCCCTGATTTCTTGACATTTAGATATTCTTGCCTACCATTGTGAACAAAGTGCAACCTTACCATTTATCCTTCAAAGTCTTGTGTTAATACTGCTCTACTTATTATTTTTATTACTCCTGTGTGTTCTAGCAGCTAGCATTATTTTCAGATAACTCGAAATTCTCCAACCGACAACAAGAGCCTTTAAGGCCACCCATCTTTACGTGCAGAAGGAACCCAGACCCCTCGCGGGGTGCCCAACTTTGTTAAACTAACTTAGCTTTACCTTAAAATCACTTTTACTCATTAGTTGGGGATATTGTGGTGTTAGTATCATGCACGACTTATTCATTAATTTATTTCTTTTATTTCTTTTTTTTATAACAGCTTCCAGGCGATTCAAATTGGTACCATCTTGACCAACTTTGGAACTTTGCCAGCTGATCAACAAGGCAGCATTTGCTTACATGTTAGTAGGGCATCACACCTCCTTTTCCCGCGATTACGGTAGGAGATGGTTTGTAAAGGCTTGTTATGATCAGTGTGCGTGTAAGGATGAGAATGGACGCGGGCCAGCCCGATGCCCAATCGGGCTGGCCCGAAAAGCCCGAAAAGCCCGATGCCCAATCGGGTTAGATTGGGTATTGAGTCTGCCCAGTTCTGAATGGTGCGCCCGCTTGATTCTTCGGGCCGAGTCGTGGGCATTACCCAAAGCCCGACTCAAGCGCCCAAAAAAAAGCCCGAAGCCCGATCAATTTTTTACTGCAAACACTTGCCTCCTTCATTGCGCCGCGCATTTCATGGAGATGAAGGGAGGCGATGTTTCGTCCCCGGGTCTGACCGAATCGGCGGCGAAATCGCTCGAGGGGGTTTCGGATTGGACGTGGTCGGAGGTCATCGGTTGTTTGAAACAATGGGTTTTGTTCGGATAGCTAGCTCATCAGGGGCCCTGGACAAGCTGTTGGATTCTTTGGTGGCGAGAATCGCGGCGCCGGCTGATGCTAGTAGTCCTACTAGCTCCTCGCCGGAGAGCTCTGGTCTTTGATGCTCGTTAGATACAAGAAGCACACAAAGCACAAAGACTGGGCGGAGGACTTGGTGGTTCGAGGATGTTGCAGGTCTGAGGATTGAGATTGTGGAGAAGGCCGTCAAGTTGCCGATTTCGCGAAAATTAGACCACATCTCTATAAGCAGGTTCCTGTTTTACTACCTCAGGGTCAGTGTGGCCAATGCCAACCCCGAAGAGAAGAGGAGAGCTACGGAGAATGTTATCGATTTGCTCTGTTCTCTCGATCGAAGCTCCGTGCCCTGCAAGAGCCTGTTTGGGACTCTCCAAGCTTCCCTGCTGAGTTGAGCTGGCCGACAAATTCATAATAAACACTCATCATTGATAAAGACAGAAGAAGTGACAGCCTCCAGCTGCATTGAAAGAAGATATAATAAACTTGCTTTAATCGACTGATAATTAATTACATGTTGTTAACTTAATAATCTGTTGCATTTGGTAAACTCAGAGACTTAGTTATAGCTCTCAGTATCAATCATGCCAAAAATTTCTATATACATATTATCATCTTGTGATTTTAAAAAGATTTAAGAAATAACAAATAATACGTTTAAACAGATTTTAAATATATTATAGTTTTTTAATTTTTTTCTTTTCTTTGGGATAACATAAAAAAAATTAAGCTATGCCCAATGGGCAGGCCCAAAGCCCGATTTATGCCCATTTGGGCATTTTTAAAGAGCCCGTATGGGCTTTGGGCCGGCCCGAAAACCCACCCATTTGAATTGGGCATCTATTTGACCCGGCCCGGCCCATTCTCATCCCTATGCGTATAATAGATTTTTTTTCCCCCGTTAAGTTGTTACTTTCCATCGCTGTTGCGAGTTGAGCAGGTTTCTTTTGTTGTTGGGATTGCAATGTAAGTAGTATGTAGTGCTGTTACTTGCACCACATTAATGTGGTGTTAATTGCACCACATTATTCTGTTAATTGCACCAGAGGATTCATCGCACATATGAATACACCGCATTGACCGGGGATTTTTTTTGAATTTATAGGAAAATAAAAGCAAAAAATAAGGGAGTTGCTTCGCAAATCCACCATTAGATATTGCTCCTGTTACCTCCTCTCTCTGAAACTAGGTGTATTCATATGAGTTAACAGCACTCAAAAATATATATAGCTAAATAAAATCCCCAATTAGATATTGCTCCTGTTACCTCCTCTCTCTGAAACGCGGTGTATTCATATGAATTAACAACACCCAAAAATAAATATAGCTAAATAAAATCCCCAATATATATATATCTAAATAAAATCCTCCAAAATATATATAGCTAAATAAAATCATCAAAAATTAACGGCACTCAAAAATATATATAGCTCTTGTCGACGAAGAATTAACAACACTCAAAAATGTCTATAGCTAAATAAAATCCCCAACAGATATTGCTTCTGTTACCTCCTCTCTGAAACTCTCCATTATCTACATCCCTCTGCTTTCTCCTCTTTTCTCTCTCCTCTTTTTGGTTGTCGGAGAAGTTATCTCAGCTTACTTGGGAGTTGAGAGAGAGAGAGAGAGAGAGAGAACCTCAGACTCGAGCTTACCACCCTCTTCAATCCATCAGGAACCGATCTCTCCTCAACAAGAACCCCAGAATCCAATCTGGGTCATCTTCAATCTCTTTCCATCCCTTAAAAACCCCATCAAATAATATTCCTCCTGCATGTTGTGATCCTCACTGATCACTAGAAGACTTACTGATTACAGTAAAACAGTAAAAACACTGATCACGGTAAAACAGTAAAATTGGAGAGTAAAAAAATGTTTTCACTATTTCTCACCAGGAAATAATTTACACACTAGGGTAAACACCCAAAAAAACTCATTACAATTTTACCTCTCTGGGGTAAGTTCCCTCTCTGGGGCAATTTCCTCTCACCGGAGAAATCCCTCACTCTTACACCTCTCTGGGTAATTGCCTCTCGTCTTTCTCTTGAAGAACAGAACTGATTTTGGGATGCCTTACATCTCCTCAAACCCCTCCCTTTTATAGGTAAACAAGGGGGAGAGGTTCGGTGCATCTACCGTAAGAAAAGGGGGAGGGTGTTGGAGCAACTCAAGAGCAAATTGAGTTGCTCTCTCTCTCTCTCTCCCCCCCCCCAAAGTTGACCAACCAGCAGCCCATGTGGGCTACTGGTTTGTGGCAGCTGGAAAGCCAACAATTCTCCCCCTCCAGCTGCATCTGAAGTGGTTGTCATTTAACAACCATCCCAGCTATGTCTCTGCACAGCTCCAGCTTCTCCCGTGTCACCACCTTCGTGAACATGTCTGCTGGATTCTCCTTTGTGTGGATCTTCACTAGTCTCAACAGCTGTTGATCCATCACCTCCTGTATCCAATGATACCGAATGTCAACGTGCTTTGTCCGAGCATGATACATCGAATTCTTGCTCAGATCTAAAGCACTTTGACTATCACAATGTACCATGTACATTTTCTGCTTGATCCCTAATTCTTGGAGAAATCGCTTTAACCACAACATTTCCTTACCAACTTCTGTAATTGCAAGATACTCCGCTTCTGTTGTGGATAGCACAACGCACTTCTGCAATCTTGATTGCCAGGACACAGCTCCCCCTGCAAAAGTGTAGACAAATCCTGATGTAGATTTTCTACTATCAATATCTCCAGCCATATCTGAATCTGTATAGACCTCCAAGATTAGATCGGCTTCTCCGTAGCACAGACATGCCTTTGAAGTACCCTTCAGGTATCGAAGAATCCACTTGACCGCCTCCCAATGTTCCTTTCCTGGATTAGAAAGGAATCGGCTCACCATTCCCACCGCATGGGCAATGTCAGGACGTGTACACACCATTGCATACATCAAACTCCCAACTGCTGAAGAATAAGATATCGATGACATCTCCTCCGTCTCTTTCTTGGATGAAGGGCTTGACCTCATGCTCAACTTGAAGTGGTTGGCCAATGGAATGCTAACTGGTTTGGCATGATCCATCGTGAATCTCTTGATCACGCGTTCAACGTACTTCTCCTGAGATAGCCATAGCTTGTTGTGTTTCCTATCTCAGACTATTTACATTCCCACAATTTGTTGAGCCGGACCTAAATCTTTCATATCAAAAGACTTAGAGAGTTCCTTCTTCAGCTGGCCGATTTTTGTTGCATCTTGTCCAACGATCAACATATCGTCGACATATAAAAGCAATGCAACGAAGTTACCATCTGGAAACTGCTGTGTATAAACACACTGGTTTGCAGCGGTCCTTTTGTAGCCTTGACTCATCATGAATGAGTCAAACTTCATGTTCCACTGTCGTGGTGCTTGCTTGAGGCCATACAGACTCTTCTTCAGCTTGCATACGAGGTTTTCTTTGCCTGAAACCGCGAAACCTTCTGGCTGCTTCATGTAGATTTCTTCATGTAGATCACCATGAAGAAATGATGTCTTGATATCCATCTGATCAAGCTCTAAATTTAACCTGGCTACCAATCCGAGGATGACGCGGATTGAAGCCATCTTCACAACAGGTGAAAAGATCTCGTCAAAGTCAATACCATTCTTCTGAAGGAATCCTTTGACCACCAGCCGAGCTTTGTGTTTCACCATCTTTCCGTTGCCATCTTTCTTTAGCTTGAACACCCACTTGTTCTTCAGCGCCTTCTTTCCTTGTGGAAGCTTGACCAACTCATAAGTAGAATTCTTTTGCAGAGATTCCATCTCATCGTGCATAGCTTGCAACCAGCTTTCTTTGTACTTGTGAGATATCGCTTCATGGAAACTCTCTCGCTCTCCCTCTTCAGAAAGTAGAAGATACTCAGCTTCTGAATATCTGGTTGATGGAATCCGGCCTCGTTCAGATCTCCGTACTTGTGAGTTGTTGACTTCAGGAGACGTACCATCATCTGCCTGTGGTGATGGTGGTGCAATGGCCGTTGGAGAGGGTTGTGGCTCCCCCTGCTCAGCATCCGCCTCTTCTTCCACGTCTTGTTCAACATCCTCCTCTTCTTCTTGTATTTCTTCATGCACCTCTTCATATTGCGTTGGTGCTGGGTCTGGAACAATGTCTTCAGCACTTGAGCTTGCAATTGAAGACGCCATGGGCTTTTCAATGTCTTCCAATGTCTGATTTTCTTGGAACAGCACATCCCTGCTCCGAATCACCTTCTTCGTCTTTGGGTCCCACAATCTGTACCCAAATTCTTCATCTCCATAGCCGATGAAGATACAAGGAATGGTCCTTGCATCAAGCTTCTGCCTTTGCTCCTTGGATACATGTGCAAAGGCTAAGCAACCGAATACCCTCAAGTGGGAGTATGAGGGATTCTTACCAAACCACACCTTCTCTGGAACTGCGAAATCCAAAGGTATTAATGATGATCTGTTGATGAGGTAGTAGGCGGCGCGAACAGCTTCCCCCCAGAATGGCTTTGGTAGCTTAGACATACTGAGCATGCTTCTGACTTTCTCCATGATCGTCCGGTTCATCCTTTCAGCTACGCCGTTGTGTTGTGGAGTGCGAGGAACCGTCTTCTCATGTCTAATGCATTGGCTTCTGCAGTAGACATCGAATGCTCTGGAAGTGTATTCGCCTCCATTGTCTGAGCGGATGCACTTTAACTTCTTTCCTGTCTCACGTTCGACCATGACGTGGAACTGCTTGAAGAAGTCGAGCACTTGGTCTTTCGTCCTTAAGAAGTAGACCCACACCTTCCGAGAAGCATCATCAATGAAGGTTAAGAAGTACATGTTGCCACCCAGTGATTCGACCTCCAGGGGACCACAAACATCAGAGTGTACCAGACTGAGTAACTCTGATCTCCTTGTTGAAGAAGAACTGAAGGAGACTCGATGTTGCTTGCCAACTAAGAAATGCTGACAATGATCTAGTCCAGCATCCTTAGTGATTGAGATCAGCTCCTTCTTTGTCAAGAGAGATAACCCTCTCTCACTCATGTGACCAAGTCGTTGGTGCCACAGACTTAGAGTAGCCTCACGTTCCACCACGTTAAGGCTATCGGTACATATCTTCACATGAGTTTTGTATAACGTACCGCAGATGTGCCCCTTTGCTATAATCATGGCACCTTTCGTCATTCTCCATGTGCCGTTGCTGAAGTGGTTGTCGAAGCCCTGTTTGTCAAGGTCTGTCCCAGAGAGCAAGTTCAGCCGGAGATTTGGCACATGGCGGACATCCTTCAGCATGATTGTGCAGCCGACGTTCGTCTGAATCCGAACGTCGCCAATTCCCACGATCTTGCAGGAACTTGTATTCCCCATCTTCACGATGCCAAAGTCTCCTGCCTTGTAGTTGGTGAAGAAGTCACTTCGAGGAGTGGCGTGGAATTATGCTGCTGTATCAACCACCCACTCGATGTCCTAGTTGGAAAGGTGAAGGCATGTCTCTTCTTGGATAGAGCAGATAGCCACTTCTCCGGTACACGTGACTAACGCCTCTCTATCCTTCATCTTCTGTTGAGAACTATTTTGACCTTGTTCTCGCAACAGCTTTCGGCAGTTTTTCTTCATGTGGCCCTCCATGCCACAATGGTAGCACTTGTAGGTAGGCCTCCTCCCGTCTGTGGACCTACCACGGCTTTTGCTCCTGCCTCTGCCCCAGCTTCGACCATCTCCTTGTTGTCTTCCTCGAGTCTCTGTCACGAGGGCATGCGATTGGTCGGTGCCGGCTTCTTTTCTCCTGGCCTCCTCGTTGAAGATGGCATCCTTAACCATAGAGATGGTAAGTTTGCCGTTTGGGGCCGAATTGCTAAGGGAGACCACCAACATCTCCCAGTTGTCTGGAAGAGAACTGAGAAAAAGAAGAGCTTGCTCTTCATCTCCAAGCTGTAACTCCATCGCAGATAGTTGATTCACCAGGCTCTGGAACTCGCTCGTGTGCTCAGCAACGTAAGTTCCACTCCGCAGCTTCAAATTTACCAGTCGCCTCATTAACAAGGCTTTGTTTTGAGCGGTCTTGGCTTGGTACATGTCCTCTAGCTTTTGCCAGAGGGCATATGCGTCCGTCTCCTGCGCAACATGGTGGAAGACGATGTGATCGATCCATTGTCGGATTTGACCAATCATCTTTCGATTCATCTTCTTCCAGTCAGCTTCTTTGGTGGATTCTGGCTTTACTCCTTTGACCTCCAATGGGTCAAATAAATCTTTACAACTAAGGAGATCCTCCATTCGAGGTCTCCACAGTGTGTAATTTATGGCCGTCAGTTTGACCATAGCTCCTGACGATGATGACTCTTCCATTGATATTTTGAAGAGGAAAAAAAATGGTAAAAGAAAATTTTCCCTCACAAAAATTTCACTCCGCCTTTTTACTCTTTCACACACAACTCACCTGGGCTCTGATACCACTTGTTGTGATTCTCACTGATCACTAGAAGACTTACTGATTACAGTAAAACAATAAAAACACTGATCACGGTAAAACAGTAAAATTGGAGAGTAAAAAAAGGTTTTCACTATTTCTCACCAGGAAATAATTTACACACTAGGGTAAACACCCAAAAAAACTCATTACAATTTTACCTCTCAGGGGTAACTTCCCTCTCTGGGGCAATTTCCTCTCACCGGAGAAATCCCTCACTCTTACACCTCTCTGGGTAATTGTCTCTCTTCTTTCTCTTGAAGAACAGAACTGATTTTGAGATGCCTTACATCTCCTCAAACCCCTCTCTTTTATAGGCAAACAAGGGGGAGAGGTTCGGTGCATCTACCGTAAGAAAAGGGAGAGGGGGTTGGAGCAACTCAAGAGCAAATTGAGTTGCTCTCTCCCCCCCAAAGTTGACCAACCAGCAGCCCATGTGGGCTGCTGGTTTGTGGCAGCTGGAAAGCCAACACTGCAGACGGGGAGGCTCTTGTCGACAAGGAGGAGGAGCCGGATTTTTTTGGGGATTGATATTAGCGATATCTATTGAATTTAAAGGATTAGTGATCATGCGGTGTATTGAATCAAAAAAATATAAATGCAGTATATTTATATGTGCGGTTAATTCAGAGAATCATGCGGTGCAATTTACAGCACTTATCTATTTTTTAATAAAAAAGTAGGTAATGACTCAAACACCCCTAACGTTTTCTCGCAAATGACTTAAGTATCATAATATTTTTTTTCATTACTTAACATTCTTAACGTTTACTTCTTGATCACTCATCATTCTTGTCCTTAACCAATCAATTTTTCCTTTAAATGATCAAAATGCCTCTCATTCTTCTTCTTCTTCTTCTTCTTTCTTCTTTCTTGTTGCAATTACTCTTGCTTCTTTTTTATGTGTTCTCGTTCTTCTTCTTCTTTCTTTTACATATCCGGTTTTGATTGTTGTTGCTTTGCCTTGTTTGTTTCTGTTGTTGCTTTCTGCCTCTTTTGTCATATTGTTGTTGCTATTGACTTCACGATTCTTACCCCCCCCCCCCCCCCCCCCTTCTCAATTCCTTTTTCTTCAAGGTTACTGAAAGAAAGAAAACACAGCATAGCAAAAGGAAAGAGGGAAGTAGCAAAAGAAAAGAGGGGAAGAGAAGATGGCTTCATTCTTCTTCAAGCCCAAAAGAAGAAGAAATTGCAGCCATTCCTTGCAAAAATACTACCTCCTGCAAGATAAAAGCAAAAAACAATGATAGGAAGAAAGGGCACACTTTGGTTATTAAAAAAATAAGGCTTAGTGATGCTAACGGATGAAAAAAAAATGGTAGAATAAGCAAGTTGTTGTGAAGTAGAAACAGGTTTGGAGAAGGTTGAGGCTAGGAAACTCTTAGCCCCCCTTATATAGTATTCATATTGGTTACTCATGTGGGTGGATACCCAATAGGCCCAATGAGTCCTATTCATAACACTTCCCATTATCCAACCAACGTGTTATACTCTACTTATGAATACTGAATGATTCATTAATACTAATGAGTATCTTAAAGGGTGGATACTTCTAGATCCAAGTTAGGGTTAACTGCATCGTTAAAAACCCTTAGCTATGGAAAACCCTGTATGAAAAAACCGATAGCGAATGGAAAAGAGTACAGCACTCCATAACTTCCCCTGATTTGGGGATGTGTCGAGGGGTGGATACTTCTGGATCCAGAGTCAATGTGGTTGCCTCATTAAAACATTGACTATGGAAAACCCTGTGGGAAAAACCACTAGCCAAGGAAAAAGAGTGCAACTCTACAGTTGACTCCCCCTTATCTGATCAAGCTTCAGGCTTGCAGATATCCTATATATCTATACATTAATCTCCTATGCGTCTATACATCCATCTCATCTACAACATTCCGAAAGCAAATGTAAAGTACAAACATCACTCATCTATACAAGTTTCACTCATATAAGGCAGTAGCTGAAACTAAAGGAGCGCTGCAGACTTGGTAGACAGTACCACGTCTCAATTGTCATTGTCTGCGAGGTACTTCAGGACCAGGCTTTGTATGTTCTTGAATTGCTTATTCGGTGATGAGCTTCTCGGGATGGTAGGAGGATGTAGACTTGGGAGGATTCTGTGTAGATCTTTAGGAGGTGGACATCCCTTTTATGCTATTCATCGCGATGAACTGTAACCTGCATATGCAAATACATTTAACATGGAGGATTTTTCCTCGACCCTTGGAGATAGCGCAGAAGCTACATATCTCTGGTCCAGGAGTGCGCTGCAGGCGCTGCACTGTACCTGGCTAATAGCTATACTGTTAACGCTCAAAAGATACGCATGTAGTTGGCCAGGTAAAAGAGTGTTTCAAAGACACTTAAGGTACTTCTGGACCATATATATTCTTCCCCTCTTCCAGCTAACGGAAAGAGATCTTTTAATGTGTATCAATACAACCAAATAGATGTATTTAGTGGAGAATGATTTTCATTTTTCCTTCATCAATTCTCATTGTATGAAGTTTTCATCTTCGGGATGATTAATAATAGTTCATCTTCAGGATGATTAATGTCATCTTCAGGATGATAGTTCATTTCCAGGGTAATAGTTCATCTTCAGGATGATAGTTCATCTTCAGGATGATTAATGTCATCTTCAGGATGATAGTTCATCTTCAGGATGATTAATGTCATCTTCAGGATGATAGTTCATCTTCAGGATGATTGTATTCTGCAGGCCAAGAATTTATGCTTAGCTAGGACTTTCATATCATATCATATCTGATAGATAGGCTTTAACAGATATTTCGGTATTTTCTCTTCAGGAGATCCGATAATATTTTGAGTTATTAAAATAATCTCAATTCTTTTAATTTGCTCTCTTAAGAATAATACTATTTTTAAGAGGTGCAAACAACAACCTTTTAGTATGAGTCCTTTAAGGATCTCTGTCTAGGTTGTCTTTCCTTTAATCATATTTTTAATATATGTTCCAGAGAAAAAAAAGGAAAGTAAAGAAAAATATTATACATGCAATTGAAGAAATTTTATGTAGGTAATGTTGTCACATCCAATAGCAACATCAACCAAAAATTCCCTCTTTTGCCATTCGTTGGGTTACGCCTTGACATAATCCAGTCGATGCATCAGATTCATCTTGTAAGTGAGTTCAGCTCATCTTACTTGATTACTTCCTGGTTTGAGCGATTTATACCTCTAAAGCTATAGCAAATTAAAATGCTTATAGCTAACGATTTTATTATAATTCTCCTACAATACTCAGTTATCCCACATGATTTGATATCATTTTTGATACCAGGACTTCAGGTCCAACACCCCATATTTCATAAGTGAGTCCAGCTCACCTTATTTTTGCCTCATTCCACATTATTATAATTTGGCCAAATCTCTATGTTTGCTTCAGGCAAAGCAGAGTTGTGGAAACGATATATTACATTTAACTGGCAAAATGAAATATGAGAGAATTTGTCGACAAAATGTGTTCTTTCTTGTCCAAAACTCACCCCGTACGTACTATAAACATTTGATTTCTCCCAGAGGTGTCTCCTTCACGACGCGTTAAAGAAGTGAAGGTTCTGGGACGGGTAAAGAATATGGACAGATCCAGAATGGGTCCTTAGCAACCAAGTTACAATAAGGTTCTGGATTTGAGCTCACTTTCCTGTGGTGGTATTGCTTTTTCGGTCTCCAGGAGTAGATTTCTCTCTTTGGAGCCTATTGGTATGTCCTCTCATCTCTTAAGGGCATCCACTTCTGCTACTGGTGGATTGCATCCATTATATTTGGTATGTCAATCCTGGCTGGATTTTTAATAGCAGGGATGTGAAAGTTTTGACAATATTTAAATTATCAGTCTGATTATAATCAGATCATATGTATTTATTTTTTAAATGGTCAATTTGAGCTTCAAGCTCATAGATGATTTGAACCAAATAGGGAATTGAAGGATCTTCAGGATCCTTATTACCATCAACACACAATCTATAATACGTGTACAAATGCCTTACTCATACGAGATTTTGGAATCTATTCATCAAATTTGGTTAGTCCTGATGAATGTGTTCTCTTTATGGCATCATGACGGTTTATGTAGTGTTGCTTCAGGAACACATACACAGCGTTGCGGACGTACCATCTTTAAGATGTGCTCTAAACCCATTCTTAGAAAATGTTTATATGGAGTTGATCAGACTCATATAAAAAGGTTCTAATGATGTGTTTAGCTGAATGTACGCAACCACTGTTGCTAATTATTTATGATTTCCCATTTTTATCCAAAGTTACCACTATTTTAAAAAAAATGTGGTTGGATAATGACCATTTTTAGAGGATATATTGATGAGTACACAAAAGGTACATCATCAGTCATATTAAGGGAGTGGACAAAACCTAATTATATCCCTTAAATACTCTCAAGGGACCTAAAGGTCTTCATTATCTTTAATGATGATAGTATATCATCTTAAATTCATTTGAGGAAGTGGGGAGAGTCAATGTCCATGTGAATGGAGATGATCTCATAATCATTTTTCCCTTTTGAATGTGACGATGAAAGTTTCACCCTTTTGAAGAATCTTCGGGTTCTTTTGGTTGATGATGTCTTGCATCATCAATCCATGGTGATATCGATCCAAAGTTGGTCGATTCTGGACACTTCAGGTGTTCCAATTTTTCCTCTTTTTGAATTTATTTTGGGACAAAACTTCAGGCTTTATTTATTTTGAGAGTAATAGACATCCTCTTTTTAGAGTACTCAGGCTTAAAAAGTCCTGAATTTTAAAAGAACAGAAATCACAGAAAAGATTTTCTAAATGACTTATACTGTAAAATACTTTTTAAAAGTATATATAAACACTTAAAACTCACTAAGAAATATTTATGGCCACAGATTAAAAATTGTGTTTATAAAGTTTATTTGTCCTCTAGGAGTGGCTAATTATACAATAAGTAGGTCGATTTTCGTCGGTTTAGACTAGCAATGTATATATATTTCCATGGCATAAACTAATTACTTTTCATATTGCAAAAGCATTATGAGCACTTATCAGAGCTTCTGGTTCTGATCTTAGTTTGGCATTTCATACTCCGTATCGAGTAATATTTTCCCTTTTTTTTATTTCAGGTCATGTTTGATCCTGAACTTCCCCTGATTTCAATATTCCTTATTTATAAAGGACAATGAAAATTAGTCTTGCTAAGGAGACATAAGCAGGGGCTTGAGCAAATTATTTTATACTTCCACTTTTCTAATTAATTAGAGACTTTTAAAAGGCTATTTGAATGCTCGACTATGGCTTCAGGCCATTTTCTTGAGGCGTTCAAATTTTATGTGGATAGTTAATCATGCTCAAAAAGGGAACAAATACGCGGGTGCATAATATATTTCTCACTTATTTATTAAGCCACGACTTCAAGCGTATGTTTATATTCAAGGCTAGATAAAAAAATCTTTCCTTGTAAAAATAAAGGAGAGTACTCTTTTAAAGAGTTTAGCGGTGTTATGAAAAACTTCTGGTGTCCATATTTGATTATATAGATCATAGATCTTATATATCTATTTACCGCAAAGTGTGCATCTTTTATAAAGATAACAGTCATAATTTTCGCATAAACCATCGTATTTGTTTTGTTTTGACATTTAATATGATTTGAACTTCAGGTTCAATTTTCAACAAAGGTATGATATTTGAACTTGTTGAAATATTATATAATCTGTTTGTGCCATAATATTTAATCTTAGTATGAGTATTAACATGAAAAACAGTTATATAAGAAAATAGACAAAGTTTTAACATGCAAACAAAATATTAAATCAATTGTGCATTAATCTAGTTGTTCATAAGATGTCATAGATTTTTATGACGCCTACCCAAAAAATTTCATGGGAATTTAACCCCAAAAAGGAAAATTTTATGGGTACGTAGTGGCGGCGGAGGCTTCTCGCCATCCGCGGTATGCGCTGTGTCAGTTAGATTATGTTCAGAAAAATTTAAACTGAACAACATGGCATTCATCGTTAACGACAAATAACTTTTTATCCCCAAAATATTAATATTTATTGTAACCCCTCTCCCAATTACTTTCTTGATGTTTCAGGAATTTTTCAGAATTTTTCCCAAATTTTTAGGATTTTTCTGGACTTTTCTGGGATTTATTCGGTAATTTCTGAATTTAATATATATAATATATATATATATATTATAAAGATTTCAGAAATTAATAATATTAGGCCAGCGGGCTTCGGGCCCGTTAAGCATATTTCCTCTTTATTTATGTATATTTTTACACTTTTTGTGGGCTGCAGGCCCAACAGAATAAGAGAAAAATAAATTAATTTATGTCCGCGGGCTTCAGGCCAGTTAGGATACTTGTTTATTGATTTTCAAGAAAATTTATGGGCTAAGCCCACTAAACAAGTTAAAATTAATTTAAATTTTAATTATATTTCCGTGTGGGCTTCAGGCCCATCAAGAAAATGGGGGAAACAATTTTAATATTATTACATTTGTATTTATTTGGTGGGCTTCAAGCCCATTAGGGGGTTCTAACATAATATCAATCAATTTTTTTTCTTATTGGGCTGCTGGCCCAAGAAAAGGCACATGAATGTAAGAATCTGAAAATTATTTTTGTTTGGGCTTCAGGCCCAAAACAATTTAATTTCAGATTTTTATTTTATTTTTATTATTTATTATTTATTTTTTAGTTGGGCTTTTAGCCCAACAGCCCAACAACCTAAAATGGGCTTCCCATAACCCTAACCCTAATATTGGGTTAGGGTTTTGGGGGGGAGTCGTCGCCGGCGATCGACAGCCGCCGGCCGCCGGCAGGCGCGGCAGGGGGTCGCGCCTGCGGGGCGCGGCCGCCGCACCGGCCGGCGCGGCCGCCACCGCGCCCGGAGGCGTGGCAGGCTTTTTTCTTCTTTCATGCTGGATTTTGTGCCGGGTCTGTTTGATCTTTGGCGATGAGGAGCTATCGGCTTCAGGCCGTTCATGGGTTTATCAGATTTTGATTTATAAATTATGTGACATCATGAACAAGATTTTGCACAAAGAGATCTTATAAAATCTACCAAATAACATATAGATTGCATAAAAACTAAATTTTTAATCAGTTTTGCATACAAAACAATTAAGTTTTTGATCTAATAAGTTAGATCCATGCATAAACAATCAACTATTTTATTCTAGATCACATAAAAATTGAATTTTTAATATGTTATCAGATCTAGAAAAACATTTAGGCTTACCCACTAAATCTGTCCGTCAGATCTAGCGAAGTTAGATGAGGGATGCCCGAAAAGAAACTCTGCATCGTCTCGCGAAGCTTTGCGTCACAAAAAAATTGACGGAGCGTCTGCAGGGAGCCTCCCTCTCACGAGCCATCGCTTCTTCCATCGAGCGTGATCGTGCTGATAACGTGTTGTGAAGTAGAAACAGGTTTGGAGAAGGTTGAGGTTAGGAAACACTTAGCCCTCTTTATATAGTATTCATATTGGTTATTCATGTGGGTGGATACCCAATAGCCTCAATGTAACGACCTGTATTTTTCAACACTTCAGTTTACGTACTTAACGTATTTTTAACAATTCAAAATTACTTTATAAATGTACCCAAGGGTTTTATAACAAAACCGATTTCAAAAAATTTCTTATAAAAATATTTTGAAGTACCAGACCAGTTACGGAGTATTTTAGTAAGATCGGATTTCATCAAATACCTCTAAAAGATCAGATAAAAATTCATTCTCAGTTATTGCTGTTTTGGCTTAATGAATTTATTTTCTATTCAAACATCTTCAAAACGTTTTCAAACTTCTGCAGTGGCATCTTATGATCATTTAGGGCTCCCCACATTAATTTCGTAATTTTTTGATATCATTTCAACCTAGAACCCGCAAACCCGCTTTCTAAACGTTTTGGCCTGAAACTAATATCCCCGTAGCTCAAACCCTGAAACGGTTTTCGTATTCGCGATCCTCGTGATGATACGATCTCGTGGGTATGGTTTCGTAATTTTTCGGACACGTTTACTAGTAGGTGCAAAATCGTAATTTCGTTACACTAATGACTTTCGTTAATGGGTTTTTACCTATTACTTGTTGGATCTGGATCATAGCCTAGAGGGGGGGTGAATAGGCTAATAAAAATATTCGTGCAACCCACGAACAATCCCACGCAGTTATAGGCACAGACAGGGCAATAAAAAAGCAATCACAGAATACGCACAGATATACCCTGGTTCGGTCGTCCCCACGACCTACTCCAGCCCCCGAAAGCAAATACTAGATAGATATGTAAACCTGTACAGCTACAATGAGTCAAGATCCCAAATCTACCCTCACCTAGCTCGTACGCACACCGCGTGCTCTACACTATCAATCTAGTCAGATGCTCTCCCTCCGTGACGACTCCCAAGTCGTCAGGTCCCCGAAAAGTAACACAAAAGGTAAAGTTTCCCCTACAGAGATCGCTACTATTACACAAATAAAATAATACTAGAGTTCAGAAATGCTCAATTTGTGTATCGTAGTCGTCTCTGTCAATAGGCGCAGGTCAGATCTGTATCTGACGTGATGTAGTCGTCTCCGTAAGTCATGCAACTCAAGTTGTGGATCTCCTTACAACTTGCGGCCTTTGGTACCGTTTGTAATCTTGCGGCCTTCTCCTTGATCTCCCAATTGATGATGCAGCAAGTGGCTCTCTCTCAATGTTCGGCAGTCAGGTGTTCTTTGATTTGCAACTTGTGGTAACACACTTCCCTAGATGATGGTACCTGAACAAATTGCACACAAGGTTCTGCAACAAAAATCTTGGATAGAAGAAAAATCCTTGCACCAGAACTTAGGCACGCAATGGCTTGCTCCTTGGAATTCTGTGAATTGGATCTCTCTTTACAAAAAAAGGTGGCAGACTTTTTTTTTATGGTGGCCTTGGGAATGTTTCTTTTTGAAAGCCTGAAAAGAAATGTTAAGCACTTGAATAAGTAATGAAACAATCAAACTCCAATTCTTTTGAAGGCACAGGATTTCGGGAGAGAGATAAAAAGTGTTGGCTCCTTTTGTATTAAACTCTGTACGGCTACCCACAACAAAAGATTTCGGCTTCACACAAAAACTTTTTAATCAAAATGAAACTGGCCTTTTGTTTCCTCAATACTCACATCACTTGGATATATTTTGTAAGTGTTTAAATTGTTGAAGATGCAAAAAGAACAACCCTTCAAGAATTCGGCCTGTTGGTAACAGAGAACACAAAAACTTTTGCACACACACAAATTCGGCACACATGGATTTTTGCAAACACAGAAATCGGCACACAACAAAAAAAACTTTTGCAAAAAAAAAATTCCTACACAAACACACAATTCGGCACAAAGAAAATCCTGCACAAAAAGGATTTGCACACACAAAGTTTTGGCACAAAAACAATCTGGCACAAACAAACTTGTTCTCTCTTCGTTCCCAATGAAAAGCAGCACACAAGATTTTCGTTCCAAATTGAAAGTTGCACAAAACAAGAATAAAATTTGAACCAAAAGTTTAGATGAACACCAATTTAAAATCAAAAGGCATGAAAATATCTCTCTCTATCTCTCTTTTCCCCCTTCTCTCTCATTCACGTGCAAGGCGCAAAAACACAGACGATGTGAGAACTGTGCGGCTTGGAGAGAGTTTTTTAATTCGGCCATATAGTTGCATATATATAGGGATTAAAAAATAGGGTTTGCAACCAACATTAATCTATTAACAATATTGCCCTTGAAAATAATTCGTGCGGCAGCCTGTGCAAAACCAAAAATGGCCGGCTCTTGAAAGGGTATTTTTAATGGCTCTCACAAAAAAAAACTTGATTGGCTCTCACCCTTTTTGGAATTCGGCAGCTCCCTATGTGATTTAATATGTGAAGGGGCGTGGACTCTAAGAATTCGGCAGCTCCCCTTTTTTTTTGAGGTCTTGGGAATTATATATATGAAGTTGTCAAAAAGAATTTAATCAGAGAGAATTTGCTTATTAAAAACAAAACTTGGTACACCTTGCACAATCACCAATCATATATAAGTATATAATAAAACTTAATACTTCCCTGTTCTCCTTTGCACATTGACCAAGTCCCTCCGAGAATTTTATCGCAAGATCGTTGTTCCTGAAACACTTAACACACACGTTAAAACGTTCCCAAATATTTGTCATCATCAAACCATAAATCCTAGATCGTTGTATCCAACAATCTCCCCCTTTTGATGATGACAACCCCATAAAGGATTTTCACAAATAAGTGTACGTGTGTGACATGTGATGAATGATGTAAATGATGTACTGCAATATGATATATTCAATGAGATGGTATCAAACATTACTCGCATGCACAATATAACAATATAATTAGCATACTCCCCCTTTTTCCAAGCTCCCCATTTTCATGAATTTCATTGCTCCCCCTTCAATCAATAATACCGTATTTTGAACCAACATTGATACCACAAATCTTTCAACACTTTTCTCCCCCTTTGTCATCATCAAAAGAGTATTCATGAAGATTAAAACATATCACATGCAAAAAGAGAGCATTATTAACTACAACTAGCATTTGCATGTTGTCATTCTATAATTAGCACTTCAAATCCAACGATAATAATAATTAGAATTCAACACCATCGTGTAAGTGCAATTATTAAACATAGAGGTACAAAGGGAGATACTTTTACAAATTTCAACCACAACCAATCCATCATTTTCCAAATAACTTCATATCACCTAGGATTGATTTTTCCCACCTCATTAAAAATGAGTTCAAGGTATCACACCCCAAAACATAGCCTAAAAGGACTCTTAGATGTGGGGGTGACATTGCTTGACGAGTAAAAACACCAACGCTAAAGATTACCCATAAAGCTTATGTTGGATACTCGTGGGTAGTGTATTTGCCATGAATTGTATCCATTTTTCATACGGAGCAATTTTCAATTTTTTTTTCATATTCAGTTCATTTGTTTTGTGCTCAATTTTTATTCATGGCAAATCACATCATATCCCTTAGATTTTTCAGTTAATAATCATCCTGCATTCACTTTCCAATATTCATAAATAGTATCTCCAAAAGTACGACATAGTCTAATATTCGTGGAAGTGAAAGTAGGTGTAGAAATCATATTATCAATTCATCGAACTTGGCATGGCTATTAAGAGATAAAACATACGCATGTAGCCATGATAATAATACTACACTTTCTACAAGGATATGATGATCATTCATTTATATCACTAGAATGATGCAAAGAGGAAGATATGCAATAGGCTCATTTTTTTTTGTTTTTTTTTCATTTTTTTTTGTTTTATAAAGAACTAAGAAACAGACTAAAAACAATAGAGCAAACAAAAAACAAACAAACAAAAAAAATCCAAGCACACAAAAAAAATCAACAAAGAAAATGGTATGAAGGTATGCATTAAGTTCAAAGAATGAGATATACCTTCGCGTCGCCATTTGACTAAGGAGCTAAAATAATGAGACTCTCAATTTATTGCTCCTCGCCAAATTTCCGTCTCACCTACAAAAGAGGTGTCGTGTGTGACCTTGGAATCCAACAAGGTCCACTCACGTTAGTCATCAAAGATTTAGGAACCCATATTTGTTTGAACTTAATGTTTTTGTTCCTATATTTGCAATGATATGAAGTATGACCAACACATCCACATGTAAAGCACTTAGCATGAGAATTTCCAACTTTTGTTGTTTCAATGTGAACTTTTCTATATTTAGATTTTTCAACATTTTTAAGATCATATCCTAGTCCTCGCCTATTATTGCCATAAAGTTGATTTCCAAGAATAATGTCCAAATTTTGTTTTCCAATAGAAAATTTCTTTAATGACAATTCTAAACTAGCGACTTTGGATTTCAAATGAGCATTTTCGTTCACAAGCACAGTGCATTTACTAATGAAAGCTTGCTTGTTTTCCTCTTCTTTCTTTTCAAAATCCCTCATTTTTTCTTTAAGTTCAAGATTTAGCATGTTAATCTTTTCAGAAAGCAATTCATTTTCAACTTCAAGCTTTATCTTATTTAGTTTATACATGCTAATATCCTTTAATAAAGAGGGACATGAAAGACAATCACTTTTTTCAGGCAAGCTAGCTTTCTCCTTATTTAACATGTCAATTGTAGTATTACATGCAACAATTTCAGTTTTCAGTTTTTCAATTTCCTTAGACATGTCATACTCAGATTGTTGCATATCAAAGTTATCATTTCTATAACTATCCACATCAGCTTCTAGCTCATTAATAGTATTTTGCATTCCTTTCAAGATTTCTAACAATTCAGCTTTAGTGGGAGATACAACCTCATTGTGTTTGGCCATTAATGCCATGCAGGAGTGGGCTTCATGTTCCTCATCCTCCTCCTCAGCTTCGCTATCCATGTCACACGTCAGCACTTTCGTTTTTCCTTTTGCAACTTGAGCTGTGTGTTGTTGTGGGCAATCTTTTATGTGGTGCCCTTTCTTCCTGCATTTTAAACATTCACTTCTATTAATAGCTTTCTGATCATAGGAATTTCTACCAAAATTAGAATTATTAGAACGAATAAACCTTTTTCCCATCTCAGCTCTTCCTTGATCAGTCTGAATGTATCTCCTGAAGTTTCTGACCATTAAAGCTTGCTCTTCATCAAGATCGTCGTCGTTAGCTTGAAGAGCTAATGGCGTGGTAGCTTTGGTCTTCTCTTCAGGTTTCTCTCTGGCTTCTATACTCTGCAACTCAAGCTCGTGTGACATTAGGTTGCCTATCAAGTCCTCCACTTTCATTATTGATAAGTCCTTAGCTTCTTGAATAGCGGTGACTTTAGGCCTGGACGAGCTTGGTATCGCCCTTAAGATCTTTCGTACCTGTTCATGGCTAGAGTATGGCTTACCGAGGGAACTGGATTTGTAGACAATGTCCGTGAACCTCGCAAACATCTCTTTCACAGATTCTGTTGGTAGCATGCGGAAGCTCTCGTATTCTGTGCTCAGCAACGCAAGTCTGGATTCCTTCACTTGCGATGTTCCCTCGTGTGTCACCTCCAGAGTATGCCAGATTTCCTGCGCAGTTAGACAATGTGAGATGCGATTAAACTCAGATTTATCAAGAGAGCATATAAGCGCATTCATAGCTTTACCATTAAGAGTATAAAGTTTTTTATCAGCTAAATCCCACTTGTCTTTAGGCTTATTCATAACAGTGTCTTCAATTTTAATAGTGGGTAGACTATAACCATTTTCAACAATATCCCACACATCATAATCAACAGACACTAAATAGATTTTCATCCTAGCCTTCCAATATGCAAAGTCTACACCGTTAAACTTAGGTGGACGGGCTATAGACTGACCCTCAGCAAAAGCACAATCAGATATATTCATGGTCATCTAAAAATCTAGACTAGATCCTCTAAACTGGCTCTGATACCACTTGTTGGATCTGGATCGTAGCCTAGAGGGGGGGTGAATAGGCTAATAAAAATATTCGTGCAACCCACGAACAATCCCACGCAGTTATAGGCACAGACAGGGCAATAAAAAAGCAATCACAGAATACGCACAGATATACCCTGGTTCGGTCGTCCCCACGACCTACTCCAGCCCCCGAAAGCAAATACTAGATAGATATGTAAACCTGTACAGCTACAATGAGTCAAGATCCCAAATCTACCCTCACCTAGCTCGTACGCACACCGCGTGCTCTACACTATCAATCTAGTCAGATGCTCTCCCTCCGTGACGACTCCCAAGTCGTCAGGTCCCCGAAAAGTAACACAAAAGGTAAAGTTTCCCCTACAGAGATCGCTATTATTACACAAATAAAATAATACTAGAGTTCAGAAATGCTCAGTTTGTGTATCGTAGTCGTCTCTGTCAATAGGCGCAGGTCAGATCTGTATCTGACGTGATGTAGTCGTCTCCGTAAGTCATGCAACTCAAGTTGTGGATCTCCTTACAACTTGCGGCCTTTGGTACCATTTGTAATCTTGCGGCCTTCTCCTTGATCTCCCAATTGATGATGCAGCAAGTGGCTCTCTCTCAATGTTCGGCAGTCAGGTGTTCTTTGATTTGCAACTTGTGGTAACACGCTTCCCTAGATGATGGTACCTGAACAAATTGCACACAAGGTTCTGCAACAAAAATCTTGGATAGAAGAAAAATCCTTGCACCAGAACTTAGGCACGCAATGGCTTGCTCCTTGGAATTCTGTGAATTGGATCTCTCTTTACAAAAAAAGGTGGCAGACTTTTTTTTGATGGTGGCCTTGGGAATGTTTCTTTTTGAAAGCCTGAAAAGAAATGTTAAGCACTTGAATAAGTAATGAAACAATCAAACTCCAATTCTTTTGAAGGCACAGGATTTCGGGAGAGAGATAAAAAGTGTTGGCTCCTTTTGTATTAAACTCTGTACGGCTACCCACAACAAAAGATTTCGGCTTCATACAAAAACTTTTTAATCAAAATGAAACTGGCCTTTTGTTTCCTCAATACTCACATCACTTGGATATATTTTGTAAGTGTTTAAATTGTTGAAGATGCAAAAAGAACAACCCTTCAAGAATTCGGCCTGTTGGTAACAGAGAACACAAAAACTTTTGCACACACACAAATTCGGCACACATGGATTTTTGCAAACACAGAAATCGGCACACAACAAAAAAAACTTTTGCAAAAAAAAAAATCCTACACAAACACACAATTCGGCACAAAGAAAATCCTGCACAAAAAGGATTTGCACACACAAAGTTTTGGCACAAAAACAATCTGGCACAAACAAACTTGTTCTCTCTTCGTTCCCAATGAAAAGCAGCACACAAGATTTTCGTTCCAAATTGAAAGTTGCACAAAACAAGAATAAAATTTGAACCAAGAGTTTAGATGAACACCAATTTAAAATCAAAAGGCATGAAAATATCTCTCTCTATCTCTCTTTTCCCCCTTCTCTCTCATTCACGTGCAAGGCGCAAAAACACAGACGATGTGAGAACTGTGCGGCTTGGAGACAGTTTTTTAATTCGGCCATATAGTTGCATATATATAGGGATTAAAAAATAGGGTTTGCAACCAACATTAATCTATTAACAATATTGCCCTTGAAAATAATTCGTGCGGCAGCCTGTGCAAAACCAAAAATGGCCGGCTCTTGAAAGGGTATTTTTAATGGCTCTCACAAAAAAAAAACTTGATTGGCTCTCACCCTTTTTGGAATTCGGCAGCTCCCTATGTGATTTAATATGTGAAGGGGCGTGGACTCTAAGAATTCGGCAGCTCCCCTTTTTTTTGAGGTCTTGGGAATTATATATATGAAGTTGTCAAAAAGAATTTAATCAGAGAGAATTTGCTTATTAAAAACAAAACTTGGTACACCTTGCACAATCACCAATCATATATAAGTATATAATAAAACTTGATACTTCCCTGTTCTCCTTTGCACATTGACCAAGTCCCTCCGAGAATTTTATCGCAAGATCGCTGTTCCTGAAACACTTAACACACACGTTAAAACGTTCCCAAATATTTGTCATCATCAAACCATAAATCCTAGATCGTTGTATCTAACATTACTAATTACATTAATTAACTTCGCCTAATCTAACCCGTAACTACCCCCCACCCACAGCTAACAAATCCTAACTACCCTTTCCCTTCCCCACGTAACCATGTGAGGGCTCTACCTCTCCCCATCTAACTCTCTCTCAGTTAATTTCTTTAACCCTATAAATGTTTTCCCAGGCTCCCTCTTCCTCACTCGGCTTTCAAAACCCAAACCCCAGTAACACTCTCCCTCTCTCTTTCGTGCAAACCCCTCCCGCCCTCGTTTCTTTTTCCTCTCACTTCCCTCCCTCTCTCCCTTGCCTGGAGGGCTGACCCGCCGCCTCCGCCTCGACCCGCCGCCACCGCCCCGCACTCCGATCCCCTCCGACCTCCGAGAGCACCGCCCTCCTTTCGGCCTCGAGCACCGCCCAACCCCACTCGCCGCTGCTCCCATTCGCTCCGACGTCGCCCGCCGCTCCCGCTGCTTCATCAGCTCGTCGCCACCGCCACAAGCCTAGAGCGCCGCCCAGATCGGCCGTCTGCCCGCTCCTCCGCCGTCGCTTCGCCACCGACAGAGTCGACCGCCACTGCTCCGTCGTGGCGAAGCAATCCTGAGCGCTGCTCGCTCTCCCCCGCTCTCAGCACTCCGATGACGAACCACGACGCCACAGCGCTGCTGCACCGAGTCGCCGGCACCCCGCTCCGCCACCGCCGCTCGACAGCCATCGCCGTACGCTGCCCCCGCCTCCCCCACAGTTGCGAACGAAAGAGAGGTAAACGGCGAGCGCGTAAATTCTCGATGGCAATATCGTAATAATAAAGTATTTTCGTATTTTCCATAATTTAGTTACTTAATAAATAGTGTTTTATGGTTTTAAATCTATAACTTAAAATATAGGGCCCAGAAAAATGTGTGACTAGCTCCAGAAAATCACAAATAATATTCTGGACCCAATGGCACTAGTTTTGTCTCAATCAGACGCTTAGTTTTTCCAAAATTAATTTTTAAGCCTAAGTTTTAAATACATCATTTTCTTTTAAAAATTCGTATCTTCTTATTTTCACGTAAACTAATATGTGATAAAAATATATGTTAAAGTACTCTTCAAGACGTTCGTTTTGACAGGTCATTTGCAACTTTCTGATACAGATTGCACCCAGAAGAAATTATTGAATAAATACGTTACTAATTGAAAAATTGTTTTTAAATTGTTTTTGATCTTTTAACAATTCTAAAAATTACTATAAGCTTTAGAAAAATATTCCCTCTTGCAGTAAAACTATTTTCATCATATATAGCCTATAGAAAAATTTAGAATTCTTTCTGACAACGTTTCAAGCAGTTTTAAAATCAAAACGATCAAGTTTAATAAATAGAAGATAGAGTGTGCTTTAGCCAATTGTTTCTTGTGATTGCAGGTACCAATCCTCGTGCACCAGCTCCTCTAGCTCCAACCTCGTCTTGCCATGACGAGCTCGAAATTCGTAAGTCACAGTAAATTCTAGATTTAGAAAAGTAGATAGTGTCCTCGTATGAACTTTTTAAAATAACAGTTTTTGTGTTCCATGATTGTTGGACGTGTTTTTATCCTCAAATTTGCTAGCATCCACCTTGCTTTACTTTAAGAAAGTCGACCAGTGAACATATCTTAACTATCATCATAAACAAGGAACTAATGACATCATATGTCACGTCTTGTGGAATGTTTGATGGAATATCTCGTGGAATGTTTTGTGGAATATCTCGTGGAATGTTTTGTGGAATATCTCGTAGAATATCTCGTTAAAGGTCTAAAGGAATATCTCGTAAGAAAGCATGTAATAGATACACGTCACTGGGGTTTGGGGTAACTCATTGTAGAGAAAGTGTGGGAGCTATGACCGGAGTCACTCTCTCTCGCCTCGCCTCGTCTCGTCTCGTTTTCAAAGTATGTTGTAGTTGATACCCGGGATTTGCTCCCAGTGGCAATAGAGATGAGGTTGCATATCATACTTTCCTACATGAGTCACATCACATAGTGTAGTTAGTTAATGCCAACAGCAAATAACCATTGATTGGATGTCTTGTTCAATACTCTGCATGTTAATTGCTTACAGTTTCTGCCTGCTAGTCCCACCATTGCTATCACCATGTTTGCTCTTGCACGTTACTATTCGTACTTACATGACCACCTTTTACTTTATGCCTTACACGTACTTTACCTACCACACGTGTGCAGTTACCAGTACTTTCCTTCACACGCTTTGCCTGCTTTACACTTGCACTACCACAGTACTGTTTGTTCTTTCTTTACAGTTCTGTTTACCTTTACTACCAGCTATGTACAGTCGTTGCTCAGTACTTTACTTTTCACTCTGGTTTGCTTGTACGTAGTCACTTTTTGCCAAACTTATACACTGCTTCTTTTCTTTAGTTAGAATTGTTGTGACTTACCTACGGTTCCATCTCCGTGGCACCGCAGACGACGTACATATGGAGGCAGATGCTCTTGAGTTGATAGCGCCAGAGTCCGACCCTGAGACCGCAGCTTTCAGTTTTATTTTCGCTATGTACTTTCTTTCTTCCATGTATCATTGTTGGAATATTTGTACAGGATGGATTGTAATAATTGGACACTATTTGGGTGTTTTTGTACATCTCTGCATCGTGGCTATTTTGGTTTCACTGGTTAACTGCAGGACCTGCGCAAATATCAAATAAGTAACTGGCCCCCCGAGAGCGGGTCGTTACACCCAATGGGTCCTATTCATAACACAAGTGATTTTTGTAGAAACGTTAAAATGTTTTGAGTAATTATTACAAAAAAATAACTTCCAGAAACCTCTTTCCCAGTTTGTATTAAGTTAAGAATAATGTTCTTGCATTCTTATCAATGCATGCACATTGATGGTTCAAAATAATATATTTATTGTCACGCCCAGCAATCTGGGGTCGTGACTATTATTAGCACGTGAGGCAGGTCCTGCTAGTTACCAATGAAAACAATATAAGCCACGATGCTTAAATGTACCAAAAGACTCATACATGAATTCTCATGATTACAATACAAGTCTGAATACAACACCAACGATACAAGCTCTCGAAAAATACATGAAAGGAAAATACACGGGAAAACACACTCTCAACTCGCGTCTCAAAAATCTGTATCATGTGGATCAAACGCGGACTTCTCAAACTCAGGGGCCTCTTCGTCTGCCTAGTTTGCACCTAACGGTGCCACGACATGAAGAGCCGCTACGGGCATACATAAATCACAGTAATTCTAGAATTGAAATTAAAACAGTGTACAAGCATGAAAGTAAAACGGGTACGGGAAATAAGTAACTAAAGACAGTTATCCGAAGGCAATAACAATATTAAAGACATGAATGCAACAGTTACATGAAATAGAAGTTAAAGATAGGGATGCACCAATTACAGGAAATAGAAGTTAAAGACATGCATGAAACAGTTATAATGTACAAGCATTAAAATGAAGTAGTAGTTAAGACAAGCATGTAAAAGACAGAAAGACAGGCACTATCACGGTAACAAGCACGGTCGATAACGATCAATAACAGGCACAGGAATAGACATGTAGGGTCCCTGGCCATGAGGAAAACACTAGAAGGGGGGTTGAATAGTGTTTTTACAATTTAAAAAGATAATTACACCAAATTAATTTCCTAACCAACAATAAAGTGCGGAATGAAAATAAACCCGAAAAATGCAACAATGCAAACGCAGATACGTTTCAAGGGTTTGGATTATCCAAGTCAAATACCGACTTGTTCCCGGTAATACTACGTCCCTTCCACCCAGATACCACCGGATACTCAAGTTAGAACCCTAAATTGAGGTTTACTTAAAACCCACTTGTAGCATCCCTACAAGTGAAATCGAAGTACACTTGATTGTCCTTGACTCCCACAACTTGAGAGCAAGCAAACCACTCTCACAACCCGAGAGTAAATCAAATAACGAAAGTTATGAAATATGAAATAAACAACACTTACAATCACCTATGCCTTGAAGTAGAACTTGAAGGAGTGTGTGTTGTGTGTTGAATGACTCTCTTGAAGAGAGGAACGCCCTTTCTCTTGACTGCACCAAATGCCTAGAAGATTTTTCTTTGGTTCTAAGCTGGAGAGCAAGAGATGAAAGATAAGAATTCTAAGGCTTTAGGATTTTGAGAGCTTTGATCTTTGAAGATTGAAAGCTTGAATGTTTGAGCAAATGAATCTCAAGTGTGTAACCTCTCAATGGAACAGTAGAGTCTGGCTTTATAGTTTTCTCAAAACCCTTAAACAGAATTCCCAAAAGCCCCTTTGAAATCCGTGGAGAAAAGCTTAACGGATAGACTCTGCGCACGCGACAGTCGACTGTTAAATAAAACACAGCCACATGATCCAACCCCCCTTCTAGTGTTGTTTGCCATCCACATGATCCAACACTTGGTATCAGAGCAAGGTCAAAGGCGATGGCATCAACAACGTTCTATAGCATTCATACACCTCCAATCTTTGACGGCAATTTTTACTGCCAATGGAGAAGGAGAATGGAGATCTTCTTGGAAGCACAAGATCTGAATTATTCAAGATCTCTCAAAGAACCTTATGAACTTCCAATCATTCCTCAAACACAATGGAATTCGGATCAAGAGAAAGCCTATTTCAACAACATAAAGGTAATGCATTTACTTTACACTGGCTTAACTGATCAAATGCTAGATCTTGTAGAAAAGGCAGAAACCGCACACCAAATCTTAAGCTTGTTGGACAAAAGATTCGGATCAAGATCTAATGAGATCCAACCACTCATGAAGACACCTCAAACCAACGATGAAGAACTTTCAGAAAAAGTATGCATGCTGGCTCGTCAGAACGACAAGAACGAGGACATATGGACAATGGATAGCGGATGCTCCGCACACATGACATGGAACGCAAAACTATTCACGCTCTAAAAATGTATGACGGCGGGACCGTAACATTTGGTGACAACAAGAAAGGTAAAATTATCGGAATAGGCAACATCGGCAGTCCTTCAAAATTACTCATCAAAGACGTAAGCTTGGTAAATGGGCTAAAGCATAATTTATTGAGCATAAGCCAATTATGCGACAAAGGTATGAAGGTTCTCTTTACACTTGACTCTTGTTTGGTATACGACAAGGATATGAAAAACATTCTTGTTAAAGGTAAGCGAGTAGAAAATATCTATGTACTTAGATTAAATGAATATGAATCAAATGTATGTTTGATTGTTTCAACAAATGACCTACTACTCTGGCATATACGCTTTGGTCATGTGAACATCAAAAACATGGATAAGATTTCTAGGAAAGATTTGGTGCAAGGACTTTCCAAAATAAAATTTAAATTGGATAAAATATGCGATTCATGTCAATTTGGCAAAATGCATAAGAGTTCATTTAAGAATATTGGAGCCCTCGGTTCAAACAGGCCACCTGAACTACTTCATATGGACTTGTTTGGCCCAACTAGAACTCCATCTCTTTGTAACTCTAAATACGTATTTGTCATAGTTGACGATTATACTCGATATACATGGGTATTATTCTTAACTCATAAGAATGATGCCTTCCGTGAATTCGAAATATTTTTCAAAAGAATTGAACGTCTATACTCTTTAAAAGTTATTTCCTTAAGAAGTGATCACGGTGGCGAATTTGAAAATGAACTTTTTAAACAATTTTGTGAAGAACGAGGTATTTCTCATACTTTTGCTTTTCCTAGAGCTGCTCCTCAAAATGGGATAGTTGAAAGGAAAAATAGAACACTCCAAGAGTGTGCACGAACAATGTTGTGTGAAAACAACCTTCCAAAAAGTTTTTGGGCGGAAGCCGTAGCAACTGCGTGCTATATACAAAACAAAGTTTTAATAAGAAAACCTTTTGAAAAGACTCCGTATGAATTACTGCTCCAACGAATTCCAAAAGTATCTTATTTCAAAGTTTTTGGTTGCAAATGCTATATTCTGAACACTAAAGATAATCTAGATAAATTTGACTCCAAAGCGGATGAAGGCACATTTATCGGTTATTCTTTGCGTAGTAAATCTTATAGAATTTACAATAAAAGTTCCGAAACTATTGTTGAAACTTTACAAGCAACATTTGATGAATCCCTTTCTCATAATGCTCATAATGATGATGATAACATATTCACTGCACCCACCTTCGATAATGAACCTATAACTGTTAACAACACTTCTAGTTCTTTGCCAAAATCATATCCTGAAGTCACATATCACTCACTCACACAAGTCATAGGTGATATTGATGCATGGATTAGAACTAGATCTCAAATAGAACACTTGACACATGTTGCATTTGTTTCTAACATTGAGTCGAAAAGTGTAGAAGAAGCTTTTGCAGATGAAGCATGAATTGAAGCCATGCAAGAAGAACTTCTACAATTTGAGTGCAATCAAGTATGTGAGTTAGTACCTAGACCAGAAGATCGTCCAGTTATCGGTACTAAATGGGTGTATCAGAACAAACTAGACGAAGATGGAAATGGGGTAAGAAATAAAGCAAAGTTAGTAGCAGATGGATACTCACAAGAAGAAGGTATTGATTTTGATGAAACTTTCGCTCTTGTTACTAGATTAGAATCTATTAATGCTACTTGCATTTGCATCATATAAAAACTTTAAGTTATACCAAATGGATGTGAAAAGCGCATTCCTGAATAGATTCATAAAGGAGGAAGTCTACATTGAACAACCTCCCGGATTTGAACATGATAAGAAAATAAAATATGTGTACAAGTTAAACAAAGCCTTGTATGGCCTAAAACAAGCTCCAAGAGCTTGGTATGAAAGATTGAGAAAATTCTTAATTGACTCAGGTTACATTGTTGGAAAAATAGATACCACTTTATTTGTTAAGAAAATATGCGATGATATTATTCTTATCCAAATTTACGTAGATGACATCATTTTCGGATCTACTAATGAAGATCGTTGTCAAGAGTTTGCTAAGTTAATGCAGGAGGAATTCGAAATGAGTCATATGGACGAGCTCACATACTTTCTCGGATTGCAAATCAAACAAGGAAAAGAAGGAACCTTTATTCATCAAACGAAGTACGCCAAAGACTTGATCAAAAGGTTCGGGATGGAAACTGCATCAGGAAAGAACATACCAATGGCAACATCCACTTCTTTAGACAAAGACGATGTAGGTAAAAAGGTCGATCAGAAAACATATCGAGGTATGGTCAGCTCTCTGCTTTATTTGACCGCTAGTCGACATGACATTATGTTTAGTGTTTGTGCATGTGCTAGATTTCAATGTGATCCTAGAGAATCACATCTTAAAACGGTAAAAATACATATTTAGATATCTTAAAACCACTTCTGACTTTGGACTATTTTATCCCAAAGGCAGCACATTTAATTTAACTTCGTTTAGTGACTCAGACTATGCTGGTTGTAAAGCCACAAGAAAAGTACAAGTGGAACATGTCACTTTCTTGGACATTCCCTTATTTCGTGGTTTAGCAAAAAGTAAAGTTCAATTTCACTATCAACCACTGGGCAGAGTATATAGCTGCCGGACTTGCTTGTGCTCAAATACTTTGGATGAAACAAGTCCTCGTAGATTATGGTGTTAATACATCTACATGTGTAATTTATTGTGATAATAAAAGCACTATTAATCTCACAAAAAATTCTGTTCTTCATCCTAGAACAAAGCATATTGACATTAGACATAGATTTATAGACGATCACTGTGTCAAAAAGGATGTTGAACTTAAATTTGTCTCCTCTGAATATCAAGTTGCAGATATTCTGACAAACCCCCTACAAAAAGATACATTCTCTAAACTCCGTAGAGAATTGGGTATTGTTGGAGAAAAAGAATTAAGTAAGGATTAACTATTTTATATCATATTTTTTGTTGATGGCAAGGAGGAGAAAGTTTGAAATGCAAAAATGAATATATTGTATGAATGTATTGTTTTGTTAACGGTTTCGATGCAGGGGGAAAACCGCATCAAAGCAGGGGGAGTAAGTTTATTTTCATGTCATATTATTATGTCAACTTACTTCATTTTTCATTTGGGTGTCATCATCAAAAATGGGGAGAGTGATGGAAATTGATGGAAATTGAATTCCACCCCAAGTGATTTTGATGATGAGCACACCAAATGAAGTTTAGTTTACTAACTATACTACAATTAAGTGTGCAGGTTATACAACGAATGAAAGCTTTACATATACTCCGAAGAAGCGCAAACTTCGCTTAATAGGCAAAAGACGATGTTGCAAAGTCAATGATGAAGCTCAAGCTCAAAAAGGAGAAGAAGCTCATAGAGAAGCTCGCATTCTAGTCATCATCTGACCAAGATTCGTGAAGACTCGTCTTAAGTCTATAGTGTGAATTGTGTCTTTCTTAGGATCATGTTAAAGCCAAAAGAATAGATAACACACACGCACACAAATGATTTCAAAGTTAAAATTTTTAAATATGTTTAAAATCATTTTCAAAATTATCGAGAGCTCTTGCTAGTCACTTTTCATTTTGGTAGCAAAACTCCATTACACCCTGGAGTTAACTACATGCTTTACTAGCTGTGTTTCAGAAGAAACTCCTCTGTGAGTCGACTACCAAGGAGTGGGAGTCGACTACCAGTTGAGAATCATTTTCTCCTGAAACACACTAGGAGTCGACTACCAATCCTAGGAAGTCGACTACTAGCTGTCAAAATTCAACGTTTGACCTGACTATTGACATCTGTCTCACTTATTGCTCCCATGATTCTCGGGACAAAAGTCAAACGAATTTGAATTTTGAAATCTCATATTTTTACCTATAAATAGAGGACTATTTCTTTGAGAGAACATACACAATACTTGAAATCAAAATTCTATCTTGCACAAAAGTTCTAAACGTTCTCAAATTCTCAGCTCTCATTTTTCTTAGCCAAATCTGTCTATACATTCGTGATCTCGTTTTCCTTTAAGATATTATTTTCTGAAGATCAACTTTATTTGGCTATTTGTTTTCAAAATCCATATTCTTTATTCTCTGATTTTATTTGAAAGGATTTTGCAAAACATTGATTTAGATCACAAAGATTTTATTAGTATCTTTGTGTGATCTAAAATCTTATTCTATGAAGCCACGAATAAACATACTTGTCTATTACTATTGGCTATAGAATTTGGGTGTAAATCCAAACTCCAGCAAACATTGTGGTGAGTTGGATATCGTCTTTCACTTTGTGTTTGCCCTTTGCGGTAAGGGTGTTGGGAACCCTAGACAAGTCTAGGTGTTGTGATCGGAAATCCTGGTCAAGACTAGGTGTGTGGGAAAATCCTAACAAGTGGAGTTAGGTGCTTGTATCTGCCAAGGCAGATAGTGGAAATCTCGTACTGTATTGGTCGGAGACTGGACGTACCCAGGGTTGTGGGGAACCAGGATAAAAATCCTTGTGTTTGCGCTTGATTCTTTCTGTGTTTGTTTATCTTTGCTCTTACATTATTATTTGCTGATTATTGTACGTCTATTGCAAAGATTAACTATCTTTTATCCGTTGTGAATAAAGATATAATATTTATAATCTTATCTATCTTATCACTCAGTAGAGTTATGCTTATAAATTCTCTGGGAGTCGACTACTGTTCATAGGGAGTCGAACTACCTGCTGTGTTATATCTCTGATCTGCTTTTTTATAAGATTGACTTGTTGATTAAGAACCAAGCGTAGATCACTCTACTTGGTTTCTTAGGCAACATTAGAAGGTTTATAACTGTGTTAACCAACAAACGAAAAAGATTTATTATTACAACACTATTCAACCCCCCTTCTAGTGTTGTTTGCCATCCACAGGATCCAACACATAGATGCCAATCAAGTTAATCAATAAATATTAGGGCATCTATAGATCAAATGCAGCAAATGAGTAAGATATGCAAGAATGGAATGATATGCTTGAATCCATGAAATCTAGGATTTTAAATTCCACGTTCATTATATCTTACTCCCCCTGAATCTAAGGCAACTTCAATCTTAGATTCAAGTTATGAATTAGAATTTACTTAGCACATAATTATGATATGTTTATTTCTATCCCCATATGGCATTATCCAAAAGGTGGGAGTAGAAAAACAATAACAATAGTGCTAAATAATAACTAAGACAATCATAAGAGTCTAAAGATATGTTGTATATCTAAAGTGATGCCAACAAATATTCGGAGAAAAACTAATCACAAAAGGGCATCTCGAAGATATACAAACCAAAAACTCATAAAACACATTAAAACTTAGTTGACTAAAGTAATGAGAGTCCAATATCAACCTTACAAGACACATGTTGAAAATCGTCTCAAATCACATCATATACGATATCACATACAAAGAGACAGTTTCACAATATTCACACATATAAGATAAACAATGAGACAATGTGTGAAACAAAATGAAGTAACAACATTTTCATATATATATAGATATATATGTATATATATATACATATATATGTATATATATATAGAATAATGGCTATCATACGCCATATGAGATAGGCTCTCATACGCCCTCTCACATAAAGCAACCAAGTACAAGCTCACATGGGCTTGTACTTGGTTGTGCTTGGTTGCTTTATGTGAGAGGGCGTATGAGAGCCTATCTCATATGGCGTATGATACCCATTACACACACACACACACACACACACACACACACACACACACACATAGGAGGGATCAAATGACTCCCAAAAATAACCCCTATCAAAAATCCTATGCCCCCATTTTTTCGGAAGATCCGTACCGTTCATCTTGATCTCCACCCTCTAAATACCTGACCCACCAATTTTCAACCGGATCCCATGTGTTTTGCCCGTTCATCCATCCGACCCAAATTTAACGGTTTCGCATAAACAGAACTTTTGTAAATGGTTGATGAGCGGGCAAAACACATGGAATCGGGTTGAAAATTGGTGTGTCATGTATTTAGAGGGTTGAGATCAATATGAACGGTTCGGATCTTCCGAAAAAATGGGGGGCATAGGATTTTTGATAGGGGGTTATTTTTGGGGGTCATTTGATCCCTCCTCATATATATATATATATATATATATATATATATATATATATATATATATATGTATATATATATATATCCCACGAGAGGGTGTCCTAGTGGTAAGTCATTCCGCTCCAAAGCCAAGGGGTGCGGGGTTCGAGGCCTATGGCCGCCGTGACTTGGTAATTATTGTGGAATTTGTTGTGGAATTATTTACCCTAGGGCTACATCTCCCCTCTCGGACTAACCCGGGGGCCGTTGGGGGCACGTCGGTCACCCCCCAGTTTGCATAGTCTCGACCGGGCTCTCGCCTTACCCTCCTAAAAAAAGCGGAAGGCAGGGGGAGGGGGTTGGGGATTTTTTCTGGGTTTTCACATATATATATATATATATATATATATATATATATATATATATATATATATATATATATATATATATATATATATATATATATATATCAACCATAGAGACATGAGTACAAAATGAAGTTACAACTCCATGTATAGCAAAAAATGTGATCAAAACATAGACATCATCTATACATCACTAAAAAACAAAAAAAAATATACCACCACTCAAAAACTCACCCTAACAAAAACATCTAGGTCTAAGGATGAGTGTCCCCGGAGCAGCAACAGCAGCATCCGTCGATGTGGATGACTGATGGATCTGAGGGGCGACCAGATTGGCGGAACATCAGTCTGGTGGAGCGACGGGTAGGGTATGCACGAGCCTTCCTCTTGGATGACGACGCACCCGCAGCTGAAGACTCCACATGAGCATGCACGGGGGTCAGAACATCAGAAGGCAAATGCACAAAGCCTGGAGGAGGAGGGACAACAGCTGACTTGGACGTATCCTTCGAAGGTGGAAACATGGCCTGGAGGGCGGCCGGAATGAGGATGCCCTGAAATAGGAAAGACTTGTACTGAAGCTCAAGGAGAAGCGAGAGCTTATGATCCAAGTCTGAAACAAGCGTTTCGATCATGGAAACACGGTCACACATCCTACAGAGGAGGAAATTTCTCGAGAGGAACAGACGGTTGAGAAGGAGGAGGTTGGTCAGCTGGCAGCGAGAAGGGTTCAACGACATTTGCTGAGGGAATAGGGTCACCAAAAGAGATACACAAGTACTCCCCCGAAGATGGTGGAGAAGAGGGTTGCTGGTCAGCAGGTGGAGGAGTGGGTTCAGCAAGAAAGATATCCAAAGTCTCAGGCTCTGATACCAACTGTAAGGGACCATGCAGGGCTACACACAGACTAGAGAGGGGTGAATAGTGTAATAGCAAGCAAATTGCTTAATTAAAAGTTACTAAAATTAAAGCACAATAAGCAGCGGAAATTAAAGAGTATGCTCAACAACAACAAACACAAACACAAGGATTTTACACTGGTTCCCCAAAACTTGGGTACGTCCAGCCACATCAGTATTCACTATAATTCCCACGAAGAGAAGTGAATACAGTCTTACACAGAGATACCTCGCACAGAGGATTTGGATTCTCATACAAAGAAATCCTTACTCTCACACAGAGGATTTATTCTTTCACACAGAAAGAACCAAACTCTCACAAAGAGAGAACTCCCACAAAGAGAGTATCTAATTCTCACAAAGAGAATTAGGGGTAACACAAAGGTGAAACGAAATAACACTTACCTATGCGTTGATATGATCTTACCAATGTGAAGAAGAAGGCATGCAAGTGAAACTCAAGTGCTTGAGATGAGGCTTTGATTGCACTTGATGATCTTTCTCTCTTCTAGGAATGAATCCTAACACTTCTTACTTGAGTGTATGAAATGAAGAGAAGAAAGATGTTCACCAAGAAAAGGAATGAGATTGAAATTCCTTGGAGAAATTCCCTAGAGCTTAGATGCTATAGCATAAGATTGCAGCTCTAATTAGGGAATAGGGGAGTAGTGGCTTAGAGAAGAGATTAAATGATTTTCTATGATTTCCTAACCCTTTCAAGAGTTCTAAATAAACTAAGCCATCTCCTATATTTACGAAGCCAAGAAGAGCCCATAAAACTAACCAAAAACCCAAAGGGAAGAAATCTACAACGGCTAGATTTTGGCAGTTGCGGCACAGACAGTTGACTGATGAACAAGTGACAGTCGACTGATCAACGGCTAGAAAAATCTGTTGAGTATTGGTGTTTCATACCAATCTTATTTTGATGATGATCACAACATTATGTTGTTACGAATGACTCTCTTGTTTTAGTCTCACGGTTTCATTTCTAGAATATCTTTCTGGGAGACTAATCACTTGGTACAAGGATGTATATCAAGTGGAGAAGGGCCAAAGCTTGGACTCAAAGGGTGTCAAAGCATAGAGATGATGGGGAGAATCAAGGCATCAAGATTGAAGACATAGACTCTAAGGAAAGCAACATAATCCATGTAATATTTACTTTATTGCTTTCTCTCTCATTGAGTCTAGGTTAATGTAATGCCTTGTTAGATGGTCTATTCATACATGCATATGCATCTAACCATCTTAGTGAGCTTTAGGATTATTCATAGAATCCAACCCAATAGGTTCATCTTGTCCAAAGACTCATTTGGAGTCTCTGGCTTTCCATCAGTCGCTTGCTGAAGGATACACAGTCGACTGGGTGATTTCCAGTCGCCTGTAGATCCTTCTACAGTCGCTTGATATGCACGGCTTAAGTCAACATTTAAATTGACTCAAACTTGAGCTTTACGCACAGTCGACTGCTGCTCAGTTTACAGTCGTCTGTAGAGTCACAGTCGCCTGGGAATTGGCCAACAGTCGCATGAGTAGCGTAAGTGCAATCTCTGCATCTCTCTGTCTTTTCTCCATCTTATACAGCAGTCGACTGATGAAGGTATTATAGTCGCCTGACTATAAGACAGTCGACTGTATTATTGACATCAGTCGCCTGTATGCTTATCTGGAGAAAGAGTGCAGCTCTCTGTTTTATTCCATCCCCTACAGCAGTCGCATGCTGAAGGTTTTACAGGCGCATGTCCTATTTTCAGTCGACTGTATTATCTTCTTCAGTCGACTGTCCTGGCTCAGATTATAGCCGTTGGATATTTTCTAGCCGTTGATCAGTCGACTGTCTTTTGACTATCAGTCAACTGTTGATGTCGTTTTCACCCAGTTTCTAGTCGTTGTAGCTTTGGGCTATTGGCTGTTTTCTTGGGTTTGAGGGTTGATATAGGGTTCCTACATATATGGGTGTGCTGATATCTCTAGAGCTTCTTGATGCCATTGAATATCACAATAGATCTTTAAGCCACGCATAAACTCTCTCAATTCCCTCATGTGAGCTCTTATTCCTCTTCATGCATTGAAGTCCAGCTCAAGGGAATTCATCCAAGTGCTTTCAGGCTAATCTCAACACTTGGAGATCCTCTTCCATGCCTTGCATTCATCTATGAGTAAGCATCTCAAGGCATAGGTAAGTGTATTTATTTTACTTGGTGAATTGTAACACTAATTCTTTTTGTGGGAATTAGTCTTTCTCTCTTTGTGAGAGTTTATCTCTTTGTGGGATTAGGATATTCTCTTTGTGGGAGTAACTCTCTTTGTGGGAGTAACTCGGTTAGTGGGAGTTTAGTGTCCTAGTGTAGGGCTAACCCTAATTCTCTGAGTGGGAGTTAGTGATTCTCTTGGTGGGAGTCTTGACTCTCGTGTAGGGTTGGTTGGGTCCTTGTGTAGGGCATAAATCCTCTTGGTGGGGTATCTCTTTGTAAGATTTGTATTCACTCCTCTTTGTGGGAATATAGTGAATATTGGTGTGGCTGGACGTACCCAAGTTTGGGGAACTAGGGTAAAACTTTGTGTTTGCGTTTGGATTGATTGTGTCAATTATTTCCTCTTGCATTTATTATTCCTCATTTGCAAGTTTAATTTTAATTAGACAATTTTATTGTCATTACACTATTCACCCCCCTCTAGTGTGTGATGTTAATTGCAAGGGTAAGGCGATCCTTACAATTGGTATCAGAGCGAGGTTATAGCATACTGCAACGATGGCATTCAATGCCTCATCCGCGTCTCATGAAGAAGGTCATTCAACCGTTCGACTCCCGCTCTTCAACGGAACCAACTACCCAAGTTGGAAGATCAGGATGATGATCTACATGGAGGGTCAAGACCTTTGGGACATCACGGAGGTGCCATTTGAGAAGCCCACTACACCTGCGGCTTCAAGGACAAAGGCGGAGAAGGACTCAATCAAGTTCAATGCGAGGGCTATGAATGCATTACATTGCGCCCTCTCAGCAAATGAGTTCAACCGCATCTTCATGTGCAAAACGACCAACGATATTTGGCATACTTTGGAGATATGTCATGAAGTGACTACAAAGGTAAAGAAATCTAAACAAACTGTGTTTAGACCTAAATATGAAATGTTTAAGATGCAGGAAGGAGAAAGCATTTCAGAGATGTTCACAAGGTTCACTGATATCGTGAACGCTTTGGAGGGACTCGGGAAGACGATTTCCCAAGAGGATCGTGTAGAGAAGATCCTTGACTCTCTCACACCTCATTGGGAGTCAAAGGCCAATGGAATTTTGGAGTCATATGACACGTCCAAATACACCGTTGAGGAGTTCATTGGTAATCTCATGGCGTATGAAGTGAAGCTTTAACACAAGAAGGAGATTCAACCATCGAAGCCCGAGAAGCCAGAGAAGCAAAAGGGGATTGCATTCCATGCTAAGGAGGAGCCAATCAAGTGGAGGAAGAAATTCCATCGAGAAGCTCATAGTGAAGAAGATGAGCTAGAAGAAGCAAATGGAGAAGAAATTGAGGATCTTGCCGAGCAATTCAAGGCATTCCTCAAATGCAAGCAAGGTAAGTCTTTGTCAAAGTTTGCCTCCAATTCTAACAAGGTTCCTACTTGTTATATTTGCAATGGAAAGGGTCACTTATCTACCGAATGCCCTTCCAAACCCAACAAAGAAACCTACAAGGGTAAAGGGAAGAAGCATTGGAAAGGAAAGTCCAAGTCCGAAAATCACAATAAGGGACTTGTCTGGACTTTTGATGATTCGAGTGAGGATACATCAAGTAACGAAGAGGAGGATGCAAAGGACGATGCTCGCGCATGCTTTGTTGCAATTGATGTTCCTACATCAATCCCCTCGGGCCCAAATGAAGAAGAGTTGAAAGCATGGCTCAACTCTTATGAGGAATCATGCCTCATGGTAAACGAGGAGGAGTCATCGTCCAGTTCTAGCAAGGAAGAAGAAGAAGATGATGAGATCGTGGAAGAAAAGATCTCATACGAGGAGCTTGAACATGACTTCAACATGGTCTCCAAAAAGCTAGCAAGTGCATCAACTCGTACAATAAATTGAAAGCAAAAGATAAGATTGCTAAGAGTAGATTGCATGAACTAGATATTGCTAGTGTAATCAATGATGAAAGGCATGATTATGACACTAGTGAGAGAGACACACTTCTCTCTCAAGTTAAGGAATTGAGTTTAACTAATGAGAATCTTGTTGCTCAAAACATTAGCTTAGAAACTCGCATTCAACAACTTACGTTGAAATGTGATGAGGAATCCCGGAAGCTCAAAAGCTTTGTGTATTCTAGAGATTCACTCCACGATTTGTTGGAAAAGCAACATCCGGCAAATCATAGAGGAGGTTTGGGTTATATTCAAAATGTGGTACCCAAACCCACCTCTAATTCCTCTTATGATGCAAATACAAGAAATATTGCTAAAGCACCTAAGAAGAATCACTATGCTTTCTTGTACAACAATAACATCAACAAGAAGCATGTAGATCACGAGGTAATGAGGAAGAATGAAAAATCTTCATTTTTTGCTAAGAAGTAAAATCCTCATTCTTTGCATGCCAAGAAATTCGTTTCTACACCTAAGCATGCCACATCCACCCCTCTTGCAAAGGCAAAACCCTTGCCTAGGAAATCCTTGAGTTTACAGATTCCCACTAAGGTTAGTGTGCAAGAGAGGGATAGTTACATCAATTCTCTAGTTAGGGATGTGATCACCTCATGTGATTACATTAGGAAGTAAAAATCCTCTTGGGGTTGGTTCCCTAATGTTAAGGTTCCTCATACATAAGCATATTGCATGAGTATTGTGCTTAAATGTTTATTTTTGCATACCCATTGTTTATGTGTGTTTCATGACTTTGAAAATGTTTTCAAACTTATTTCTTTCATGAAAATGGGGACCTCTGGGATGACATTGACATACATGCATTTGTTGATCCATATGTATGTCAATGGGGGAGTTAATATGTTGTATGTTTAAAATATTTTAATACATATTTTGACTCTTCTTTTTGGGGTGTGTTTGAGATCATTTTTTACAATTGGTTATTATGTGGTCTCAAACCAAACCCCTTAGATATTTCCATGGTGTTTCATGTTATATTTCTTTTGGCAATATCATTGTGTATCTTTGAAGCTTGATTTTTCCATATCTATTGCTTTGATACACTTTAGGCCCATGGCTCCATTATTTGTACATCAATTAGTTAAGAGGATTATTTTCCAATATTCTTTTTCTACAATTGGTATTTACCTCAATTGTTAGAGATTGCTAATCTCCTTCTTTATAATTGGTATTAGATCCTAGAAGTCAAAACGTGACCATTTCTATGATCTAAGGGGAGCGTGGGATAGTGATTGATACCCACTAAATTTTTCAATTTGGTATCATACATCTCCTTGTTTCTTGCATATTGTCACATCTTTGATGAAGATGACAAAGGGAGATATTGTTGATGTCTACCTTTTTGACGATGTCAGGGGTAGAGATATATGCATTATGTAAATATATATGGAGAGATATATATGTATGCATATGGGGAGAGATATATTACCAGGGAGAGATATATGGGATTAGATAAACCATTCATGTTTGCATGATATTGTCCATTACAATTGGTTTATGTAATCCATGCCTATTATATGTCACCATGATCGTATTTGGTAGAATGAGTATTTACTATTGTGTAGCTCATTGTATAGTTGGTGCATATAAGTAGGGGGAGCTCATTAGAATTGTGCTTTAATTCTTTGTGTTTTACATAATGTGTGTCATCATCAAAAGGGGGAGATTGTTGAGTATTGGTGTTTCATACCAATCTTATTTTGATGATGATCACAACATTATGTTGTTGCTAATGACTCTATTGTTTTAGTCTCACAGTTTCATTCCTAGAATATCTTTCTGGGAGACTAATCACTTGGTGCGAGGATGGACATCAAGTGGAGAAGGGCCAAAGCTTGGACTCAAGGGGTGCCAAAGCTTGGAGATGATGGGGAGAATCAAGGCATCAAGATTGAAGACATAGACTCTAAGGAAAGCAATGTAATCCATGTAATATTTACTTTATTGCTTTCTCTCTCATTGAGCCTAGATTAATGTAATGCCTTGTTAGATGGTCTACTCATACATGCATATGCATCTAACCATATTAGTGAGCCTTAGAATTATTCATAGAATCCAACCCAATAGGTTCATCTTGTCCAAAGACTCATTTGGAGTCTCTGGCTTTCCATCAGTCCCTACTGAAGGATACACAGTCGACTGGGTGATTTCCAGTCGCCTGATATGCACTGCTCAAGTCAACATTTCAATTGACTCAAACTTGAGCTTTACACACAGTCGACTGCTGCTCAGTTTACTTTCGGCTGTAGATTTATAGTCGCCTGGAAATTGGCCAACAGTCACCTGAGTAGCGTAAGTGCAATCTTTGCATCTCTCTGTCTTTTCTCCATCTTATACAGCAGTCGACTGATGAAGGTATTATAGTCGCCTGACTATAAGACCGTCGACTGTATTATTGACATCAGTCGCCTGTGTGCTTATCTGGAGAAAGAGTGCAGCTCTCTGTTTTATTCCATCACCTACAACAGTCGCCTGCTGAAGGTTTTACAAGGGCCTGTCCTGTTTTCATCGACTGTATTATCTTCTTCAGTCGACTGTCCTGGCTCAGATTATAGCCGTTGGATATTTTCTAGCCGTTGATCAGTCGATTGTCTTTTAACTATCAGTCGACTGTTGATGTCGTTTTCGCCCAGTTTCTAGTCGTTGCAGCTTTGGGCTATTGGCTGTTTTCTTGGGTTTGGGGGTTGATATAGGGTTCCTATATATATGGGTGTGCTGATGTCTCTAGAGCTTCTTGATGCCATTGAATATCACAATAGATCTTTAACCACTCATAAACTCTCTCAATTCCCTCATGTGAGCTCTCAGTCCTCTTCATGCATTGAAGTCCAGCTCAAGGGTATTCATCCAAGTGCTTTCAAGCTAATCGTACACTTGGATATCCTCTTCCATGCCTTGCATTCATCTATGAGTAAGCATCTCAAGGCATAGGTAAGAGTATTTATTTTACTTGTTGAATTGTAATACTAATTCTCTTTGTGGGAATTAGTCTTTCTCTCTTTGTGGGAGTAACTCTCTTCGTGGGAGTAACTCGCTTAGTGGGAGTTTAGTGTCATAGTGTAGGGCTAACACTAATTCTCTCAGTGTGAGTTAGTGATTCTATTGGTGGGAGTCTTGACCCTCGTGTAGGGTTGGTTGGGTCCTTGTGTAGGGCATAAATCCTCTTGGTGGGGGTATCTCTTTATGAGATTTGTATTCACCTCTCTTTGTGGGAATATAATGAATATTGGTGTGGCTGGACGTACCCAAGTTTGGGGAACCAGGATAAAACTTTGTGTTTGCATTTGGATTGATTGTGTCAATTATTTCCTCTTGCATTTATTATTCCGCATTTGCAAGTTTAATTTTAATTGGACAATTTTATTGCCATTACACCATTCACCCCCCTCTAGTGTGTGTTGTTAGTATTGCAAGGGTAAGGCGATCCTTACAAAATCCCAACGGCTATAATCTGAGTCAGGACAGGTGACTGTAGAAGACTACACAGGCGACTGCAAAACAGACAGTCGACTGTATATCCTTCATCAGGTGATTGCTGCAGGGATGGAAATAAAACAGAGAGAGAGATGTATATTTCGCACTTACGCCTTTCAGACGACTGATGGCCATTTCACATGCGACTGTAAATATACAGGCGACAATAAAAACTTCATCAGTCGACTGTCTTGCAAATTGGGATGAAGCCCAGAAAATGTAAGATGCGCACAGTCGACTGTCGACCAATTCACAGCGACTGTAAAAACACAGGCGATTGTAAATTGAACATCAGTCGACTGATGCGAAAAGCTCAAGAAGAGTCAATAGAAATGTTAACTTGAGCAGTGCACCACAGTCGACTGTAGAAGGCTCGACAGGCAACTGGAAATCACCTAGTCGAATGTAAAACCTTCATCAGGCGACTGTTGGAGAGCCAGAGACTCCAATTGAGTCTTTGGGCAAGATGAGCCTATTGGATTGGATTCTATGACAATCCTACTAAGATGGTTAAATGCATATGCATGACTGAGTAGACCATTTATCAAGGCATTACATCAAACCTAGACTCAAAAAGAGAGAAAGCAATAAATGAAATTACGTGGATTACAATGCTTTCCTAAGAGTTTATGGCTTCAATCTAGATGTCTTGAAGCTCCCCATCATCTCCAAACTTTGGCACCACTTGAGTCCAAGCTTTAGCCTTTCTCCACTTGATGTCCATCCTTGCACCAAGTGTTCAGTCTCCAAAAATGATATTCTTGAAATGTAACCAAGAGACTAAAACAAGAGAGTTATTAGCTACAACATAATGTTTTGATCATCATCAAAATACCATTGGTATGAAACACTAATACTCAACATCAAGAAACGAAACAAAACAACACTTACATATGCCTTGATATGATCTTACCAATGTGAAGAAGAGAGCATGCAAGTGAAACTCAAGTGTTTGAGATGATGCTTTGATTGCACTTGATGATCTTTCTCTCTTCTAGGAATGAATCCTAACACTTCTCACCTGAGTGTATGAAATGAAGATAAGAAAGATGTTCTCCAAGAAATGGAATGAGATTGAAATCACCTGAAGAAATTCCCTAGAGCTTAGATGCTATAACATAAGATTGAAGCTCTAATGAGGGAATGAGGGAGGAGTGGCGTAGAGAAGAGATTAAATGATCTTCTATGATTTTCCAAACCTTTTTAAGAGTTCTAAATGAACTTAGCCATCTCATATATATAGAAAGTCAAGAAGAGCACATAAAACCAACCAAAAACCTAAAGAAAAGAAATCTGCAATGGCTAGATTTTGGCAGTTTACGGCACATACAGTCGACTGATGAACAACTAACAGTCGACTGGTTAATGGCTATAAAAATCCCAACGGATATAATCTGAGCTAGGACAGGCGATTGTAGAAGACTACACAGGCGCCTGGATATCCTTCAGCAGACGACTGTCACATTGGATGAAAAGGAGTTGAGAAAAATGCAACATTCGCATTAGCGCCTTTTGACGATAGCTGACCAATTCTTATGCGTCTGTAATTTGACAGGTGACTGAAACCCTCTCATCAGTCGACTGACTTGCAAAGTAGGTAGATACCCAGAAAATGCAAGTTACGCACTTTCACACACAGACGACTGGAGAACATAACCCATGCACTGATGGAAGACAGTCACATGTACAATGAATGTCAGTCGTCTGTCTCCAATAGTTCAAGATAGAGTCAATAAATGTTGACATGACCTGTGCACACCAGTCGGTTGTAGAAGGCTGGCTAGGACCTGGAATCACCCAGTCGCCTGTCCTTCCTTCATCAGCCGACTGTGGGAGAGCCAAAAACTCCATTTTGAGTTTAAGACATGTGGAACCTATTGGGATAATTTCTATGATAATCCTAAGGCTCACGAAGATGTAAAATGCATATGCATGAATGAGTAGACCATTTATCAAGACATTACAATAATCTTAGACTCAAAAAGAGAAATGCAGGTAATTGAAATTACATGGATTATCTCCTAGAGTCTAATTCTTCAAGTACATGATACCTTGATGCTCCCCAACGTCTTCCAATCTTTGGCACCTCTTGACGAGCTTCCCTTCATCAAGCTCCAAGCTTTGGCATTGCTCCTCTTGATGTCCATCCATCATCATGCTCCAGGCTTTGGCTTCATTTGATGACCTCCATGACTTCATCCAAGCTTGAGCACACCATTACTCTTGAAGGTCTTTAATATATCCATTGCATCATCCTCCAAACATTATGCTTTGTCTCATCAATACATAATCATTAAGATAAACTGAGACTAAAACATAAGATTGATTAGCACATTAACATAATGTATTGATCATCATCAAAAAAACGTTAGTCTTGAACCCAAGAACTAACATCTGTCATATGTTGAATGCCAAGAAAATGTTCAATAATATGCCCATTATTGTCTACATATCAAAGAGCAACTTCCATTTGTTCCCTTGTCGATATATCACGTCATTCATCAATTAAAATTGAAAATAATGAGTCACCAAGATCTTTAAAAATTATATTACTAATCTCCTCTACAGCAGCTTGAGTAATGTCATTCTGAATATCTGGAGAGGTCAATTTGTTGTGCCTAGGAGCTTGACTAAAAGTAACTAGTTTAATATCTTCATTATTTTTTAGAAAGGAACATCAAGAGCTCTAGAAAATTTCCTTGGTTGCTTGAACTTTCACATTCATCATGTCCACGAGAAGAAAACCATTGGTGCAACAAAAACAGGCACACTCCATTGAAGCATTCAATCGAGTTCGATAATCACATTGACACTTCGTTGCCTGCTTAGATAACAAAAGTATGATACTTTGTTTTTCGGTCATTAAATTCTCGCATTTACTCGAGCTACATTGTGATCACTATTGAGTTTTCCAATGTGAAGATCAAATCTATCATTCTTCTTCCAATTTGAAAATCAATCACACACAAATGAATCCTTACCCACGGTGACTTGAAAAGATAACAAACAAGCAAAAAATAGCATCTTTAGTTATGCTGTACTCTAACCAAGTTGGGTATACACCAAACCAAGCCAGATTGAAGTGTCGAACTGATACATTTCCAAATTGCTTTTGAGAAAAATCATGTTGTTAGGGTTGACAATGTCCCTTTTGTAAATATGCTCTTCGAATTTCATCTCTATCATTCACATCATATTCGTGTATTGGTCTTCTCAGGCCAGGGTTAGCAATTAGTTTGTCGGTGTTGATTTCAATATGACTTTTCTTTGAACTTGATTGAGCAACATTGCTCGGGTCATTGGATGACTATCCAAACCCAAGAGATTTAACCAAGAGATTTACATTTGAAACACTTTTCTAGTGACATGATAATTCAGTTTATAAACATGCATGTTGCAAAACTAAAATTTTCTAGTAAATTTTTTCATCGAAATACTAAAAATGATATTTTCTATCCAACTATGGGTACCCAAGTTCCCAAAAAGGAAAACACAAATACATGCAAATGAAACTAAACTAGAGCTATGAAAAAAATCTCACCTTTCTTGCGCTCGCTGCGACAATTGGAGGAGGAATTTGAGGCGTGCGTGGGGGCCGTCAGAGGCGTAGCCATCTGCAAGAGAAAATCTCACCTTTCTTGCCCTCGCTGCGACAGTTAGAGGAACAACCAAACTGAACAGGATATAGGACTATGATACATGCTTATATTATGTTGATATTTAAAATTAAAAAAATCATTAAAACATCATTATCTTTATTACAAAAGAGGGAGGTTTTTGAATCTTTGTCCTATGTGTCACATCGCCACATGAGACAACCTCCTTAAACCCAGAACCAAAAAAACCCAAAACCACATCCAACCCCCAACACACATCCAAACCCAAAACACCTAAAATCACACCCCAATAAAAAAACCCAAAACACCTAAAATCACACCCCAATAAAAAAACCCAAAACCTCAACACACTCTTATCATTTTCACCCGGTTTTGCACTCATCGAAACATCCGTGTGGGTCCCACGTCCTGATTGTGTGGGTTGTTTTTTTGGGGTGTCCGTGCACAAAGTGCACGTGTTATTGCTAGTTGCTCAATATAATATTCCAATTAATTAAACAAGGTGAATCACAAATCGCAAGTAATTAAACCTTACAAACGACTCATAAACAAAGAGACTGAGATTCATCATTAAAAAAGGATAACCCAACAAAAAAAAATATCAACACAAATTTAACTCCAAAGCAGTAAGCCCCGTGCGCCTCCTGCCAATATATCAAACGATTCACCTGTCAATCCCCCAAAATTAACCGACCAAAACAAAAATCTCACCTTTCTTCTTGCGCTCCCTGCGGCAGTTGGAGGAGGAACATCAGAACCGCGCCGATTGTCGAGGCTAGGGTTTCCTTTTCTGAGTTTTCTCCGTTGGGTCTGCAACCGTGGGTGTGGGCTGCTGTTGGAGAGAGGATTGTGCTGCTGTTGGAGAGAAATTGGGCCTGGGCTGCTGGGCATACTCGGGGGGTTTTTTTTAAAAAAAAACCTTAGGGGGGCAACGGCCCCCTCAGGCACCCCTTTGCCTCCGCCCATGTTGCCGTCCACCTCTTCATCGATTCCCTTCAACTCCCAAAAATTTGACCATCGCGCACTCCCGTTTTTCCCCGACTGCCTCTGCCACCGACGGTGTCGATCCGAGCACCCGCAGCCTTCGTCTTCATCACCTTTTTGACGCAGGAAAGATTATCAACTAAACCGAGCGGATTCTGAAGTCCAGAGCCTCGCCTTGCTGCCGCCTCAAACTTAAATAGTCGATTATTTAGATTTGAGATCAGACTTTTCCTCAACCAAGTCACGACGGCCAATCCGATCAACCAGGTCATCTTCTTCTACCTTTATACATTTCAAGAATGAAATAAGGGATCCAAAGGTAAAAAATATTATCGTTCTTAACTTTTTGATCAATTTATGTGAAACCATGTTTGTTCTGTTGATCCCTTGCCAGGCTTTGGCTCCTTGAAATCAATCATGTAGTTACGCACTTTGGCTCTTAATTTGGGATGAGTTGTTTTGTGTGCTTGATTAGGGCTTCTTGTTGTCATTTTTGTCTCAATTTTTGCTAAACTGCTATCAGCTATATTTCTAATTAATTTTGAGTTTCAATGTGGGTGCATTTTCAAGTGATTTTGTTATACGCGATCATGTGATATTTTAGTTTGATTAGCATTTGAAGAAGGCACTGATATTTCAAGGTTTCACAATTTTTTGCTCTGTGTAAGACTGTTGTGTTGGATCTCAAGGTTTCCACCATTTAAGAATTTTTAGTGTTTAGGTTTTTTTCCTATAAACCCGTAACTTTGTTTAACCAACCCATCATTCTAATTTGTTTTTATATAGTTATAAGATATACTAACATAACGTGATTATTTTGATGTCTAATGAAGAAACATCAAGAATGAGCTCTTAATCTTTGATGGTGTCGATTTTTTATAGTCCAATTTTTATTGTCATCTAATATTACTTCTATTTATTATTACTTGCTTAACTTAACAATGGTTGTGCTATTACCAGTGCTTCATTGCATGATGCTTAAATTTGATGCGTTATACCTATGATAATTATCACGTTTTCTGAAAATTTTGATCCTTCGAATTATTATTTATTGAGCATCATTTTGAGCTACCATTATTTATCCTCTTTTAAACTGTCATACAATATTAATTAAACATGACCAGTAAACTCATTACTTCTGAAATGGTTAAGATAGATCGTATTAATGGTTCCAACTATGACATGTTACACAGAAAAATTAAATACAAACTTATCAATGACAATGTAAATAGTGTCATTGATGCATCTGCTCCAATTCTCGTTGACTATATCGCTGATACTCAGAAAAGAGAGTTTGATCAGTGGTATCTCAATGTCAAGAATGCTAAAAGCCCGATGCTCATGTTCATGGAAGATAGACTAATAAAGGTTTTTGAAAACTATAGTATTGCTAAATAAATATGGCATGCTATTAAAGAAAAATATGACACCACTTCGGAGGTGATCATACAACGTCTAATACATAAGTATAATTCATGCAATCATGCTGTATGCAAGAATTTGATAATATCACCAAACATGTGAACACGATGATTGTCATGGCTAAGGACCTAGTTACTATATGGTCTGCAATTCCTTAAAAACTACAAATTGCAACGATTTTGAATAGTTTGTCACCATTATTAGATATGGCTGCCATAACTCTCATGTTAAATGGGAGCATTAAGCGTATTATTGATTTGCCAGGAATTGACAATGTAACACGACCTACTAGGTAGAAGGAAGGGCTTAGATGTGAACCTTGTGCAACATGAAGAAGCTAATGCTACACAATATCGAAAGACATGTGATCATCATTATGGACATGTGAAGCCATTATTCGAAGGACTTGGCCAACACAAGGCTCGCACTACGAAATGACATCTTAGATTCTACATTTGTAGGAAGTTTGGCCACTTCAAAGCCACTTATCATCCGGCAAAGAATAATGGCTATTCTAAACGCCTAGAACAAGGAGGATTTGGAAAGTAAGAATCATCGGTGTTATTGAATGTAATGTCACAACAACCGATGTTGGTGAATGGTGGATTGACTTAGGAGCAATCTGACATATAACAAAAACAAAGTAAGGTATCAACGACTTCCAGAAACTGAATTAATATGTGAAACGATATATATCTGGATGCGGAAGATATTGCTTCATACAGATTGGATCTTGGGGATAGCATTATGATCCTAAAAAAGTGTTCTATACACATGGCATAAGATGTAATTGATCTATATTCCCGTTTTATTGAAGGAAGGTCTTAAATTTAGGTTTTACAATAATAGGATACACATTGAGAAAGACAAGAAAGTTCAAGTAAATGTACCACCTTTGTTAGAATTAGATAATGTTTCCAATACTGACTTAAATATTGTGGATGAAATGAATCATCCAATTACGAAAGATGGGCCAGTTAATGATAATATGCACAAGAAAAATCAACCAACTGAACCGGTCCAACATGTAAGCCTTAGTGATAACAATAGACTCAGAATAACACATGCATTGATGGATGATTATTATTTATATTCATATAAACCATCTTGTTTCTTATTGGATACGGATATAGATGAGCAAGCCAATCCTTTGATTATGTGGATGCAATGAACTCATCCGAATCAGATCAATGGCAGGAGGCCATGAAAAGAGAGCTTTGACTTAATAGAGAGAAATAATGTATGCGAGCTATGTGACTTATCAGAAAAGATGAAGTATAGGATGCAAATATGTGTTAAAAAGAAATATCGGGTTGATGAGTCCGTTGATACATTTAAGGCCCGATTAGTTGCAAAATGCTGTACGTAGAAGGCATGTATAAATTATTGGGAGAAATATTCTCCGATGGTTAAGTTTGCACTGATGAGAATAATCTTAGCAATTGTTGTATTTCTTGACTTGAAACTTTTTCAAATGAATGTCAAAACTGCATTCTTTAATGGAGACTTGAAGGAAGTGATATTTATGGATCAATCTAAAGGCTTTGAAGATCAAGGACATGCCAGTAAATTATACAAATTGAAGAAATCTTTGTATGGTGTAAAATACTCATCTAGACAAAATTTCACAATACTGTTACTAACTTAGTTTTGATGCAAATAAATTGGATAATTGTGTGTATGTCTTGAAAAGTGAGCAATTTTATAATATTATCCTCGTACATGGATGTTATTTTGCTTGATAGAAATGACATAAGAGTGTTGAATAAGATCAAATCAGTATCGCGTAGTGAATTTGAGATGGACATGAGGGATGTATACTATGTACTTGGTATACAGATTCTTAGAGATTGGAAGTCTAGAGTGTTGAGTTTGAATTAAGAAAAGTATTTGCATACAATACTTGTAATTTTTGGGATGCAGAATTACAATCCGATACCTACACCATTGGTTATGAGAAAGCGGTTATGGAAAGAGCAATGTCCTGGAGAAGGACGAAAACCGTTAATGTTTCATATGCTCAAGCTGTTGAAAGCTTGATGGATGCAATGTTGTATACACAATTCGATAACTACATCACTGGTTATGAGAAAGCGGTTATGTAAAGAGCAATGTCCTGGAGAAGGACGAAAACCGTTAGGTGTTTCATATGCTCAAGCTGTTGAAAGCTTGATGTACGCAAATGTTGTATACTAGACCAGTCTTGGTGTATTCAGTGGAGTCTGGTAAGTAAATATCAAAGAAATCTTGGTTCAGCATATTTAGCATATTGGAAAGCTGTCAAGATGATTTTGAAATATCTTAAGGGTATTGTGCACCATAAATTGTTTATCAAGCAGATTTGCTTGAGGTCCTTAGTTACGCTGATGCTGATTTCAAGGTGATAAAGATGCCATGAAGTCCACCTTAGGACAATTCTTCATCTTTGGAGGTGCATCTATTTTTTGGGATAGCAAAAAACATTGATGTGTAGTAAGACACAAGAACTTGGGTATATAGCCTTAGAATGACTGCCATTCACGGTATGGATAAGATGTTTCCATCGTCTGGATAACAGATTTCCTAAAGGAATTTGGTGTATGGACCAATTGAGATAAACTGTGATAATCAAGTGACCATCATGTTAGTTTGACGGGACATAGAAATGTCTAAGTCAAAGAAATTTTTTGAATAATGAAAAAGGCAATCATAGATAATGGTTGCACTCGGTTTGTCAACAATGGATAAAACTACATATATTTCGTGGATAATGGGAGTATGTGAACTTATATCTTGAGTCATATCCTACAAATAGTGGGAGTATCAGAATGTATTTGGCCATTTCAGCCAAGTAGGAAATGGAAGTGTATTGGCCTTCACGGCCCAATAAATATAGACCTGACCCATACCAAAAGACCTAAACCTGTTCCTATTGAGATTTCTCATGATAGTTACTCATGAGATCATGTGGTTCAGTTGAGGAAAATAAGGACAGATCATGGGGTTATTCAGAAAAATTAGGCAATTCTTCGGGGGCATAGGGAACAGACGTGGCCCATATGTAGAGATGATTTTATCTCCTCTAATAAAATTAATCTCTTCGGAGCCCTAGAGAAGATGGAAACATTGTTTTTGTTCTCTTTGTCTAAAGATCAAAGCACCAAACTTCAAATCCTTATTCTCAAAACACTTAACAAAGTAGAAATCTCTCCCCCTAAACTAGACGGGTGGTCAAAGAGACATCGCTCGACCCTTAAAACCTGTTCCTATTGAGATTTCTCATGATAGTTACTCATGAGATCATGTGGTTCAGTTGAGGAAAATAAGGACAGATCATGGGTTTATTCAGAAAAATTAGGCAATTCTTCGGGGGCATAGGGAACAGACGTGGCCCATATGTAGAGATGATTTTATCTCCTCTATGATAATAAAATTAATCTCTTTGAAGCCCTAGAGAAGATGGAAACATTGTTTTTGTTCTCTTTGTCTAAAGATCAAAGCACCAAACTTCAAATCCCTATTCTCAAAACACTTAACAACGTAGAAATCCCTCCCCCTAAACTAGACGGGTGGTCAAAGAGACATCGCTCGACCCTCAAAACCCCAACGAACGATCTATCACAGTTACCAACAAGATTTTAATTTAACATTAGAAAAAAACTAGCAATATCCAATCCTCAAACCTCATTAACTCTCAAGTAAGTCTTCGATTCAACATTAAATTTAATATAATTTTTTGAATGTTTCCAGTAGGTTAATTGCTATCCCAAATTTGATTGAGTTCATATTTTTTGAAATTTCTGCGCAAATTATTTAAAAATGTTTTTCTCTTTCCAATTTTAAGTTTGCTTTACTTATAACAAGTTCACTTTGGATGTTACCCACTAGTTAACTTTATCATAACCAATTATAACAAGCCCTTCACGATAATGCCGATCCGAACAAAACCTAAGAGTTCTTATAGCTATTTTGTTTGCTAGGCGCTCCTTGATATTGATCGACAGAAGTGACTCATTCCATTTTCTCACCATCGAATTTGATCACAATTCATCTATTTCGCCTCTGATTTATCTTGCATCCTCGGTTGCTCTCCCATTTTCTATCCACTCTAAACCCTAGATTCTTCTCATCCCCCTTCACCCGCAAACTTTGATTTTTGATAAATAATTAGTCGTCCTGGAGTTACATTGCTTTGCTTGAATTACTGGCCACCGTCCCTCGTCCTTGGAGTAGGCAATCCTCTTTCAGTCCTTAAACTTAAGGTATAATAATTTTTGGCATGATTTTTCTTTTGAGTTTACTTGATTACAGCTCATATGATAAGATTTGGGGGAAAAATTAGGGCAAAAGATGAGATTTTTATTGATAATTGAGTGGAACTATAAGATACAGCCTCCAATTCGAGAGGAAGACCAGCTCTTCCAATAACCTAAGGTAACTAAACTAAATAACCACTAATCTCTCACAAATTTCTGCACAAAGTCCTAATGACTATTGCCCTCTTATTTATAATAAAATCCTCCTTAATTAGAATTAACTAAAATTACTACAATGTCACTCCCTAGGGTTTCTAGCCTTCACCCATTGGTTTTCCTTGTGCCACCGTCGCTCTATCATTAGTTCCCTCTCAATGAGACACCTTGTCCTCAAAGTGGAATTCCAGAAATTACTGCTGAACTACACTGATTGGCCCACATGCCACGTTATATTCCAACTGAGGGGTGCTCGACTTTTCTTTCTTCTTTTCCCTCAACTGATACACCTTTGTCTTTGTCATCACCGATAATTAAAATTTGAAGGACATGATCTCGACTGTGTTGTCGAAGGTCATACTTCTTGTCACAGCGAAAACACAACCTTTTCATGTGTTTATTCTGTATCTCCATTTTCGCGAATCGTGAGGTGTTTGAACTTATTTTGTGGTCGCATCTTATTATCTTGTCTCGGATTGTTAGGACCCTACTTGCTGCATCTTCTGTACCTCCATTGTGGTACTGGTTCTGAAAATAAACCTGTTCGATGCTTCCTTGGCATGTCGCGCCGCTGTTATGTTCCTGTCCTCGATCATATGTACCATCTCAATCGTTCACCTATTACTCTCGGCCCCAGAAGATGTAGTTCGGCTCGAATGTCTGCCTTAAGCCTCTTTATGAAATTACCTTCCAACCACTTTTGATATCCGTCTTAATCGGCCAAGAGCAACTCGAACCTCTCTCCCTATACTCTCTGACTGTCCCTTTTTGGCTGAGTGTGAATAGCTGTTTGTGTAAATCACCACCTTGAGTGTCACAAAAACGGTCAAGTAGGCAATTTTTAAACTCCTAAGAACACACATGCTGTCTTTGCTCTCTTGATTGAAACCATGCCAACGCCTTCTCTTCCAAACATAGGGCCTTGCCTATCAGCTTCTCTTTTTATGTAAGTCTGTTCACTACGAAGTATCGTTCGACATGGTACACCCATTCATAGATGTCATCTCCTTCAAAAATCGACATTTTCAGCTTTCTAATTCTCAAGTCGGCACCAACTTACCCTTGCTCGGCTTTAAACGGACCTATCTGTGAGGCAATTAGTGGCGTCTGTTCCAATTGGGTGTAGTGGGACCCTCGAAATCCCCATCGCAACTCCCACCGTTGTGTATTTGCTAATCCTTCGTCAAACCACCGCGAGACAAATCGCACGCGTCGAAGCCCGGGGGCATCTTCCGCCTTTGCCGATGCCCCAAGGGGCCCGCCTCGTCATAATCCAATGGGCCCCCACGGGCCCGTCGTCGCTTCCTCAGGTGCTGCTGCTCCCCATGAGGTCCATTAGGCCACTACAAAGCCCTTGTCGCCTCCACATGCTTCGTCGGGGGCTTGTCATCCACCCTAGGTTTCAGCGGGGTTTCACCCACCTCTCCAAGCTCCATCGAAGCCTTGCTGCCCTCCAGGCTCCGCCGTGGCCTTGCTTACCTCCTGATGCTTCGTTGGGGCCTTACCGGCCCCTAGGCTCCGCCGGGACATTGCCTACCTCCTGATACTTCGTTGGGGCCTTACCGGCCCTTAGGCTCTGCTGGGGCCTTGCCTGCTTCCCCAGGCTTCGTCTGGGGCTCGTCAACCTCCCCAGGCTTCGTCGAAGCTCTTGCTGCCTCCCCAAGGCTCGTCAATGACCCGTCGACGCCTGCCTGGCTATGCCCCAAGGATTGGGGGGTTGGTTGCCCACGTATGCGGCAAGCGCATGCCGCTGGGCTCGTTGCAGCCTCCCGATGCTTTGCCTTGCTCGATTTCCCTTAAGGGTTATGTGTGTAGTTTGCGACTCAGGCATGCCAGAAGCATTCGTTGCCAGACCCGTAACTGCTCGTTGCGTGTCCATCGTGCGAAAATCTCATCACGATGCTGCTCCTCCCAGACACACTTGTCGGCGTCTTCCTCTGTTTCCACCTGACTCGATCTGGCCAGAGCAGCCTAGATCGGCCTGCCCCAGGCACGACGAGCCCGCATGACCCCCAGGGCTCGCCTGCATTTGCTTCGGGCCCCTAATCGTCGTCGTCCAGATCCGGCCCTCCCCAGGGCCATGGCGGCCCATCGGCCTCCTTTTCCTGGCGATCCAAAGGATCCGATGGCGGGGCCCCTTCCTGTCGTTGTAAGTGGCCCTTCATCTTTCCCGGGTTTTCCCTCGTGTGTGTGGGCAATTCATTTGAGATTTGGTCTTTCCATTGTGCCAGCATCTCCAGTTCTTTCCCTGTTCCATCTCTGTCGGTGCCACCATCAGTGGTGGATGACTATTTATATTCAACAATTGCTTTATCTTGGCCTTTAAAGATGAAAAATGTTGAATGGTGGTAAACCGCTCCTCCATCACGTTCTTGAGGATTGCAACTTCGTTCTATAATATTTCCTCCAAAGCATCAACCTTTCTCGTCGCCATTGGTCCCAGATTCGAGGGGTTTGATATCAATTCGATATGATTTGGAAAAGAAATTAGGGCAAAAGATGATATTTGCATTGTATGTCCTCCAATTCGAGAGGAAGGCCAGCTCTTCCAATAACTTAGGATAACTAATTTAAATAACTACTAATCTGTTAGGAAACTCTAGGGGTTGGAGAGGTAAAAATATGATCTTTATAGAAGTAGATGAGAAATACAAAGATACGTGGCCTCAATTCGGGAGGAGACCGCTCTCTTAGCCTTGATTGGAGATAAAGGTCTAAACCTCTCAAGATCTAACTAATCTACTCCTAAACTCTTCTTTTCTCTATTTTCTTCTTCAAATTCCACACTCTAGCACTAACCCTTCCCTCACTATATATAGGACTAATTTGTCCATAAATACAAAAATATCCAAGTGCCCAAATTTATAAGTTTGCCACCACACCCTCATTCTCATCATAATGTCTCACAAATTTCCGCATAAAACCCTAATGACCATTGCCCTATTAGAATTAACGGAAATTACGACAATGCCCCTTTGGGTTTCTAGCAGCCGCTCCTTGGGTTTCCTTGTGTTGCTGCCACTCTATCATTATAGAAGATTGGATTGAGGTTCAAGTTTGTGATTTTATCAATCATTGATCGTTTTGAGTGCATTATTGCCAATGCCAATCAATTTTCGCTATGCAATTTTGCAAGGATGGGGCGAGTGTGAGTGAGGGATTTCCCATTGTGACCTGTCCTCAGCTAGACCAAAAATTTGGGTTATTATTTTTTTTGAAAATTTTTATAGGCATTTTGTGCACTTCCTTAAACATCAAAATACAAGATTTTTGGTGAACATTAGGGGTTTAAGCATCGATCAAGCAGTTACAAAATCAACATATGTATTTTTAGTGGCTTGATTGACGGGCAAATGCCGTCGGATTCATCCCAGAATTAGTATTTTGTTAGATTATTACGTATATACCCCATCTATATAATAATTTCAAAAACAAAAAAAAACAAAACCAAACTTTTAGCCAGGCCACACAAAAGCTTTGATATGGCAGGCCGCAATGGAAAAATCTCCTATATATATTTGCTAAGTTTCTTTTTAATTAATTAGGTAAGCCGTATCAAACATCGGTATTCAAACCCTTGGTGTGTGTATATCTATTATACAAAACAGAAATATTTTCGAATGTTTGTTAACTAGGATAAATCGGTAGATACAAAGAGGGATGATATTGAATCTTGAAAAATGAAGGGCGATAATTAAAAGTTTTGAAAATTTTAAAAGGAAAACCCTAGGTTTTTGGGGTGGAAACGATAGAGGGGGATGGGAATGATGGCGGGGCAGGGGCAGGGGAGAGAGAGGGTGTGTGTATGCGTGTGTTTGGGGAATTTATAACATAGTGAGAGGGAATTATTGTTGGATCTCCTAGCATACCAAAACACTTGAGTGGGTGAATAGTGTATATCACGACGAATATTGAAAATTTAAAAGTGATTAAAAATTTCAATAAAAGCGTGGAAGTAAATAATCACAATCCAGAGAGGAGCAAACACAAACACAATGATTTATCGTGGTTCGGATCTTCTTGATCCTATGTCCCGTCCCCTACTCACAGTAGAGATTTTCAATCCACTATTAGCACTTGCTCTCCGCAAGCAAACAACATACAAAGATGCCAACACGGGAAGTGTTGTAAACTTCTACAATCTCTTCAACAAGAGATTCTGCCCATAAAAAGAAAAGTAAGAAAGAATATCACATATAGCCTTGATGATGTGAGAGTGGAATCGCAAGGAAGGTGAGAGATCTTCAAGGTTTCTTGATGAGAAATTTGGTAGAAACACACTTGAAGATGGATTTTTAATGAGGCAGAATTTCTGCAGTATGATAACAATGAAAATCTGAAAAAACAGATCATCTCTTTAAGAATGAGAGAGAGTGAATGATTTCGTATAAATGATAGAGGGTTTGGGCTCTATTTATAGGCTAAAGGGATGACCAAATAACTGTCTAATAACTGCCTAAAATGGTTCGTAAAAATAAATTGTCAGTCCAAAAATTAGTCGACTAGAAGGGCCACTTATCGACTAGGCCTGGAAAATGAACTGGGAATTGGCAGTTGTAACTGACTTTAGTCGACTAGGAAACTTGTATTAGTCAACTACAACTATAAAATGGTCAGAATTGTAGCCGTTTGAGATAGTGATAACCGACTCTTTTTGACTAAAGAGTCTGTTAGTCGACTAAAACTGTAACTAACAAAGGGATAAAAATATGTCTGTTGGAATAACTAACTCTTAGTCTACTAGGGAAAATTATTAGTCGATTAGGACCAACAATTATGAATTTTTACCAGAAAATGATCCTGTCTACTAAGGAATAGTTCTGACTAAGAAATTGCGATTTTGTGAAAATTGAGCTAGATGCATTAGTCGACTAAGAGGATTTGTTAGTCGACTAATAAAGTATATGACGTGGTGTTTTGAGTAAGTCCTAAGTTGCTAAAATAGATCATCATCAAGACTTTCACAAGCTACAAGTATATGCAAGAAGAAAAATAAAGAATACATAATTTACAACAAGATACAAAATATAGATTTTGAGCTTTGTCTTGCTTGTAATGCTTTTTGCAATATGTGTTGTCTTTTAGATGATTGTCTTATCTGAATGTAAATTTGTTGAAGCTAATAATATGCATAGATAAAGTTAGTATATACAAATTATATATATATATATATATATATATATATATATATATATATATATATATATATATATATATATAGAGGTTGACTAGGATCCATTCGGATGGATCAAACATGCGGATCCATCCAAGTGGAATTTAAAGCTAGACACTGTAAATAGAAAATCCGACTGTTGGATGTCTTCTAACATGTCTAAACTAGCTCCAAAAAAAATTTCAACTAATTTGGACATGTTTTGCCTATGCATCAAGTGGTTGCAAAATCGATGTTTTTGAATAGTTATAAAATCGGCTAATTTTGCAACCACTTGATGCATGGGCAAAACATGTCCAAATTAGTTGAAATTTTGTTTGGAGCTAGTTTAGACATGTTAGAAGACATCCAACGGTCAGATTTTCTATTTACATTGTCTAGCTTTAAATTCCACTTGGATGGATCCGCATGTTTGATCCATCCGAATGGATCCTAGTCAACATATGTATGTATGTATGTATGTATGTATGTATGTCAACATATGTATGTATGTATGTATGTATGTATGTATGTCTGTCTGTCTGTCTGTCTGTCGATTGTTTGTGAGCACTGAAAAAATCAATTTTCATTTTCCAACGATTATTATGAGCACTTGAATTTACGAAATGAGTGACTTTATGACGTGAATTTATATTTGCACTTGAATTTACGAAATGAGTGACTTTATGACGTGAATTTATATTTGCGTATGGGTCAATGCGACATAAAGGGTGTGAATGGCAGGACCCATGCCTATGGGCACGGGAATCACTAGTGTGTATGTTGTGTTTCCTTTTATATACTTATGTAAGCGTAATCATCAAAACTTTATGGAGAAAAAATCAATTTTCATTTTCCAACAATTATTATGAGCACTTGAATTTACGAAATTTATATTTGCGTATGGGTCAATGCGACATAAAGGGTGTGAATGGCAGGACCCATGCCTATGGGCACGGGAATCACTAGTGTGTATGTTGTGTTTCCTTTTATATAATTATGTAAGCGTAATCAAATGTCAGTATTCAAACCCATGGTCTCATTACATATTACCATGGTCTCATTACATATTATTGTTCTGTTTGTCACCCACATTATGTTCCCTTATATGTCTTTTGATCAGGATGTCATCCACTAGTGCTGCACAAAATGAGAAAATCGGGTATCATGAGGATGAAAGCGTGGTTCCTTCTGCTTCCAACTTACATGCAACTGATGATGTAAATATGGAGGTTGAAGAAGAGGATGAAGAAGATGAGGATGTTGATTTCAATCCATTTTTGAGAGGAGATTCTCCTTCTGAAGCCTCTTCTAGTTTAAGTTCCGAGAATGAAGGTCCGGGTGATAATTTTGAAAGAAATTCCTGGAGCTCTTTAAATGGGAAAGATGCTGGTGCATTGTTGAGACCGCCGGAGGAGACACGAGTTTGTGAGGATGAAGAAACTGTGATGCAAGCTACAAATCATGTCATAGATGAGATTTCATGGAGCACAATGGAGAAGGAGATGGGTCCATTGTTACAGCAGGGAAATGAACTTACCCACGGTGAGGGAATTAAGGAATTGTCTTCTAGGAGTGGCAGCAATGGTGCCAATTTCATGAGTAGAGATGGAACTTCCCAAAAACCCATTTCACAGATTGAAGAAGAGGATGCTATCTGCAGGCGAACAAGAGCTCGCCACTCACTTGCTAACTATACACTTGAAGAACTGGAGACCTTCCTTCAAGAATCAGATGGTGATGGTGACATTCCCAATGGCGATGATGAAGAGGAGTACCGCAAGTTTCTTGCAGCTGTTCTATTGGAAGAAGCTGATGGTGAGAATGAAGGTGAAGGTGATGAAAATGTTGACGAGGATGAAGATAATGATGCTGACTTTGAGCTTGAAATTGAGGAGGCACTGGAGAGCGATGTTGACGAAGGCCTTGATTACAACAGAAGAAAAGATAGCAAGCTAGAGGTAGATGCTCATATTCCGGTGACTAGGCAGAAGAAGCGCTTAAAGGAATCTGCCAAAAACAAGAAAACTCTTTTGGGACAAGCGAAGATGCCATTACGCCCTTTGATGCCATATGAATCAACTATTCATGCATCTTCTTTTCCATCACAAGGATGGCAATTTTCATCTCATGTAGCCATCCCTCAGTACTCGTCATCTGCTGCTAGTGCTGATATAATTATTGGTTTTAATGCACAACAAATAGGACAGTTATATTGTCTTGTACATGAGCATGTTCAACTTCTCATTCAGATTTTCTCAGTTAGTATTCTTGATCCTTCTAAGCAAGAAGTTGCAGGTGGGGTCCAAAAGATGATATTAGAGATGAATTGTAGGCGAGAAGAATCATTAAGACAGAGGAAAATCCCATATCCTGAATTCTGTTTTCACCGTCCTAATCTTCAGTCCTCCCTGCTGTTCGACTTTCACCAAGCTGCTAATAGCTGTTACTGGGCGCCTTTAATAGACAACCCTGTGCTGTCTGTTCTTGATGTTGCTCCACTTCGTCTGGTGAACGGGTTCATGACTGATGTTTCTGACAGTAGGTGACTTGATGAACCCTTGGACCTTTGTGTATTATATTTATGGTTGCCTATTATGCTTTGCATCTTTATTGCTATATTTAATCAATATATGACAGCCGTGTTGAGGTATAGGCGAAGCCATGTGGAAGATGTATCTGATAAAAGCTACTTGATAAGGGTGCCTCTTTTTCCATTGCCGACATTGGAGTCTTCTAGCAATCCAGATAAGGATACTTCTGGAGGAACCAATACAATGTATTCACATGCACTTTCAGCTCTTCAGGCTTCACCTGGTCAGGCAAATTCAAAAAGGTCAATGGCTTCAATGCTTGTAGAAAATACGAAGAAGGAATCCGTGGCTCTTGTCCCAAAAGATATTGCCAGATCAGCACAGCAGTTTTATCATCTGTTTAATGCTGCACTTTTTCCTCATAAACCTCCAGTACAATCTCTTGCCAACCGCGTGCTCTTCACTGATGCCGAAGACGGGTGTGTTATATTTTACTTTTATTAATGAACATTTAGATGTAACTTGTACTTTTCTATTTAGTTTCGTCATGTCCATTCTTCAAATGCTATATCCGTTAGTGTTGTTTTTAGTGATTAAGCCGAGTCTTAGCTTCTATTTTTATTATGCCACTTGTTGGCATTTGGTTTTTGTTGGCTCATATAATCTCGCAGAGAAGAATTCAAATACCACATAGCGAATTTATCCTTTTTATCCCTCATCAATTTAGTCTGGAAAAAAATGTGGAGGGCTGCTCCTTAGTTTCGTACTTGAATTGCATACCCAATATGGTGGGCTTTCCTACTTGTTAACCAGTATTTTAGGTTCGATGTTGATCTTTCTTTTTAAAGTTTCATACGAAATTGGCACCATAAATTAGAGGGGTGATCTCGTGTTGACAACAAGTAATATGATTTCTTCTCATGCCCGAGGAACCTAAGTACCATATCGAGCTCTGCAGCTGACCCCATTTTGATTGGAGAAGGCATGGGTCATGATTATGACTAGGCATGCATATGCTGCTTCTTTTAAAGAGATTGGAGCAATAAAATGGGTCTTGTATTCAAAGGTTGGCACTTCCCTACAATGCAATGCTTTTAGTTGGATATTGCATGATGAATAATTTCCATTATATTGAATAATTACAAAGATATCGGGACATGAATTTTTGACGTTTCATATTTCAGTTCTAGCCTTGTGCTTAAAAAGCTTCTCCTAGTAGGAATCTATGTAGCATATGTACATTTCTTGTGAAGCTGAACCTGTATCTATGACGACACTCGTACCAACACTTCTAGGATACTTTTCGAATGCATGTTGGACACTTTGCAATACTTGCCGAACACGTGTTGGAAGCAGTTACTTCTATACTTTTATATTCTGTGGGGTTATGCTTATATTTTCATGTAATTTTGTGGGTTATATTTGTGATTTTGTGTATACTTAAGAGTTAAGACAGTCAAGTAGAACATGCACCTACAAGGTGAACTTATCTAAATTATTTATTTTAAAATCATATTGTTTGATAAAACCTTCTTTATTTTGTTTGTTATGTGTACCCGTTATATATATATATGGGTGATCTTGTGCGAAAATTTTGCACTTGACCATCATGCGAATTAATTTTTTTGAATTTTTTTGTTATTCAATCCATACAATTATATACCACATGGAAAATAATAGGTGAATCCTAAGGGTATTTGACTATTGATTCATCAATTACAAAATTTAACAGTTTCAGAACAATAGAACTTTTTGTATGCCTTGATCGAGGGTTAAATTCCATTATTTTCCACCAATTTTTGTGGGGTGTATAACTTTATGAAGTGAAGCATGTAATTTTTTTTGAAAAAATTTCAAAAAAATACTTTGCGCGGACACAAGAAAATCCACAAACACAAAAATGGGGGTTTTCATGTGTGAAAATTTTGCACTAGCATCCGAGCGAAAGGATTTTTTGAATTTTTTTGAATTTTTAATGATTTAATTCATACATTTATATATCTTAAGGAAATTAATGGGTGAATCCTAGGGGGTTTGACCATTGATTAAGACATTACAAATTTAATAGTTTCATAATAATAGAACTTTTGTATTGAGCTGGTCATGTAGTAAATATAAGGGGGATTTTTATGATTTTTAATAGGTGTGTGTATTAATATATCTATTTTACATTTGACAACGTTTTTTGAATTCTAGGGCTGACTAGGACAGGCTGACTAGGGCAAAGGGGTTGATAGAAAGACTGCTTGGATTTAATCTTGAGAAATGAATGGTTGAGATGAGATTCTGTGCAAAGTTTTGGAGGGAAAAAAATTTCTTGGGAAATGAAAGTTTATGGGGAAAGGAAATTTTTTGGGAAATGAAAGTTTCTGGGGAATGGCAGAGTGCAATTAATGCATTTGGGGAAAAGACTTTAACTTGCACTTAATGCTGCAGATTGAATGTTGTGCAGATCGAATGATCTCTCCCTCAACGCGGGGCACACCGTCTCTTCGACGCTTGTGGCAACAAGATGAGAATAATTTCCAGCGTCGAAGTTTTTTACGCTAATTTGTTATCCCGCGTCAAAGGCGTCTGTGCCGAATTTGTTGTTTCACGCCGAAAGCGCCCGCGTCGAATTTGTTGTTCTGTGTTGAAGGTGCATGCGTCGAATTTGTTGTTCCGCGCCGAAGGCGCCTGTGGCGCTAAATTTTGTTTTCTAAATTTTAATATTTTTTGGGAAACAAAGATTTCACGGGCACAGATTTGTTCCGCTAAATTTTTGGGGAACAAAAATTTGAACCGTACCCGCCGGCACAGGTTTTTGGGGGAACAAAAATATGAACCGTGCCCGCAGGTATGGGGTTTTTACGCTAATTTGTTGTTCCGTGTCGAAGGCACCCGCATCGAATTTGTTGTTCTATGCTAATTTGTTGTTCTGCATCGAAGGTGCCCGCGTCGAATTTGTTGTTCGGCGCCGAAGTCGCTTGCACTGAATTTGTTGTTCAGTGTCTTAGGTGTCTGTTCCAAATTTGTTGTTCCGTGTCGAAGGCGCCTGTGCAGATAAATATTTTTACGCTAATTTGTTGTCCTTTTAAATTTTAATAATTTTTTGAGGAACAAAGATTTTGCGGAGAAAATCTTAAATGGACCGTGCCTGCGGGCACGGGTTATGACTAGTGTATATATATAAAACATTTGACAACTGTTTTTGAATCTTAGGGCTGACTAGGACAAGTTGACTAGGACAAATAGGTTGATAGGAGGATGGTTGAGAAATCTTGGAAAATCAACGGTTGAGATGAGAGTTTGTGAATTTTTTTGGAGAGAAACAATTCTAGGGAAATGAAAGCTTCTGGGGAAATGAAAGTTTCGTGGGAATAACAGAGTGCACGCAATTAATGCATTTTGGAATAAAACTTTAACTTGCACTTAATGATGCAGATCGAATGAATGCTGATACAGATCAAATGATCTCTTTCTCAACGCGGGGCCCACCATCTCTTCGACGCATGGTGCAACAAGATAAGAATAATTTCCCGCGCCGAAGGCACCTGCACCGAATTTGTTGTTCCGCGCCGAATTTGTTGTTCTGTATCGAAGGCACACACGCCGAATTTGTTTTTCCATGTCGAAGGCGCACGTGCCGCTAAATATTTTTACGCTAATTTGTTGTTCTGCACAATTTTGGCTGTGGAAATAATTTTTTGGGAACAAAGATTTCGCGGGGGAAAATCTTAAATGAACCCTGCCCGCAGGCACGGCTTATGACTAGTCTATATATTAAAACATAACTGGTTTTGAATTTTAGGGCTGACTAAGACAAACAGGTTGATAAGACGACTTGGATTTAATCGTGAGGAATGAATGGTTGAGATGAGATTTTGTGGAAAGTTTTGGAGGAAAAAACATTTCTAGGGAAATGAAAGTTTCTGGGGAAATGAAACTTTATGGGGAATGAAAGTTTCTTTGCAATAGCAGAGTGCACACAATTAATGCATTTGGGAAAAAAACATTAACTTGCACTTAATGCTGCAGATCGAATGTTGCTGCAAATCGAATGATGTCTCCCTCAACATGGGGCCCACCGTCTCTTCGACCCATTAGCCAACGATGAGAATAATTTTCCGCGTTGAGGGCGCCCGCTTAATTTTTTACGCTAATTTGTTGTTCTGTGCCGATTTTAACGCTAATTTGTTGTTCCGTATTGAAGGCGTCCGAGCCAAATTTGTTCTGCACAGAAGGCGCCCCATGCCGCTAAATATTTTACGCTAATTTGTTGTTCTGCGCAATTTTGGCTGTGGAAATAATTTTATGGGGAACAAAGATTTCGCCGGGGAAAATCTTAAATGAACCGTGTCCGCGGGCACGGGTTATGACTAGTGTGTGTGTGTGTGTCTATATATATATATATATATATATACATATATAGAACAATGTGTTATATATATATAAGCTCTTTTTGCACAAGATATATGTATGTATGTATTCATTACAAATTTAATGTATGTATGTACGTAATGCATGCATGCACACAAGAAAATACACGTGCACATAGTGCACAGGGGCTGGAAAAAAATCGGAGGGAAGCAAGGGGTAAAGAGAAAAAAAGAGTGGATGTGTGGGGAGATTGTGTCGGGCCGTAAAACACAATTTAATGGGTTTGAGGGGTGTTTTTTGGGTTTTATTAAAGGGAGTGGCACACTTGTTATTAAGAGGAAGATGGGGTTTTTTGTTGTTAGGGGGAAGCCATGTAGCATGCCACACGGGACAAAGGTGGGGCCCACACTTTGTCCCATTAGGACAAAGTGCTCATTTGTATAATAGAAATATATTATGATAGCCTTGTCACAGTACCCTACCGTTTGTAAAATTTGCCATATCCTGTGTTCGTACCATGTCTATGATACCTACATAGGAACCCCCACACCTAGTATTTGTTCTCTTTGTTTTCGTTGTAATGTTTCCGCTGGACATCTGCCATGATCTTTTAGAATTGAGACATAGTAAAGTTATGCTAATAAATATTTTCAACTTTTTGGGTTTGTCTGGATGACTGGGATAGAAATCCAATGGATTTTGTATGAGAAAAAGTCCATTGGGACACACCTATAATCCAAAGAATAGAAATCCTTTGGATTAAAATCCAAAAACTACGGTGGATGACATGTTACTTCAACCACACATCATTAATTTTTGTCAAAAAATTGCTCCGTAGCCAAGGAAAATCCTTTGGAGTAAAAAACGAGAGGTCACGACCTCTTTTTTCTAACCCAAAGGATTCAGCCATATTTTGGATTAGCTTCCTCTTCACTCCCAGTTGATTTTGTGTCCATTTATAAATGGGAAGAGAATACTATGGAAAGAAAGTGTTGGTTAATACCATTGTGTTGTGTAGGAAGGTCACTAAGGATTTTGTTCTTTGAAATGCTGTAGGCTCATAAATTTTATTTTTATGTCATTTTAATCTTTTTATATAGACCGTAGTTCCATTTGGTGCAAGAGTTTCTGTTGCAGCAATGTGAGGACGATTTGCCTAGATGAAGAGAAGCAACATTAATCCTCGAAAATATGCGGCATTATGATGAATATATTTGCGGACTACATAATTACTAGTAAATTAAAAACTTGAAGGATATGATGGTTGAGATCCAAAGCAGTGGTTAAAATATGGTATCATCTTGACGCTTGCTGATTATTAGCTGTTATTCCAGATTTTCATAATTCGGTATTTAAGTGTCTTGAATTGAAAATCTAATCTTTGCTTTGAGAAAAATAAAACTAAAATGTCCATTTGTTCCTTGAATAAATAATGACAAATTCAACATTTTATTTTCTTGGGTTGTCTACTTCAAATATTAAATTACGCATGGTGATGTATACATAATCATAAACGAGAGTTGCAGTATCAACTACAAGTTTCATGTCAGAGTTTACATAAGAGGAAAGATGGTCACGGTTTTACAAAACTATGGACACAGATAGCCCTTCTCTTTAATTTTTCTTATGATCACTCTACATATGTTGAGTGGGATGGGAATCAATTATAGAAAAATTAAGGGCCAATGTAATTCTTACTTTCTCAGAATTTTTAACTAGAAGATAAAAGCATGAATCTGGATGATCTCTGTGTAATTAGTTGGCGAAGTGGGGGTTACAATTTCTTCTGCCAGACTGGCACAAGGGCTGCCCTGGGTATCTACTAGAAATCCATCAATAATTTCATTGGCGGGAGCATCAGAACTCTTTTACCTTCTAGATCACCATGTGAAAGCAACCTAATAGCAGGAAAATGACCTAAGCGTTGCCAAACATATTTGGCTAAGGTCCTATGTGTCCTTTTATTTTGAGGATGAAGTCAAATATTATTGACACCAAACTGCATTTCAACTAATTGATGCACTGTAAAAATGGATTTTTTCCTTATTCCTGTTGGACAAATAATTCTTGTCATTGTAAAATTTGATAGTCGATTATAAGTTCTTTTCAATTAAGTCATGTTCTCGAGATATTGAATTAATTTTGGCAAATGCGTCCTTCCTAGTAACCATCTAGAAAAGTGTACCACCTTGACCTTCTGATAGTGAGTATTCTTGCAGCTGCTTGCAGTAATATGTCTAATTTTGATGGATATGATTGTTTGCCACTGGTTTCCTGCTTGAACTTGGAATTTCCAAACTAAAAATGTTGAACTTTTTGCTCACTAATTGTTTCCCCATTCATGGTTAATAGTATCTTGAGGAGACAGCTTCTGGAACACATTTCTATGAAAAGTATGTGTATGATCTAGTCTTCTCTTAAATTAGCGATAACAACCTTACTTTAATAGAAAATATCCATAAAATTATATTATCACTGGCAAGTAGCACCAGAAAGTGGTGGTCTTCGATGGCTTACCACTTTACAGACTTCTAAATATTGTGTTTCTGCTACCAGCTGGAATCTCCTATGGAGGTCCAAGAATTATGAAAGTGCTGAAAATGTAGGTCAAGGGACAATGTGAGATTCAGCTTTCTTTCATCAAAATTCCTTTCTGTGAGATTTCTATCAGAAAACATGATACCAGGTTATGATTTAATTTGGGTGAAAGAGCATACACAGCATGGAATAACCGATTCGAAAAGTTGAAATCCTCATTGAGCATTCCGTCCAGAAAGTTATGTAAATGCAAGCTTTGCAGTCCATTCTTTGTTCTTAAGTGTATGTTGCTTCATTGTTGTGGAAGGATCATACATTTTATTCATAATTGATATTGCACAAGGAATATCTGAAATAAAAATTTAGTCAAACCTTAAAGATCATGTACTATACGAAGCAAAAGTCAATTCTACCAGCATAAATCAAGAGAAGCATTCGGTATCCCTTGAATCTTTTTTGCATGTGTTTATACGACATAGGTCATAGGAATCCATTTTGCTGAGAAAAAGGGATAGTCCATTTCTTTCTTTTTTTCTTTTCACACCTTTCAATTTTGGAAATCTTGCTGCCCATGATTCAGTAAAGGGAGAAACTCAACTTTTCCCCTAGTACTTGATGGCTAAAGAGAGAAGAATACTTCGAGTGGACATTTGTCCACGTACTTCAGCATAAATTATTTACTTAATTTTTTTCTACCTCAGTCCATAAAGGGATGATATTTTTCTCATGACAAAGATGAACAGAGAAGCATGCTGCTGGCTCCAATGAAGCTCCAATACTGCCGCTGTTTCTTCTTCTTCTTCTTCTTCTTCGTCTGTTTGTTTCTCTCTTACTAATCATGTGCTGTTTCTTATGTTTGCTTCTCTCTTAACTATCGTTCCGTCACATTCCTTTTGGGGTTAATAGCTTTATGCAATGAGCATTATTATGAATAACATACCAAGATGAATAGTTAGGGTTTTATTAACAGCTTGGGATTAGTGCTCATACCATCAGACATATTTGTCCATCTAATGTCAAATACAATGTTCAAGTTTTGGTTAGTGGTTACAATGCTTAGCATATAATCCCCCGAATATGTCAATTGGACATACTATTCACATTTTGCTCATCATACTAGTGCATGATTCTAAAGTAGTGTCCAAGCATTAAGCAGTCATGTTGTTTCTCTATATTTTGTGTTATGATTTATAATGAATTTGCTTGGTGTATGAATTTTTGATTATGAAATGCTTTATCTTCATTTTTTAAATCCCTTGCAGACTACTGGCAATGGGGTTAATGCAGTACAACAACGATTGGGCAGCAATCCAGCAGCACTTTCTTCCTTGTAAATCCACTCATCAGGTGTGTTTCAATTCCTGTTTGTAATCATCACAATTGGAACATGAAATTATTGTTCCAATGCCTTGTATTGGTTTTAGGCCTCTTATCTCCAAGATACTATTTCCTCACTAGATCTTGTTTTTTATTGCTTTTGGCTGTGTCCTTCAATTATCATTTTTTTAAAAGCACAAGAAGTTTTTATTATTAATAAGAAAAAGTGAAGAGTTTGTGATATTGATTTCTTGAAAGAAACTTGCAGTAATAAACGTTGAAAAAGTATCATGTTAGGTGGATAGAGTCGAAGATCAATGGCTAAAAATGGTTTGAGGATAGAACTTCCTATGGCAATGTTACAGCAAGCTAGTTGCTATATTCGTTTCAAAATGTGCTGCTTAATGGTAATGCAGGTGATAAACATAGGATTTGAGGAGAATAGAACAGATATTCAACCAATCTTCTCATACTTTGATATATATAGTCTCATAACATGTACAGATAACTGATAGAATTTATGGCAGAATTAGGGGTGTTTTATTGATAATAAACTGAATCCAACAAAGATATGGCCTCTAATTCGAGAGGAATGCCAATTCTCTCCCAACTATCTAAGGAAACAATGAAACTACTATTCTCTCTACAATAATCAACATCCCCTAATGACCTCTTCTATCTTATTTAAACAATAACAATCACTAATTATGTAATTAGCCAAAAGACTAAACTATCGATCCCTTGTATTTGCGCCGCCGCCCATATGTGATGATTGGCCTAACATTACTCCCCTCCCAACGAGACACTTTGTCCTTAAGGTGAAATTTCGGAAATTTTTGTTGGATTGTGCCGAATGGCTTCTACATCGCTTCATATTTTGAAAGGTCCTTCCACTGGATCAACACTTTTTTTAGTACCCGACCCTCCTTGGCGTATCCCTTTCAATTCGGTCGGTTCTAGTATCGCCTTCATGTCATCTGTCAAGATCGGCGAAAAAATTGCGATGGTGTGTGATCACCAATTGATTGGCAGAGTTGTGAGACATGAAAGACTGGATGTATAGTAGAGGTCGACAACAATTTCAAGCGATAAGCCACCATTCCAATCTTCCCTCGACCTGGTAAGGCCTAAAATACCGTTGCGCTAATTTCTCGTTCCTTATGTGCGTCAAGGATCTCTTGTGATAATGTCGGAGCTTCAGATAACCCGGTTGTCCACTACAAACTGCACATCCCTTTTGTGGCCATCTGTCTGTTTCTTCATGACCTGTTGTGTCTGTCAAATGTCGATTCAGCTCCTCCAAAGTCATATCCATCTCCTTCAAATACTGCTCAACATGTGATACTGGTGTGGAATTGTGGTCATAATGCAATATGTGCGGAGGGTCTTGCCTGGATATGATCTTAAAAGGGGTTGTTTGAGACAGTATGATATGAAGTGTTGTATCGATATTCCACCCAAGCTAACCATTTCGTCCATTATTTCATCATATCAAACACAACACGGCAAATATGTATCTATATTCCGGTTAACCACTTCTATCGATATTCCACCCAAGCTAACCATTTCGCCCATTATTTCATCATCTCAAACACAACACCACAAATATGTATCTATATTCCGGTTAACCACTTCTGTCTAACTGTTCGTTTGAGGGTGGTATGTTGTGCTCTATTTCAGAACTGTTCCATGCATCTTGAACAATACCATCCAAAAATGGCTTAAGAAGATGCTGTTGCGATCAGTTACTATCAACTCTGGAATCCAATGCAAGCGGACCGCCTTTCGTGTAAAGGCGGTTGTTATAGTCACAATAATGTAGGGGTGCCAAAGGGCCACAAAATGCGCATATTTATTGAGGCGGTCCACAGTAACAAAAATAACAGAGAATCTCTCTGAGCGTGGCAACCCTTCAGTGAAGTCCATCACGACTTCCTTCCAGATCCAGTTTGGCAAAGCCTATGGCTGCAACAACCTTTCTGGCACCATCGCCATATACTTATGATGTTGACCGACATCACAACCAGCCATCATTTTCTACCACATCCTTCTTCATCCCTATCCAATTCAGCTCCGTGGCCAAACATCGGCGTCTTGAGGACCCTGGAGTGTCCTCCAATGGTGTTTACATGGAACTCATGTAGTAACCTCGAAATATGGGTAGATGTCTGGGGTATAAGATAAGCCGGCCCTAATATAACAATCGTTGCCCGTCCAACAAATAGCACGGATACTCTGTCAAGCCGTGCAATATGGCAGCTTGGATCTTTGCTAAGCCCTCATCTGTCTCAATCTTCTGTAACAAGGGATCCCAATCAAGTATTACGAGAACAGACAGCTGTCAACTGTGGTTCCTCTCCCCGTCTGGAGAGGGCGTCGATCGCCTTATTCTCTAACCCTGATCTCAACTGGGTCTCGAAATCATATTACAACAACTTGGAGAGCCATCATTGATGTTCTTTCACCATCCGCTGCTCTAATAAGAACTTGGATGCTTGATGTTTATATAATATTTTGATAATGTTTATGTAAAGCCATGTTTTTATGTCCCATGTTGAAACACTTATGTTTATAGTTATGTATGTTTAAAACATATGGCATGTTATATTTGGATATGTTTATGTTTATGCTATCTCTTGTGTATTGGACATGTTGGATATGTTGAATTGAGCTTATTTTTCCATCTCCAGGTGGCTTAATATTGTTGAAATTCTTATGGAGATACACTTGTTGGATTATGATTATTGTTGATTGATGATAATTGAGCATGTCAGTATTATTGATATCCCATGCTTATATCAATTCAAGGGAATTGACATCTTTTAATATATCTATCATTTTTGTTCAATGCAACTCGTTTATCATTCGATCACAAATATTTTTCATGGCAACACTTTTATTATTGAAGTTTATGAAGTTTGAAGGCTTGATTCACAAGGAAATTTCATGAATCTTGAGAAAAATATTGAGATATTGAGTCATCCTTGTGAGTTGAGTTTCGTGGTTCATAAAATTCAATATATTGTGATATATTGATACATCACTTTATTGATGGTCTTTCACCCTTTCTTTTATCATGATATATATGGGGAGAAACATTGAATGATTTATATTACTTTATTTGTCTCAGAGAAATAATGCTTGCATTTAAAATATAATTTAGGGGGATAAATTCATAATATGTTGAGTTAGTCATATGCTTCATGATTAGACACTTGGTCATATATTTATCATTTGTTCTCAATATGTGGTTATGCTTGAACTCATACACATTCACAATGATATAATATGGATTTGTGCTTCATTTATGCTTATTCTAACATGCAATGATGCAGTTGGAGTTCAAAGCTTATTGCTAATACCATGCATCATTGTAGGGGGGTTAGCGTAATTTTTTGAAATTTCATATTATTTTATATTTTATATCATTTATTTGTCATCTTCAAAAAGGGAATGAATGTCAGATAATGAGACACACCAAGTGTAGTTTTGATGATGATTAAACAAATGAAGGTACTAATCATGATTAATGAGTGTGTAGGTCTAAAGATTATTTCATAACAATGATTTCAAAGCATTTGGAGAATGTTAACCAACGGACAATGCTCAAAAGCTTGAAGACATTTAAATTTGGAGCACATGGTCAAATATGAAGCGTGGAAGAAGCTTACTCAGAGGCAATCCAAACTCAAGAATCAAGACATGGAAGTGAAGAGTCAAAGCTACATTAAGAGCCCAAGAGTGTGCTAATATTGATGTAATTTTTGTTCATGTCTTAGATTCAATGTAGGCATTGAGATTGAAGCACCACACTTAGAAAAATGTTTTAAATTCACAAAAATATTTTGCAATGTTTAAAATCATTTAGATATTTTGTATTAGAGAGACATTGCAAGGGTGTTTTGGGAATCTTTCTTAGACAAATTTGATCCATATTTAAGGGGTTTGGCTGCGGCATTTAGTATGAATTATTAATCAATTTTAAGAGTTTTCAAAAGCATCTTAAGCCTTCTCTAAGACCTTCTAAGATTTTCTATTTGGCTAAAGTTTTCAATCTTTCTCAAAAGGTTGTAAGCAAAGTTTTCTTGGCCATTCTTGATTTCAATCTCTCACGCTTAATCTTGACTTCTTTGAGATTGAATCAAGTTTTTTATTGATCTCTAAGTTTTAATCTTTATTTTCTAGAGATCAAAAGAAGTTTTCTTATAGCCATTCACAAACACACTTCTGCTTCAAACAATTGGTTATATGTGCAAGTTGTACTCATCTTCAAAAGTAAAAAAGGTTTGTAAAATCCATACAAGGGTGTGGTGGTGAGTAATTATATTTGGTCGTTATTGTTGTACTTGCGGAAAGCCTCAAGTGTTGAGGTCCTCACTTGGTGAGATTTGGTTTGGTGTTTTGGTAGTCCTCTTAGTGGAGAAGGGGTATTGGTATAAAAGCTCTCAAGTTGTTGAGGCAAGCTGCTCTCGGGTTTGAGAGTTGATAGCGGATGCTTGAGTAGGCTTAGGGTTGGCCGAACATGGTAATTCGTTTGTGTTACTTTTGTTGTGCATCTATATTTTTGATTGCTGGTATTTTGAGTTGGTGATTAAGTACCTAGTGGGGGTAACATTCATATGAGATTTAAGCATTTAAGAAAGATTAATTTTCAATTAATGATTATTATTTGATAACACTATTCAACCCCCTTTTAGTGCTGCTTGCCATCTACAGGATCCATGACACTTTCTTCTTGACCAAAAGAATTAGGCTTGAGAATGTGCTCGCACTTGGTTGGATGATCCCATCTAGCAACATCTCTATACCATCATCTCTACTTCATCCTTCTGCACATGAGGATACCGGTATGGTCGTACACTGACGGGCGAGATCTCCTGTCAAAAAAGGGCATGCTCATGGTCTCGCGACAGGGAAGCCTGTGTGGTTTTCGAAAGACTCCCTCGAGTCAAACCATGATCTGCTGTATCAATGCAAAAATATCTCTCTTCTGTTGACTCTCCTGCCAATTCTTACATCACCAGAAATCCGCCTCCTTTGGTCTGTATCGTCTTCACCATGGTCATCGAAGAAATTAATGTGCAACATAGGCTCGGGTCTTACTGTAGCGTCATTGGTGGATTCCCCACTTGGAATTTCATGCATTGCAATTTCCAGTCGACCTTTATTTCACCCAAGGACTGTAGCCACGTTCGTGCTGCCCAGGGCCAAAGGAAGAAAATCCTCCAATACCTGAAATTCCTTCAACGATAAGATCAGCTCGTGACATATCCATCAAATCTGCTCAACCACCCATGTCCCTTTGACCACGTTGAAACTTACCGTATCCTCTTAATGAAGCTTCTGTTGGTCCATTATCCGGTTGGAGATTAAATTATTGGAAGCCACACTATCGATCAGCACTGTGCCGCTTCGTGATCTTTCTCGCTAATTTCATGGTGTGATTCGGTATAAATCTCATCACGAAATTTAGCGAGACTTTGATCACATCCATGTAAGGGTGCTCATCCTCTCCTACTTATTGACTTTTACGTCGTTTTATCATCACCGACAGCCAATACCTGGAGGGTGCGGTCTCGAAAGCGATGTCCAGGAGCATACTTCTTGTCACAATGAAAACACAATCTATTCGATTGCTTATTCTTTATCTCCGCTTCTATGAGGCGTTTGAACTTACTTTCATGTCACATCTTACTGTTGCTATCATGGTTGTCCGAACCCCATGGATGTGTCTTCTGTCCACCATTATATTCTTAGTACAGTAAGTGAGCCCGCACGATGCGCCCTTGGCATGCCGGTCCGCTATGTTTGTCCTCAATCATCTGTGTCAATTCCATTGTCTCGTATAGCCCCTTTGGTCTCAAAAGGCGTAGTTTGACTTGAATGTCTGCCTTGACCTCTTTCATAAAGTTTCCTTCCAACATTGCCTTTGAAATCTCTCTTACTCGGCTCGAAAACAATTCAACCATCTCACTATACTCCATGACAGTCCCCTCTTGCTTGATTGCAAATAACTGCTCGGTCTATCACCTTCTTTAAGTATTGTGAACTGCTCCAGTAAGCGATCCTTAAACTTCTCTGAAGATAACACGAATTGTCGTTGCTCTCTCTGTTGGGAACCAAGCCAGCACTCCCCCTCCAAGCATAAGGCCACCGACATCAGCTTCTCCTCCTCTGTAAGTCTGTTCATGACAAAATATCGTTTGATGTGATACACCCATCCATAGGTGTCCCTTTTGATGATCGGCATTTTAAGCTTACGAATGCACGAATCGACACCAAATTGTCCCTGTTCAGCTCTAAACTAGGATTTCCCGAAATTGAATTGATGGTATTTATTCTACTTGGAAGCCGTGGGGCCCTTAAAATCACCCATCAGAATCCTTTTATTGCGACCCCCCTTACTGTTTGGTAACTTTGCTGTGATCTCGACCAAATCCGGCGGATCTGTCCATCTTCGGCTGAACCCATCCTTGACTGGCCTCTCAGCCACATCGCCACCTGTGGGGTCTCCAGCCTCCCCGCATGCACCCCAAATGGTCGGGGATGAGCGGCAGCTTCATCATGCGAAAATTGCGGGTATGGGCCGAAGTACGCCCACCCTTTGTCGGCGTTGTCTCGTCAGACGTCGTACAGTTTGGATCTGGCCATCCCACGACTCGGACTGGCCGTACGCATGCCAGTGCCCATGTTTGCCCATGCCGCACCCGAGGCCGTCGTCCTATCGCTCATCCAGGGTGAAATCTGCCCACTCCTTGTCGTGATCTCCTCGTTGGCCGTTGTTAGGCTTGGATTTGACCATATCTGGCCTGATCTGGCCGCCCCACGATGCGGGAGGTTGTGCGCCCGCCTTGGGGGGCATTTGCCGGCATCGTGCGTGCCTCCGTCACTGGATCTGGCCTCCCCTGAGCCAGGCGGTCCGTCGCCAACGATCTTTCTCTGATCTAAGAGGATCCCCTCTCAACGCCACTCAGGTCCCCTCTTTGACCTTTTCGATGTCTCCCTCATTGACGATGGCTTTTCCTTTGAGGTGCACCCTCTGTTGTTGTGTCGCCCTCTCTGACGTCACCCCCACTTGGATCAATCCTTGTTGGAACAACGGCCGGTGGTGGGCGACTGTTCATCTACAGTAATTGCTTCAACATGGCCTTCAAAGATGAAAATCGTCGTTGGACCATTGTGAACCGTTTCTTCATCGTGTTCTTGAGGACATCCATCTCGTACTCCAATTTCTCTTCCAACACATCAATCTTATTTGCCGCCATTGATCCTAAATTCGAGTGCTTTGATATCAATTTGATAGGATTTAGGACAGAATTAGGGCAAAATTAGGGTTATTTTATTGATAATAAACTGGATCCAATCAAGATTCTACTACCTCCAATTCAAGAGGATTGCCGGTTCTCTTCCAACTATCTAAGGAAACTATGAAACTACTATTCTCTCCATAATAATAAACATCCCCACTAATGATATCTTCTCTCTTATTTAAACAATAGCACTCACTAATTAGGTAATTAGCCAAAAATACTAAACTATCCATCTCTTGTATTCTTGCATCGCCATTGTATTCTTATGCCGCCGCCCATATGTGATGATTGGCCTAACAATAACAGGGGTCTAAGCCTAATAAGATTAAGCCCAACAATCTAATCTAACCTTAATCTTAACACACTCTCCCTCAAGGTTGAGCATATATATCTATCATGAATAACTTGTTACAAATTAATCAAAAGGACAACAACTCAATTTGACTTGGCAAAAGATTGATTAGCTGATGGAGTGAAAGGAGTGCAAATTAACTTCTTGCTAATGATTTATCCGATGAAGTGAAATTTTTCTTTATGTGCTTTGTCCTTTCATAGAAGACTGAATTATTTGCTACGTAAATAACAGATTGGTTGTCTCAAAATATCGATATTAGCCTGTCATAGCTTGTCATCTTGGAAACCGAGCTTCCATAATAATGTCTTTAACCGAATCTTCTTACACGTCGTATGTGCCATATTCTGCCCTAGCACACGATCAAGATAATGATACGATTAGGGCTTTTTGTGGGGAAAAAGTTGGGATTTTTGGTGGTAGGACAAATAAAAGAGAGATTTTTTATATAGATTCAGATCTGAAAATAAAAGGATAAATACCCCAGTTCGAGAAGAGACAAACTCCTAACTTTCAATTTGAGATGAAAGTCTAAATTTCCAACTATTATCCGTGGACAAATTATCTAGGAAATAACCCAAGGGGATTAACAATTCAATTCAAGCATAAACCCCATTAGGGCCGGGCCGGCTATAAATAGAGGAAAATTACAGGATTGCTGAATTTACAAAAAAACCTCCTTAATTTCCGAGTTTACAAAAATGCCCCTGGGGCCAAAAATCCCAAACGCATCATTAACTCCGCCCTCGAAGAACCACCTTGTCCTCAAGGTGGTGCGTGAAGTGCGTGGACGGTTATTCCAAGTGAATGTGCTCCTGATCCTCCTCGCCAGCTTCCAGCTCTACCACGCCCTCTCTGTTCTCATCATTCAATATCAATATCTGCAATGTACAGTCACCACACCGGCGCCCTGGAGAGAAATTTTCGTCACACATGAAGCATAATCCCTTGGCACGCTTTTCTCCATCTCAGCCGTTGTCATCCATCGTATCTGCCCCTCTGGTCTAGCATCAATACCCTTCTCCTTGCTGGCCGCTGCTCCCCCTGTGGCTGCCTTCTGCCCCCCTACAGGTTCCTGCCTCTGAAATGAAGGGCATCCCCACATTCCTCTGGCTTTCCTCTCCTCTGCCAATCGGTCCTCCACCATCCGTGTTAGACCCATTTGCCCTCGCAAATCAGCAGGTCTCTGGATCATCAGCTCCGACCTGATGGTGGGTTTCAACCCTTTTATAAAGCACTCCTCAAGGGACTATCTCACTCCCCACAGACTCTACTGGCCAGCATCTTGAATTTCTTGATGTAGTCCCTCACTGTCCCCTCCTGTCTCAAGGCATACAGCCTCTCATATGTGTCGCTAGTTTGCACCTCTCCAAAACGCTACAGTAGGAGTGTTGTGAACTCTGTCTAAGAACGGAAAGGCTCCTGCTGTTGTGTCCAACGAAACCATGACAATTCTTCTCCCTCCAGCAGACCCCTACTGTCTTAAGCCAGTCCATCTCATATACCATCGACACCTCAAAGTATTGCTCCACACGGTATATCTATGCATCGGGATCCTCCCCCTCAAAGATGTGCATCTTCAGCTTCCTAACCCGGTTCTCCGCAGAAAACCTTCCCTGTGCACCCCTCCCCTGCTGATAGTACTGGCGTCACAGCTAAAATGGGAGTGGGGGTGGGTACATCATACCCATAAGCTCTAACGGGGTTCCTGGCCCCTCTATGAACACCCTCCTACGTCGTGTCATCCCAAATTGCTCCTTCTCCATGATCATCGTTGTGGTATCGACTGTAGTTCTCATTGGGTGCCATAGGAGGACCATGGTGCCCCCTCCAATGTCCAGAAACCCCCCCGGGGCAATAGATGTGTCGAAGGTCCTCTAAAAAATTGTTGTGGTGCTCATTGGGTTGAAAAAATCCGGTCGAACCATCGACGGCCCACCCTGTTGTTGAAACAACGCCGTTGGCCCTCTACCTTGGTCTTGCGGGGCTCGACGGCCCTCTCGAGCCTTCATAGGGGGCTGTCGGCCCCAGAAAGGTGCCGACGGCCCCTCCTGTAGCACCGTTGGGGCCTGTCGGCCCCCAAAAGGGGCCGCGGGCCCTCCACAGGCCTCGGCAGGGCTGTCCGAGCTTGCCGGGGTCCTGGAGGAAC